>BMAU01006824.1:0-32737 GCA_019973935.1 Trichonephila clavipes
CATTAGAAGATCAAGAATTGAATATTCGAACACAATACTATTAAAAAATGTATTATAAATATCTTACAGGATACAAAATCTAAACTTTAAAAGCGCAAAATGAAAATTCAAGTAAAAAGAAATTCTGATAAACTTAGTTAAAACAACATATAAATTAATCCTTTGAAGGAATAAAAACACTGTTTAAAAAATATTGTAGTTATTTGAAAAAGGTAAAATCTTAGCTTTGAAAAAATAATTTTACGTATAAAAGAAATTCTGATGAAATTCAAAGTCGAAACAAAACCTATGAATGAATCTTTGAAAGAATAAAAGAAACACTTTTCTATAATACTTTTTTTTTTTTTTTTTTTTTTGTTAACAAAAAAAATAATAATTTCTTTCTTTTAAATTCACAAAAATCTAATATATGATCAAAATTCTTCAGTATAGTTAGAAATAAAACACAGTATAACAACACTTTAATTCAATAAAAAAAAGGTACTAAACAGGAAATATCAATCTCAGTGACACTCTTGCGTCATAAGTGAATTAAAGAGTCAGCAGAAAAGTGAAAAGTATCGATATTTAATAAATTTTACAGAACAAACAGTGAAAACTCAAGGTCAGAAGTGGGGTAAAATTCCCCAAACAAGTACACTAATAGTCATAAATCACAGACAGGGACAAAATTGAACAAAAGTAGAAAGGGGTTTCTTACTAGAGAAAAGAATTACACAAATAAAATTCAACAAAAAGTCAAAATGAATAAGAAAAACAAAACGAAAGAAACTTATCTGACGATCCGTGAAAACGAATGTAATCCAAAATTTCTAATTTCCCGGTAGGAAATAAACAATCAACTTCGTAGCTTGCAGCTACAACTTCAGAAAATACTTTTAGAAAATCTTTATGAACTGGCAGTTCAGAATATTGAAGATAATTTTGTTAGTTAATTTTAATAGGACAGCTAGTCTGACTATTCGGCCGCTCGCTGGGCGCCATTTTGTAACCTGCACTCAAAAATAACACCGACAGCTAGCTCAAATGATTTTAATTGGTACATATTCTGATTGAGCACGGTTACAAAGACATAAAAACAATTAATACAATACAAATCATAAGGGGTTTGCACCGGCGGACATGCCTCGGTGGGAGGGGGCAGGCTGACTCTAAGTATCCATACGAATAGATGAGGGCGCTCTCGTACTATCTTTTTGTCATTCGTTACATAGTTTAAAAAACTGAAAAAGCACGCTTTGATGGTTAATTAAATCAAAACGTAATAAATAATTCTTAATATTTTTATAAATTGATAAGCGAGGAAATAAATGTCATTGTGTGGTAAAAGCGTGTGATGCTCGATATCAATTGTTATACTTGTTCTATTCCGAAGTGCAGAGTTAAAAATGTAGTAAAAAGAGCACACCCCACGCCTTTACCACAATGACAATAAATTACGTCGTCCGTCGCCAAAAGCTCTCGTGTAGCTGAACAGTGCGACGTTAATATTCAATCAATCAACCACAATGACAATTTTATTCTTGTATTAAGACTTTTTTTTTTACTTTTTAATTCGATTAAACATAAAAACGTGTTTTTCAGTTTTTTTTAAACAAAAATATATTTTTCATTTTAGTATGTTCTGCAATACAAGTATGTTTTTTTTAGTTTTTTAAGCTATCATTTATTCATTGATGAATTATTCTTAAATGAGTCATTTTTTAGAATCCAGAATTCTCTTTTGGCATCTATCAGTGTGTTGATACGGTTTGGTTTTGCAAAATGTAGGTTCAGCCAACTGAAGGAAATCTGGAAGAGCTAAGTTTAAAACATTTCATTCGGAAGAAGGTGTAAAGTCAATGATATTTTTTCACTAAAAGGAGCCAAATATTCTCTCTGAAACTTGAATCAGCATTAAAGATAAAAGTGCCCGTTTTGAATCGAAGGGTTTGTGAGAAAATATTTAATCTGGTGACCTTTCAATTCAATCAATTCTCAGCTCTTTTGTTAAAATGAAGCAATGGATGATGTTTTATTCTAAAGATCCGATAGGAGAATTTAGGAAAGCAGACTTTATGTCCAACAGGTAGAACATAAATTATTTTTTTTTCACATGCACGAGTCATTTTTTTATTTCCATTTTCAGAAAAACAAGACAATTGATTATATCATGGTAAGAGATTGATGACGCATTCTTCCCTTTTTGCATAAAGGACACATTTAAGGTTGTAACTTAATCTTTTAGTCACAAAATCCGAAATTAGTTACCAAATCTGAAATTAGATGCCAAATGTGGAAATTGTACATGGAATTAGTCGCCAAATCTTGAGATGGATAATCCTGATGATCCTGTTTAAAACAATGGAACAAATTTATGAAACTATTGTACTATCATCGCGGTCAATGACAAATGTGCACATCGAATTTCTCTGACCTATTAAAGTGGATACAAATCAAGTTCAAAGATTCCGTTACATACGAGTGAAACTTATAAAAGCGTGTTAAAAAGATGTGTTGCACGAATACCAATCATGTTATCACAAAACACATGCTATCTTTTGTTATACATAGTTTACCGTACTTGTAAGTAAAATTCCACATGTACTACTTTTGTTAAATATTGTTACGTAGATCGGGGTTCGAGGACTTTTTGCTATCAGTCACAAAGAGCAAAACAGTTCTTCAGTAGCGATGGAATTTTTCGTTGGTAAAACAATCTTTTTGAAATACAGGTGACAGCAGCAGAATTCGCAAAATGAATCCCAGAAGGCTTCACACTTTCTACAGTGCTCAGACATAACTATCAGTGTCTAAAAATACAAATACGTAATGGTTAAGATTATTCGCAAGCACACGATCAAAAGTCACCACTAATAGCTCGATTAATAGTCAATTTTCAGCGATCAAAGCGAAATTGATTACTTTAGCGAACACTCCTATTGATAGGCTGCACGGATATTTTGAGAAAGATCCCCTTACGCCAGTGTTTCTCAAAGTGTGGGGCGCGCCCCCCTTGGGGGCGCGATGACTCTACAAGGGGGGCGCGACCATATCGAAAATTTAAAGATTTTTTTTAAAAAAAAATAACCGGAAAGAGAAGTAAAACAAAATGCTTTCTTCCATAATAAAAAAAATTCACACAACACTGACATAATTTATGTTTATTATCTGGCTTTTTTCCGTCATCACAAACAGCTATCTTTGATCCCAAAACCAAATTAAAGAGAAAAAAAACATTTTGTTTCATTTGCTGTATTTCCTCAATGAGAGATTTTTTTTATTACGTTTTAACATAAATTATTACTCGTTAAAAGAAAAAACGAAACCCACACACAGACCCTGAGAAAAATTCTAAGAAGATAAACAATTCATCACTGTAATTATTATTGAAATACTGTACATTAGTTGTAGAAAAAGAAAAGAAAGACATGATTCACTTTTCAGCCAGGCATAGTACGTTTGTTAATCATTTGATTGACCTTCAATCTTAGGGCATGGTTATTCAATATTAGTTCTGTCCCATCTTTTATGCGTTTGCTTCTCGCTTAGGGAAATTGTAAATAATACAGTTTATATTTGGAAAAGAATTGATTGATTTAACATTTCTGTAATATTAGTGAAAAATGTCTGATTTTTGCGTCCTTTATTATGGCCTTGTACTTTTGAATCATTTTAGTTCAGTTTTATTGGATTTTTTCTCAAATCATCAAATAATTGATTAGTCCTTGAAAGAAGGTAAGTATGCTTTCTATAAATTAAAATATTCACTAGAATTCCGATTTGTATCGTGTAGAGAAAAATAATTATAAACAAATGAGTGGGGTGACTGATTTCCCACACTACCATTAGCGTTAGTATCGAGTACGCGCCTGCTCCCGGGTTAAAACATTTTAAAGTCTTCTCGCTTTAAATGTTAAAAAGTAACACAATTATTTTTCATCGGAATTTTATATTATTTTTTTCGTTATTTAATATTAATTCTAAATGCCAATTCTGTGAGGTTTAACATAACAGTTCTTTTAAACAGTTATTTACAATTATAGCTTTTATCTAAAAAAAATCATTTTACATTTTTGTATACAATGTGGTGCACGCAGTTTTACTCTCCTTACAGTTCAGCTATTATATCAAGAATATTGTTTTATTTTTTTAAAAAATAAACTCGTGCGAAGAGTCGGTGTTTCAGCCAGTATACGTTTAATGTATCAGTACTGAAGAAGGTATTTTATAAATAAATTCTTATTCCTAAATTTGGCCGCGGTAGCCGAGTGGTATAGGTATCGGATTGTGGCTTGCCTTGTCACGAGTTCGAGCCCAGTACCACTAAAGACCCGCCGTGTAGGGCAGCGATGCACGTTAAATCTGTCGAGAGCTGAAACGTTCTCCCGTTGGTGTGGTGTGGTAGTTAGGAGAGAGGGGTGCCAGCTCAGGTGTCATCCACGTCACTTGACCATGGTTCAAAATTAGGTGGTCCTTCGTCAAAAGCCCTAGTGCAGCCGAACAGTGCGACGTTAATATTCAATCAATCAATCTTATTACTAAATTAAGAACAAGTTTAATAATTATTAGGGACTTCCACGGGCTTGTCTTGTAGAGGAAAGTTTTTCAAAGGAAGGTTTAATATCAGAAATTGACACTTAAAGAGTTATTTTTCTATATTTAGCTGAGATCTATATTTTGTCTTCAAAGTATCCACCGCAGAAAAATCCGTTTTTAACAAAGGTAGGATGTTGAAAATGGTAATAGTATACGAAGTGCTTTTGTTTTCAGTACAGATAATTCCTCATCCACCTCTACCCAAAATTCAAAGAGCGATTTATTACAAAAATTGCCTTTTAATTTTTCACTGCATCTGAAATCTATGAAGATATCTTCTTCCGGAAGTTGAGAGCCCTTTTTTGGAGTATCTTTTAAAATAGATCCCGAATCCACTCGTAACTTGCTACCAAGCTGTCCTCATCCAGAAAATACTTTTTAAAATTCTTTGCCAACATAGCTAAATGATTTTACATGTTTTAAAAACAACTTTCACATGTTGTTCTACAGATTTGTAAGTTTTAACACATATCGAGCTGGGGCTTTTTTCCCCATCATTTACTTCAGTAGTGGTAAATCCAAAATTTAAGTATTTTTGAGAATATCGCCTTGATTTAATTTTCGGAACCATGCTCGTCTGTGTACTTGTTGATTCTTTATGATCGTCGAATGATTGCTTACGACTTAAAAATGTATGTATGATTTTGTTTTAATATACTGCCGAAAATACTTAATTACCGTGAATTACAATTAACGTGTAAATTAAAAAAAATGTTCGTTCAAGCTAGATTCGGTAGCTATAGGAGTATCGAGTCGACCAAAACTGACTGGAATTGTACGAGGAAAAGCATTTTTACATGTTTTGCGCAGACGTCGGATAGGTTGCCCAGACTCACTCACGCAAACGTACCCGATAATGCCAGATGTGATGGATATGATAGAGAGCAACATAGACTAGATTATTTTTCTAATGACATTTGTACTTTGAGAAATGAATGCTGAAGGAAATAAATCTTTAATTAAATATATCATTTTTGCGATCTGTTCCAATTTAAAAATTAGAGAAAGAAAAATAACATAATAATAAGTAATATATATTTTTAAGTAATTTTTTCTTAAAATATATATATTTATATACACAAAATTTAATATACTTATCGTATTAATTTGTACAGTTTATAATTAAGATCGTATTGTAACTTTAGCGTCTCTCTCACTCAAAATGCATTTTTATTGCAGTAAATACATTATTGTTGTACAGGGGGCGCGACAAAAATTATGATTGAAAATTGGGTCGCCAGTATTGAAAGTTTGAGAAACACTGCCTTACGCCATAGATCGTGATCTTAATGGATTTCTCCAGTTATTTTCAGAAGCTTCCATAAGGTCCCCAACTCACCAAATAGAGTCGCTAACATGGTCGCAAAAAATGATGCATTGGCTCTATTGCCAACATTTCGCCAAGTTTCCATTGAATCGCCATAATAATCTGAGAAACGATGTTGCTTGGTGAATATTACAATTTTAGCATAAGATAAATATGTGACGAATCTATACGGAACTTTATCACTAACCTTCTGAGTCGACCTTTTAGAGAAATTTAATTCCCTACCTATTTCCAATCAACTCAAAAAAGCGGACAGGATTCCTTTGTTATGCAGATTAGATTAAGTATTTAAGTCAAACGAAATAGTAAAGTTTGAGCAGTAGGAGATAGAGATTGAAGCAGAAAGTTATCGTGGATTTAAATTGAAGATTTCTTGTTAGAGATATTTAATCTCAAGAATTGAGATTCCGAGTGGTAACTATTGATTTGTATTTAAAGTCTCATTATAAAGTTTTAGGAGTGAGATTAAAGTTAAATGTTCAATAAGAACATTATTAAATATAATTCTGGGATCTCTTATCGTGGTAATCTCTGCGTGATCGTTATTTAATGTTTAATTAATGAGATCATTAATTAAGTTAATTTAAAGGATATTATCTTTAAAACCTCATAATATTATTTAAATAAATTTGTTAATAAGTCTTTGATTCTATTTGGATAAGACAACCAAATAAAGAAAGTTGTTTATAAAAATGGCTACTGGTTCTTACATGACTCCTATTTATTCTCGTTCTCAAAGTGAGGTCCTAGGAGACCTTCACAAATATAATAGAAAGTAATATTAACGTATTACACACACATCGAGATATAAATTATTTACACTATTTTAAGCATTCATTACAAAAAAAATTGGTAACAATATTTTTATCGTTGCTTCATTTAAAACAAGTACTTTAAACACGTTCCTTTTATAGCAACTCCTTCATCCTGAAGTGAAAGTAATTACCTTTACGAAAAGAAAAAATGAAACAGTCAAATTACCCATTTTCCGTTTTGCTTTCTTTCCCTTTCACTTAATTAGCACGTTGATCGGAGTTTTTATCCAGAAACAACACGTTTTTCTTCTTTTTATTTGTTTTTAATTGAAAAATGACCCCTCGTGGATATTTTTATTTCCTTTTTCAAAATTGACATAATAATTATTCATTCATTGGGAACATTAATACTACTGACAGAATTTTTAATAATAAAAGGCAGTTTAAAAGAAATTATTTGTTTTTACGGATTTTTGCCCCTTAAGGTATCCGACTACGTTCAGAACCGTGATTTTGCAAAATCGTATAAATGGATAATTCTTATGATATTTAGTGTCACTTAGATTAGAAAATGTATATAAAATTGTTTTAAAAATATTATTACAATAAAAAATTATTTAAGTACAATATTTTGACAAAAAATGAACATAGAATGACACATTTTCAAAATATTCTCCTTTTGTGAAAAATGCTTCTATTACAATAATCTTTCGCCTATATATATCTCAGACCTCTGTACAGAGGCTGAACTAGAATTTTTGAAATACATAACTTAGAAGTGGGTTTATTCATATTTTACGTCAACAGAGAGGAGAAATTTTTAAGAAAAAACGACGATAATTATTTCAATTATTTGTAACTCTAAGGATAATGTGAATTTCTCAAAAAATAGTTCAGACTCTTTGGAGAAGTCTCTACTTGATATAAGCAAAATGTTATTATTTTAGAAGCATTTTTTATAAAAGGAAAAGATTTTGAAAAAAAAATGTTATTCTAAAGTTAATGTTTTTCCTAAATATTGTACTTAAAATAACTTTTATGTCAAAATGTCCTTAAAACATTTTTTTACTAATATTCTGATCTAAGTGATACTAAATATCATGAAAATTATCCATTTATGCGCTTTTGCAAATCACGGTTCCGAACGCAGTCGATACCTTAAGCGATCACATTCTGCCTAAAATGTTCCAAAAGAAGGAAAATTTTGATTACATTTCAATCTATACAATACGTACGAGAATGCGAAAATAGAAAGACGTTATTTTAAGTTTCAGTTTTAAAGTTTTCACACTATTTTTTATTTTATAATTGTAGACCACGAATACCCCTAAGTTTTTGCTTTTTATAAGTAGGAAGAGTGTTTCATACACCTTAAGGCCACAGTATCCTACATATTTTAATAGTACCGAATCTTATTTATTCATTTTTATTGCATTTTCTCGTGGTCCATATCATTAGGAAGCTTGCCACTAAATTTAAGATATGTTAAGAACTTAATTTTAAGATATATGTGAGGTTTTTGCCTTAGGTTTTATTTTAAAGCATTTTTCCATTCTTAAATTGAATTAATTAAAAATATTTTTGAGCACAATCAATAACTTTTCAATATTTCGGTGTGAAATGGTTTTACTAATTTCAATTTTTTATTACTAAAATCATTTCTGCTTGATAATGTTTTGAATTTTTCGAGTTCTTAATTAAGACTGATTTCAAGGCCAATTCTTTTTAAAAAAATAGTTTTATATAAATTAGAAGTGTTTTCATTAATTTTGTTTTCCTGTTTAGAAAATGCCACGGCTAAAATTTTCTCAGAATTGCTATGAGAAACAATATTTAGAAGGTATGGAATAGTACTGAAAATGATATATCTGTAAACCAGCCTTTTACTCATACTGCAATAACTTCCTTTAATAAAAGTAATCTGACTACAAGTATTGCGGGATAAAATTGAATATATTTCCATAATGAATCAAATTACATTATAGTAAAAAATATACAGTAGTACTATATTATAATTGGTATTTGACTTTTTGTTGTGTGGCTTTAAAACACTTGCTGAACTTTGCCAATTTAAAACTAAAATAAATAACTTTTATCTACAAACTTGGTGATTTTTAGCTTAATTTTGTATAATTATTATGTTGTACATAAATTATTTATATTTCAAAACATTTGTGAAAGTATTTTATTAAGATTAGGCTGTGAATAACCTCTTTCGTCGTAACAAATACTATCAATATTATGCAAAAATATATTTTGAATTAAAAAAAAAGTTCTCAGTGAGTGTTAATTGAAGTAATGTTTTGATATGGAACATAAGTATAATAGAAAAATTACAAAAAATTAAAAACTTTCAGACATTATAGATTTTTGCTTTATACCTTTAGAAACTTTAAATGCATTTTTCTCAGGTGCGTGAATGAATAATAACGTCACACTATTCAGCTACAGGATGACTTTTCGGACGGACCACGTAATTTTGAACCATGGTCAAGTGACGTGGGCGACATCTTTGCTGGAACTACCGTCTCCTAACTACCACATCACAACAACGGGAGGACGTTTGAACTGTCACCAGATTTAACTTGCATCGCTGCCCTACACGGTGGATCTTTAGTGGTACTGGGCTCGAACTCGTGACAAGGCCGGCCACAATCCGATACCTTGACCACTCGGCTACGCGTTTTCTCGGACTTTTTAATTTTGAAGATGTAGGTGTTTTCTAACCCCTTAAGGGGGTTTTTCTGTTCAAGATAAAAAGTCTTGAAGTTTTTTTGAAAAAATACTTCCAAACATATGCTTTATAAAAGTTAGCTTGGATTTAGGTGTGGGAGTTCTAGTTATTTTTGTAAAAAATGCCCAAGTTAATATTTAAAAAAATTTCGTGTTTTTTCCACGTTTAGATAGAAAAATAATTATTTAAAAATCAACACAAGGCAACAGCTTTTCGCACACACAAATCCCATGCTAAATTTTACTTTCAATAATATGAGAAACAAAAATCACGTAAAATTAGTAAAAAATTTTAAAAGTTGAGCATTATTAAAAGTTTGAATAAAGGTAAAAAATTCTTAATAATTTTTAAATTGTAAAATAATGGCTGGTCAAACTGACTTTTTTCGCTTTCAGTATCAACTTAATAATATAAAATGAATATAAATTATAATTTTTTTTTTTTTTACTATTACTGTCTCCAAAGATATTTTGAAAAAAGGGTACTGAGTAGGCTTAAAAGAGTTTCTCTCATACTTACAAAAAAGAAAAAAATCAAGTTCGTTCCTTTTCTTAAACGGTTGAGGATTTTGTGGTTGTGTGCATATTTGCATACTAGGATTCAAAGTTCCGGGACTGAGTCTATAACTTAAAAAACTGTTACCAGTTAAGTTGCTGAAACACATCCTCCTTCGAAATAAGACCTTGAGCAACAGCACACTTTTGCCATAGCATGTAAAAAGATCATCGAAACATTTCTGGAATGCATTTTTAGTCATATATTTTAATTCAACCTGTGATGCACTTTAAATTCATCTGCAGATTGAAATTGACGTCCCTGCAAGTGACCACAGCTCAAGAAACATTCTGAATTTTCCAGAAGCGAAATCAAGGGTCAATCAAGGGATGTGGCAAAACAGTTGTTTTCATTTTCACCCCTTCGTTGTTTGAAGCATGTTCTTACGTACAGCATCAGAAAACTTTTCAATGTTTTCAGCGGTGCGGGAAGTATGTGGACGTCCAGAGCATTCGTCGTCTTTGACACTTTCCCAGCCTCTCTGAAAGGTCAACGAAATTCTTAATTCTGCGTTCAACGATACTATATCACTGCCTCAAACATGCTTCAACATTTCGTAAGTCTCCATAGCACTTTTTTTTTAAGTCAACACAAAATTTGATACTATTCTCTCCTCAACAAACGCAATTTCTTTCAATCGCCAGCTACTCAATGTATCCACCTACAAAACAGGATGCCGTGGCAAGCCACCGACCACATGATTTGGAAAACACTTTTTTAGAACAGGGAAGAATACAGTGTGTGACGGGGCTTTATCGCGACTTCCACTAATTGTCCTCTTGAGATTCTTTGGGGCCAGAATGGCAATTCTTTCCAACGAACTCAAGAAGAGTGTTTATAGGAATAGGCGTTTAATTTCGGGCGTCTGGACTGTAAACAGTCCTCAATCCCATATCGTGAGAGTCTATGATGCTCGGCATGGCAAAAGGAGTGTTTATGCAAAATAGAAATATATATATTGAAGGTTAGCATTCGCGAAGATCGCTAAGTGGAGAAGTAATGCTAGAAGTGATTGCTAAGTGAAGTGAGATAAAAGTCTAGAAGAGGAGTCTTCATTCTGGGGAGTTGGCCTAACAGTGCCGGTGTAGATAAGTCAAACGTGGGTCCGAGACCAGCGGAGCATTGCCTAAGCCAGAGCCAGCCAGATTAAAGGTTGAATTGACGTTTTACGGACCGTTGGTGTTTAACCAGGAAATAGCGGTAAGCTAGTTCATCTAAACTATAAGGATAGTGCGGATATTATTAAGTTAGGTATTAATATATAAATATAGATTCAGTTGTTAAATTGCGCTAATTATCAGTAATACGTGTTGCGTTTACTCACTCTTGATCAGCATCCTGCTAGACTAATATTGCTGTTGTTTAGTATATAAATTAAGACCGGGGATAAACTGATGTTAGCATGGCAGAATTCAGTGGTTCTTCTTTCCTTCCCGCAGACAAAGGGCGTGTGAATAGCGGAGAAACGGAGGGGATACCACAAGTGACACAGAAATGTTATCGTAGTCGCTTTAATGCAAAATGTTAATGTTTTTCACGTTACGCACCCACACACACCGGGGTTTCAAAATTACAATGCCGAGTGATCTCGTTTTGCTTCAAGGTACGATATTGATAATAAATCAATCATAATTGTTAAAGCTGAATGAAAACTTTTTGGCGACGATTGGGAGAAAATGTATTTCATAAACTGCTAGATTTCCTTGCATTTTATGCAGATAATGTTTCTATAATGTATACTGAGAACGATAAATGATCTTAAGAATTGATGCACAAAAATATACTCATAATAAAATATGTATAAAAAAGGACACTTACGCTTGTAATTATGCATAAATAGAGGTATAGCCTATTTAAGGCAACTGAATGCATTCATTAAATATTAAATTAATTACCTCAGTTATAAATGTGATAAAAACATGTTCTACGGTTTAGATATATTCAATTAATCTCTCTATACTTCTCGTCAAAAACTGCACGAGTCGACGATTTTTGATTGGTTACTGTTATCTTAATGAATACTAATTTTTCCTCGTACTATGGATAGATTGTGCTTATTTGGTCAAAGTTTTTATTTAATGACTTCTGAGTTTTAAAAGATATCCAAAGACTGGAAAATGATTTGAAATGTTCACGAAGTAGCAATTGAAAAGAACACATAAAATACTTACCGAAAATTTAAATAATTAACAGAAAATGACGAAACGTTATGCCGAAGTAATCGCACTGCATCGTAAAATTGTAATGAACTATTATAAAATGTTATGTGTTTGTTAATCAAGTTATCATTCTTCCAGTGATAATCTTTCAGCATATATTTTACGCTGCAAACTTTAAAAGAAATTAAAAAAGTGTAAAAATATTAGGTTGGAGAAAAAGAGGAATCCATTATTTTTGCATGAAATTCAAGACTTTATTTAACATGCTTCCGATTGTCCGATTTGGGTCAAATATGCACCGTTTTGTTGTATAATTTGTTTCAATTTTAAAATTAATTTCATAATGCCTCTTTCATAAAAGTCTTGGCCCTTATTGGCGAAAACATCTAGTAATCGATTTTCAAAATCTTCTCTTGATTACAATTTCTTATCATTCAGGAAGTTTTGCAATGCGAGAAAAAGGTGATAATCGCTTGGTGGCAGGACTGGACTATATGGTGGATGCATTAAAACTTCCCAACCAAGCTCACAGAGGTTCTGGAAAGTCACTACAGAAATTTGTGGCCTGGAGTTGTTCTGATGGAACACAACAAATCTTCTGTTTGCCAACACCCTGACCATTTCTGCTAAATCGCTAGCTTCAAACGGTCCAGTTGTTGACAGTAGAGATCTGAATTTAGTGCTTGGTAATGCGAAAGCAACTCCTAATAAATGATTCCTTTCCAGTCCCACCAAATACACAGTAGAACCTTCCTGGCCGTTAATCCTGGTTTGGCCTCCGTTTGAGCTGCTTCACTACTCTTTGACCACAATCGTTTTCACACAATATTGTAGTATGTGATACATTTCTCATCCTCAGTCACCATCCGTTTAAGAAAGGAGTCGATTTCATTCCGTTTGGCCAAGACTTCGCAGATGGAAATTTGATCCATCATGTTTTTTTCGTGTTAATTGGAGTGACACACACACAAACATGGAGCTTCTTTTTAAATCCAACTTTGCGCAAATGGCTTAAAACTGTTTTACGGTCAATCTTTAGCTCTTGGGCGATGCTACGGCTACCACCATGCCGATCAACTTCGGTTCTTTCTGTGATTTTATCAACATTTTCGACGGCGGGTCTGCCTGTGCGAGGTGCATTTTTAACATCAAAAATGCCTGAACGGAATCGACGAAACCAAAATTGCACGTAATTAGCTGTAATCGTATTATCGGCACCATAAACACCCTTCACAATTTTAGCAGTCTGGTTTGCATTTTCGCCTTTATAAAAGAGAAACTGTAAAATGTACCAAATTTTCTCTGTGTAGACTTCCCTTTTTTAACACCTTGTAACTCACAACTGAATGGACGGAAAAAAACCCATAAAAATAATTTTTTTAGTGTGAAATGTCTCCTTGACAATGGGCATAAATTTGAAATTATTTGATCGATACTTCACGAGATATTGACACTACAGCCATTTACCGAAAAACTAATGGATTTCTTTTTCCCCAAACTATTACTTCAAGCTTCTAAATTTTTACTTTGAATGCAGATGCATTAAGCCTAATTAGAGGCTTCATACGTTAAGCCTAACAGATTATTCGGACAATCTTAGCCAAGAACATCAAATACAATCTCACCAAAATTAACTCATCTTTAGTACCAGGTATTATAAAGATATCATTATAGTCTTCCGTGGGGTGAGACCGGAGTAGAATAGTCCCAACGTAAGCTCATGCGTGTCATAAAGGCGACTAAAATGAGCTGAAGTCCAACCTTTCAGGGCTCTGGCAACCCTCAATTGTGACAAGTGGCACAATTGAGTGACAACAACAAATAATTAACAAAATATCTACACAAACATAATGTTATGCTAGAAACATATGCTTATATTTAATTTTAAAACATAATACACACATATATATGTTTTTGTTAATGATATGAACCATTTTTTACGATTACAAAAAATCAATACGTTTTTTTGGTTCGTAAATATTATCTACTCAATAAAAGATAGAATTTAATTTTATTATTTCTTATTATTCTCTTTGACAACACGTGAAAATATCTATCCAGTCATCACGACTCCTGTTCATTTTCAACCATGATTAAAATCGAGCAAAGATAAAAGTAGCAAAATAACTTCCTTATATTCTGCAAATTATATGCAAAAAAAGAATGTGATTTGATTAATCATTATTATGTCTTTGTGACAACCAATTTATGTTTAACAAGTTGGTGAGAAATCTCCTTTTTTCCCCTTTAATTATTTTGAATATGCATAACATATGATTGATTGTCAAAATATTTTCGAACAAAAATATTAAATCTCTCTCTCACTCTCTCCTGTCTCTTTTTCAATAAAAACATATAATTTGAGTTTTATTACTAAATTATCAGTGTTTTCCTTTATACGTGATAAAACTTCCGTATGATTGTTCTTTTTTTTTTTTCTTTTGTAGAAATTGAATGTGCATCTTTCCAGTCAAATAATTTCTATCAGTGATTGTATCTTTCGAAAAAAAATTGTTAAGAACATTATTTTCAGATCAACTAATTCCTTACTCTTTCATCTCTCTCAATCAATCTAAATTTTTTACCATTTCAATCAAAAAATCTTCTTTTGACGTTAAAATATATTATCAAAAAGTTTAAGTAAAGATAATAATAAGCAATTATTTTCAAAGATAGAAGCGTGATTATTCGTAATATTTGTTTACTTACAAGTTGATTATGTGAATCAGTTTTGTAAAAGTAAAACATGCATGCATGAGAGAAGGAATTTTACAAATTCGGAAATAAATTCTACCATTATATGTATGTAGGATGTAACTGAATTCGGTCGACAAATTCAGATGTGGGATAGTAAGAAGCAAGGGGACGACAAATCACCGTAGATCATGGGTTCACAAGCTCCATTTAATTGAGTATTGAGACAGTTATGAATCCAAAACAGTTATGAAATGTATGATTGTCAAGTGGATTGAAACGGCAATAACAGGTAAAATCAATTTATTATACGTAAAGCGTGTTTACAATACGAACAATGCAAGTCAGAAATGCAACCAGATTTGTTTGAATTCGTCCATCCATGTCGGCTGCGGGACATAAATTACTTCGTTGCACTTCTGACGTCAAACTGTGATGTATTGTTCGTATTGTAAGCATACTTTGTGTCTAATAAAGGAATTTTTTACCTCTTATTGCCCCTTTTCATTCTACTCGGCATCACACTCTTCATAACTGATTTTTGCGAAATGCTCCGCCTAAATGTGGTTTGCAACACCATGTTCTACGTTGATTTGTCGTCCTCATGCCACCTACTATAGGGAAACTGGGACAAGATGACTATGTTAACAGTTTTTGTTGTTTTTTAATTTATTTTTTAAAAATAAAAATAATAATCTTACATGAAGTGTTAGAGTAGTCCTTTTTTAGTATTAAATGCATTACCATTTAATTTTTCAAATAAATAGAGCAAAGGATAATTTTATTTTTCAGTAACCCTGACAAATTGTCATCTTGCCCCAGTACTGGGGCAAGATGACAACACTGAGAAAAGTTGAACAGATTTTCTCTTTTGAATATGTTACATGGTTTAACAAATGATAACCGTTTTTTACATCTTATAAAGTATCAAACTAAGCATAATGCACTATAACGTAATGTTGAAGTGTTTAGTTGTGCAGCTAACAATAGTCACAAATAAAAATACTGTTTTCATAATTGGAACACTCCTCATGCCACCACTTTTGTCATTTACAGCACTGGATCCTTTCTTCTGTGTGATGGTCACAATATATCTCTTCACAAGCAGGACATCTTACAACAACATCCTTTGAAGTTGATGTAACTGGACTGTTTGGCCTGGATTTTATAGACTTAGGCCTACAGGAACTTCGTTTGAGTTTGTTTACTCCCCTTTTAGCTTCACGAGCTTATCTTCTCTATTTTCTTAAAATTTCCTGTTCTTCCTTCTGTTTTAGTGTCTGCTGTTAGAAATAGTATAAATGACCCTAACCTTGGGTCAGTTTCGAAAGTAATCACTGAAAACAAAATTCTTCCCAAAATAAGGAAGATAGTAGCAGAGGAAAGATGTCAAGTGTCAAAACACAAACATTAAATTTCTGTCTATATTGTAATATTCGAAATATAAACCGACGTTTCTATAAGTATTGATTTTTTGTGGCCCACCTACAGTTAATCCTTGTTTGCTTGACCCCAGTTAGCTTTTTGAGTTTTACACCCTTGTCCTCACTGGGATAGCTTGTCCTGAGTGGGCCCCGTATTCAAATTCTTTGGAGGATCTTTTTGGTGGGTTCTCAACATTTTACGATTTATTCTTGATCATGTTGGGGCTCCTGAGCTTGGGGGCCCCGTGTCATTAATACGGTGGTAGCTACGCCCCTACTTGTGTTACAGGTAAAAGGCATTGGACCCCCCCTTTTCCAAAAAAAGAAGGGGAATTTCACCGGCCGCCGCCTAGTATCATTAGGTCATCAGGGCAAGACCACTTTTCCGCTATATATGCGCTAGGCACGTGCCGATGGAGCAAGAAATTTGAGGATGCAAGAAATTGAAGGTGAAAAAGAGAGAAAATTAAAATTTTATCTATATATATATACAGCGAATGTACCACCACCTAGTATTTCATGAGAGAGTCATTTCTGCCCATAAGAAAGTAAAGAGCAGAATGAGATCTACTATGGCAGTGCTTCTCAAACTTTTAGTATTTGCGACCCAACATTCAATCATAATTTTCATCGCCCCCCTTCCATACAATTACAATGCATTGAATTCAATAACTCTATACTTTGACGCTAAGACTACAATACGACTTTAAATTCTTGGCGTGTATATAAACGTCTTACTCACCAAAGCGTTAATTTTCCCGGACGTATATATATACGTCCTTTCGAAGTACGATCTTTTCTGTGCACTGCCCTTCATAAAATTATTCCAAAGTCTTTTTGAATGCAACAAAAAACAAGACAGTGTTTGCAAAAAGATTTACTTATTTCAGAGGATTTGTCTATTTATTTCTTTTCTTCCTTCCCTCAATACATCCCATGCACACGCCTGCGTGGAAAATGGTAGCGTTGGGGGAGTGAATTACTTATCTTTTAACCAGCAGTAATAGGATTAATTATAAACCGTTCAAACTATAAAGAGAAGTGTTAATTTTTGCATATGATTTTATTTATGACAAACCCATGGAGTCAGTGGTAATTATTAAACTCATTCTTAAATTGGTATTCCTAAATTAATTGTAAAAATATATAGTATGCAGTACTAATACATTTATAAGTGTATTACATCAGTGTGAATGTGTATTTATTTCTTATTATGCCAGAATGCATTTTGCTTATTTACACTTTAAGTAAATTAATAATTTTTTAAAAATAATCGACTTTTAACTGTGCTCGAACCCCCTTCGTAGAGTTAATACGCCCCCTAGAGGGGCGTATCCCACAGTTTGAGAAACGCTGAACTATGGAAAATGAAAAACATTTAACGGTTCGATGTTACTATGCACTCACAAAATGATATTATATTGAAAATTGATTATAATGGTGCCATTAAGAATTTTGCAATAATCAAAGCTCGAAGAAAACATTTGTTGTACAATGACCGTCAATAAAGAATAAGGATGTCTGAATGTAGTAGAGAGTAAAGTGATAAGCAATGAAAAGTATAATTAACAAATTGAAAACAGTTCACTCACAATAATGCGCCCTCTGTACTGTACTCTAATTGCAAACGATTTTATTAATTTATTAAAGTATGAGAGGATGGCCCATGATAAGAAATGAGCAAGATTACCTCACAGCTACCGATCGCAAGTCCAGAACATGCAGCTCCAAGGGTGGTGGATGATGGAAATACTCTCCAAAGAGCCAAAACAAGGAAAGGGAAACCGAAACTGACAAGGTAAGAACTGAAGGATCTCTAGAAATAGGGTGTGTGTGGAGGTATGTGATAGCTTGGGGAAGTTAAAAACGACCCTTTTAAGACGACATCGTTAAATGCTTGTGAAAACGGTCACCAGTAACAAATAAATGTTGTCTAACTCACAATGTCACAAACTGACTCGACCAACGCCCGCCTTTCTACTAAATGATGGTGGTAGGTTCAAGCCTACACATAGATAGGATATAATGCTGTCTTGTTACTGAAATTCACTTTAGATTTTCTGTTCAGAAATAAAATTTGACGATGAAAATTATTTGGCATGTTGAGGCCGTGTTGAGAACAAAACGTACCTGCAGCTGAAAGCTGAGGCGCTGGACCCGGGTCCATTTCGCAATGCCTTTAAAGGTTTCTACTCTCAATCTCAACGTGTGTGCTATAAAGAAAGCTTTCACATCATTAAATACTGGTTGAGATTCACTTATCTTAAAACTTGCACAATTTGCTGGTCACTCTTTCTTGATGTTGCTTTTTTAATGTCACAGAAGGCATTATTAAAGAAAATTTCTATGAAAAGCAAAAGTTGACAGCAGAAAAACGTATCAACTGATGACTTAATTGTTTATAACCTAAAAGAAAATAAACTAGTTAGAAAAGTATATGAAAATGACAACAGCAACAAAAGAATAACCTGTGCCTTATTTAAATTCCAACAACTTCCTGAAAAATTAATAGGTTTGGATCCTATTTTGGATCCCTTGGCTGCAAAAATTTTTGGGGCACCTTAAACGTCGATAACTTTTGTCACAATGTCAACTATAACTACTAGCATCCCCATCGGCTGTAATGGGGAGAAATTTAACCTGATTTTGCCAGCAAAAACAATAAACAATTTATACTAGAGTTAAGTTTGGACTGGACTTTTTAATTTAGATGGAATTTGTGAGAAAGACGAAAATATGCATGATTTTCTCCATACAAACTTTTTCGTTCGTTTTTAACTCTAAAGCAGTGTTTCCCAAAGTGTGGGTTGCGTCCCCTCGGGGGCGCGATATCCCTACAAGGGGCGCAAGCATATCGAAAATTTAAAGATTTTTTTAAAAAAAAATAACCAGAAAGAAGTGAAACAAAATACTTTTTTGTCCATAATAAAAAATACACAAAAACAATGATATAATTTATGTTTATCATCTGGCGTTTATCTTTTCTAACATAAAATATTACTCGTTAAAAGAAAAACAAAACCCAGATCCTGAAAAAAATTCTAAGATAAACATTTCATCACTGTAATTATTATTGAAATACTGTACAATAGTTGTAGAAAGAAAAGGAAGACATGATTCACTTTTCAGCCAGGCAGCATAATACATTTGCTGATCATTTTATTGACCTTCAAACTTACTGGTATGGTTTCTACATTAGTTCCGCCCCATCTTTTATTTGTTTTTCATATGTATTTGTTTTTCGCTTAGGGAAATTGTAAATAATGAAGAGTTTTACGATATTTGGAAAAATAATTGATTGATTTGAAGGATTACTTGGCTAAGATTTATTTTTATGAGTAATCTCAAACATATAAAGCATAGTGAAAACGTCATAATCCTTTTTAGAACATCCGTATTTTTTTTTTCTGAATACACTTTTAACCCGAGAGTGGTAGCGCGGGGCATCTGTGATCTCTATTGAAGGAAGTTGAAACTGATCAAGCAAAATAATGCATATTTTCATGATTGAGAAACACGATGAACATGAAACGAAAGGAAAATTTTCAAATGCTTCCTAAAAAACTCCATCAACTGAAATATGCAGCCATAAGTGTACCGCAAGGTTCAGTTCGCCTTGTCAAAAAGACACAAGAAAGAACAAGTTCGACTTGATATTTGTTGATCACCAAAGGTATCACGAGTTTGAGCTCAGTGCCATTAAAGACGCGTCGTGTATGGGGGAGGTGCACGTTAAATCTGTCGAGAGCTCAAACGTCCTCTTGTTGGAGTGATGTGGTAGTTAAAAGCAGCCAGCTCATGTATCGTCTTTGTCAAACATAATTCAAAATTACGAGGTTCGTCTATAAAAGCCCTCGTGTAGCTGAACAATGCGACGTTAATATTCACTCACTCGACCATGAAAGCTCATTAAAACTACAATTACTTGAACAAAATATGACAGATTTGCCAGCAAATAACATTTCTGTAATATTAGTGAAAAGTATCTCTGATTTGCGTCCTTTATTAAGGTCTTGCACTTTTGAATCATTTTAGCTCAGTTTTAATGGATTTTTCTCAAATCATCAAAGAAAAATTGAACATTCCTTGAAAGCCGGCAAGTATACTTTCTCTTAGTAAAATAATTCACTGGAATTCCGATTTGTATCGTGTATAGCAGTGCTTCTCAAACTTTCAATACTGGCGCCCCCTTTTCAATCACAATTTTTATCGCGCCCCCTTATACATAATAATTTACTGAATGCAATAATAATGCACTTTTACGATAAAGCAACAATATTTATTATAAACCGTACAAATTCATGACATAAGTATTAAATTTTGTATATGTTACATTTAAGCAAAAAAATTTAAGTAATAGGATAATTACTAAGTTGTTTTTCCTTTCTCTGATTTTTAAATTGGAATATATTACAAAATGCGGTGGTTGCTTAGACAAAATATAGATATCAGCTAAATATAGAAAATGAACTCAGAGGGTCAATTTCTTATCTTAAAATTCCTTTTAAAAACTTTGCTCTGTAAGACAAGCCCACGGAAGTAGCTAATAATTATTAAACTTGTTCTTAATTTAGTATTAATTAATTAGTCATAAAATACTCTGTGCACCACTCATACATTAAAAGCAGTGTTTCTCAAACTTTCAATACTGGCGACCCAATTTTCAATCATAATTTTTGTCTCGCCCCCTTATACATTAATAATGTACAGAATGCAATAATTATGCACTTTGAGAGAGAGAGAGACGCTAAAGTTACAATACGATCTTAATTATAAACCTACAAATTAATACGATAAGTATATTAAATTTTGTGTATGTAACTTTTAATAATATATATTTTAAGAAAATTACTTAAAATATATATTACTTAGAATTATGTTATTTTTCTTTCTCTAATTTTTAAATTGGAACAGATCGCAAAATGATGTATGTAATTAAAGATTTATTTCCTTCAGCATTCATTTCTCAAAGTACAAATGTCATTAGAAAAATAGTCTAGTCAATGTCGCTCTCTATCATATCCATCACATCTGGCATTATAGGGTACGTTTGCGTGAGTCTGGGCAACCTATCGGACGTCTGCGCAAAACATGTAAAAATGCTTTTCCTCGTACAATTCCAGTCAGTTTTGGTCGACTCGATACTCCTATAGCTACCGAATCTAGCTTGAATGTACATTTGTTTTAATTTCCACGTTAATTGTAATTCACGGTAATTAAGTATTTACGGCAGTAGATTAAAACAATATCATACATACATTTTTAAGTCGTAAGCAAACATTCGACCATAATAAAGAATCAACAAGTACACAGACGAACGAGCATGGTTTCGAAAATTAAATCAAGGCGATCTTCTCAAAAATACTTACATTTTGGATTTACCACTACTGAAGTAAATGATGGAAAAAAAGCCCCAGCTCGACATGTGTTAAAACTTACAAATCTGTAGAACAACATGTGAAAGTTGTTTTTAAAACATGTAAAATCATTTAGCTATGTTGGCAAAGAATTTTAAAAAGCATTTTCTGGATGAGGACAGCTTGGTAGCAAGTTACGAGTGGATTAGGGATCTATTTCAAGATACTCCAGAAGGGCTCTCAACTTCCGAAGAAGAAATCTTCATAGATTTCACATCCAGTGAAAAATTAAAAGGCAATTTTGTAATAAATCGCTCTTTGAATTTGAGGTAGAGGTGGATGAGGAATTATCTGCACTGAAAACAAAAGCACTTCGTATATTATTACCATTTTCAACATCCTACCTTTTTTCAAACCGAATTTTCTGCAGTGGATGCCTTGAAGACAAACTATAGATCTCAGCTAAATATAGAAAAGTAACTCTTTAAGTGTAATTTCTGATATTAAACCTTCCTTTGAAAAACTTTCCTCTACAAGACAAGCCCGTGGATGTCCCTAATAATTATTAAACTTGTTCTTAATTTAGTAATAAGATTGACGGATTGAATATTAACGTCGTACTGTTCAGCTGCACGAGGGCTTTTGACGATGGACCATGTAATTTTGAACCATGGTCAAGTGACGTGGATGACACCTGAGCTGGCACCCCTCTCTCCTAACTACCACACCACCAATGGGAAAACGTTTCAACTCTCAACAGATTTAACGTGCATCGCTGCCCTACACGGCGGGTCTTTAGTGGTACTGGGCTCGAACTCGTGACAAGGCAAGCCACGATCCGATACCTATAACACTCGGCTACCGCGGCCAAATTCAGTAATAAGAAATTATTTATAAAATACCTTCTTCAGTACTGATACATCAAACATATACTGGCTGAAACACCGACTCTTCGCACGAGTTCATTTTTTAAAAAAATAAAACATTATTCTTGATATAATAGCTGAACTGTAAGGAGAGTAAAACTGTGTGCACGACATTGTATACAAAAATGTAAAATGATTTTTTTTTTTTTAGATAAATGCTATAATTGTAAATAACTGTTTAAAAGAACTGTAATTTTAAACCGCACACAATTAGCATTTAGAATTAATGTTAAATTATGAAAAAGAATATAAAATTCCGATGAAGAATAATTGTGTTACTTTTTAACATTTAAAGCGAGAAGACTTCAAAATGTTTTAACCCGGGAGCAGGCGCGTACTATATACTAACATTAATGGTAGTGCGGGGGGACTCAGTCACCCCAATCATTTGTTTAAAATTATTTTTACTGTACACGATACAAATCGGAATTCTAGTGAATATTTTAATTTATAGAAAGTATACTTACCTTCTTTCAAGGACTATTCAATTATTTGATGATTTGAGAAAAATCCAATAAAACTGAACCAAAATGATTCAAAAGTACAAGACCATAATAAAAGACGCAAATCAGACACTTTTCAATTATCCTACAGAAATGTTAAACCAATCAGTTCTTTTCCAAATATCGCAAAACTCAATTATTTACAATTTCCCTAAGCGAAAAGCAAACACATAAAAGATGGGAGGGAACTAATATTGATAATAACCATACCATAAGATTGAAGGTCAATCAAATGATTAGCAAACGTACTGTGCAGCCTGGCTGAAAAGCGAATCATGACTTCCTTTTCTTTTTCTACAACTAATGTACAGTATTTCAATAATAATTACAGAGGTGAATTGTTTATCTTCTTAGAATTTTTCTCAGGGTCTGGGTTTCGTTTTTTTTTTTTTTTTTTTAACGAGTAATATTTTATGTTAAAACGTAATAAAAAATCTCTCATTGAGGAAATACAGCAAATGAAACAAAATGTTTTTTTTTCTCTTTAATTTGGTTTTGGGATCAAAGATAGCTGTTTGTGATGACGGAAAAAAGCCAGATAATAAACATAAATTATGTCAGTGTTGTTGTGTGTATTTTTTTTATTATGGAAGAAATCATTTTTGTTTTACTTCTCTTTTCCGGTTATTTTTTTAAAAAATCTTTAAATTTTCGATACGCTCGCGCCCCCTTGTAGGGTCATCGCGCCCCCAGGGGCCCCGCCCCACACTTTGAGAAGCACTGGTGTATAGTAAAAATAATTAAAATAAATGATTGGGGTGACTGAGTCCCCCCGCACTACCATTAGCGTTAGTACCGAATGCGCGCCTGCTCCCGGGTTAAAACATTTTGAAGTCTTCTCGCTTTAAATATTAAAAAGTAACACAATTATTCTTCATAGGAATTTTATATTCTTTTTCATTATTTAACATTAATTCTAAATGCTAATTCTGTGAGGTTTAAAATTACAGCTCTTTTAAACAGTTATTTACAATTATAGCATTTATCTAAAAAAAAATCATTTTACATTTTTGTATACAATGTCATGCACACAGTTTTACTCTTTTACAGTTCAGCTATTATATCAAGAATAATGTTAGATTTTTTTAAAAAATGAACTCGTGTGAAGAGCTGGTGTTTCAGCCAGTATACGTTTAATGTATCAGTACTGAAGAAGGTATTTTATAAATAATTTCTTTATACTAAATTAAGTACAAGTTTAATAATTATTAGGACTTCCACGGGCTTGTCTAGTAGAGCAAAGTTTTTCAAAGGAAGGTTTAATATCAGATATTGACACTCTGAGTTATTTTTCTGTATTTAGCTGAGATCTATATTTTATCTTCAAAGCAGCCACCGCAGAAAATCCGGTTTAACATAGGTAGAATGTTGAAAATGGTAATAGTATACGAAGTGCTTTTGTTTTTAGTGCAAAAAATTCACCATCCATCTCTACCCAAAATTCAAAGAGCGATTTAATACAAAATTGCCTTTTAATTTTTCACTGGATGGGAAATCTAAGAAAATTTCTGCTTCGGAAGTTTGAGCTCTTCTGGAGTATCTTGAAGTAGATCTCTAATCCACTCGTAACTTGCTACCAAGTTGTCGTCATCAAGAAAATATTTTTAAAATTCTTTGCAAACATGGCTAAATGATTTTACATGGTTTTAAAAACAACTTTCACATGTAAGTTTTTGTAAGTTTTAACACATAACGAGTTGGGGCTTTTTTTTCCGCATTATTTACTTCAGTAGCGGTAAATCCAAAATTTACGTATTTTTGAGAATATTTCCTTGATTTAATTTTCGGAACCATGCTCGTCTGTGTACTTGTTGATCCTTTATTATTGTCGAATGCTCGCTTACGACTTAACAATTATGTATGATTTTGTTTTAATTTACGACTTAAAAATTATGTATGATTTTGTTTTAATCTACTGCTGTAAATACTTAATTACCGTGAATTACAATTAACGTGCAAATTAAAAAAAAAAAAATTACATTCAATCTAGATTCGGTACTTATAGAAGTATCGAGTCGACCAAAACTGACTGGAATTGTACGAGGAAAAGCATTTTTACATGTTTTGCGCAGACGTCCGATAGGTTGCCCAGACTCACGCAAACGTACACGATAATGCCAAATGGGATAGATATGATAGAGAGCAACATAGACTAGACTATTTTTCTAATGACATTTGTACTTTGAGAAATGAATGCTGAAGGAAATAAATCTTTAATTACATACATCATTTTGCGATCTGTTCCAATTTAAAAATTAGAGAAAGAAAATAACATAATTCTAAGTAATATATATTTTAAGTAATTTTCTTAAAATATATATTACTTAAAAGTTACATACACAAAATTTAATATACTTATCGTATTAATTTGTAGGTTTATAATTAAGATCGTATTGTAACTTTAGCGTCTCTCTCTCTCAAAGTGCATAATTATTGCATTCTGTACATTATTAATGTATAAGGGGGCGAGACAAAAAATTATGATTGAAAATTGGGTCGCCAGTATTGAAAGTTTGAGAAACACTGCTTTTAATGTATGAGTGGTGCACAGAGTATTTTATGACTAATTAATTAATACTAAATTAAGAACAAGTTTAATAATTATTAGCTACTTCCGTGGGCTTGTCTTACAGAGCAAAGTTTTTAAAAGGAATTTTAAGATAAGAAATTGACCCTCTGAGTTCATTTTCTATATTTACATTCTATATTTTTCTATATTTTCTATATCATTTTGCTATCTGTTCCAATTTAAAAATTAGAGAAAGAAAAATAACATAATAATAAGTAAGTAATATATATTTTAAGTAATTATTTTTCTTAAAAATATATACTTCTTAAAAGTAACATATACAAAATTTAATACTTATACAATTTATTATTGAGATCGCATTGTAGCTTTAGCGTCAAAAAACATTTTTATTGCAGTAAATACATTATTGTTGTACAGGGAGGGGGGGGGTCGCGACAAAAATTATGATTGAAAATCGGGTTGCCTGTATTGAAGTTTAAGAAACACTGCTCTGAACTAAAATTAGAGTCAGACAAGAGAGAAAACCATGTGTTCAGTGTACGTATGTAAATGTAGAGCGCCCTCTAGCGCTCAGAGTGTCTTACTATTCTGTGTAACCTCTGACTCCACCGAGGAAGGAGTCGAAACGAGCGAGCTGATCAACAAGTAATAAAAAACTACAGTCCACTTACAGAGAGAGACCTATTACTTGAGAGTTTTATTTGTGTACCCAACATTTTGATCCGTCTCAACCGGAGCGACCTATGTATTGAAAATACGAGGTATGTGCTGTAGTTTTTTGACTTTCGTTAAAAAATCGAACTTTAAACTTTAACGATGTTTAAAGGAGCAAAAAAGAAGACTTGAGGCGAATCGCTTCTGAATTAGAGTTGTGTGTGAGTGATAAATTAACTGTTTTAGACTTCATGGATCTTATAAAAAACTGTGATAGATACAAAAAACGATCCTGATTCAGTGCATGAGTTAGCAAATTTAATTATCGAAGAAAGGAAGTATGACGAAAGTCAACAATTAGAGCTAGAAAAAATAAGAGAAAAGTCTAAGCTTGATTTAGAGATAGCGAGAATACGAGCAAATGATAAAGACAATAATACTGAAGTTAATTGTAATGATTCCTTTTCTGTGGATTCTTTAATTAAAAGTATCCGCACACTTACAGTGAAAATTCCCGACAAACCTGAGGGATGGAGTTTTTTTTTTTATCATTAGAACGTGCATTTGTAGCCAAAAGTGTTACTGATAAATTTAAGCCTGAGATTTTGTTAAATTTATTAGGAGAAAAAGCTGCAAATATCATTATATATCTGAAAGATGAGGATCTTAAAAAATTATGATAAAATAAAGTCCATAATACTCCAGCAATTTGAGCCAACTCCTCAATCGTGTTTAGAGAATTTTAAGAAAGCAACACGGCAAAATTGTGAATCCCATGTCCAGTTTGCTAGTAGATTAACAACAAATTGGGAATACTATTTAAAATTGAGAAATGTTTCAAATTTCGAGGTA
Organism: Trichonephila clavipes; assembly: GCA_019973935.1. Taxonomy (NCBI): domain Eukaryota; kingdom Metazoa; phylum Arthropoda; class Arachnida; order Araneae; family Nephilidae; genus Trichonephila; species Trichonephila clavipes. The sequence continues at coordinate 27,049 of BMAU01006824.1, forward strand.
TTAAAACAATTAATAGTTTCAGACAAAATATTTAGTACTTTAGATAAAGAAACCGCATCGCATATTAGTGTCAGACAAGCAGATAAATGGTTTGATCCTTTAACGTTGGGAAAAGAAATTGATTTATTTTATTCATCGCGAGGAAAACCACTGAGTGAGAATATTAATTATTGTCGCAAAAATCAAAATTCTAAAAATATGTCTAGAGTATTTTTCTCAGATGTCAAGGGAAAAAAATGTGTTTTGTGTCAATCTGATAGTCATTTTTTAAATAAATGTCCTCAATATAAGCAATTATCAGTAAATAAACGGGTAGAACTTGTTAAAAATAATTCCTTGTGTTTTAATTGTTTAAATTTGCATAGAGTCAAGTTTTGTAAATCTAAAGTTCTTTGTAAATGCTGCAAAAAAAAAAGCATCATTCTTCCTTGTGTTTCTCTGGAGACCCAAATTTTACGAGTGAAAGGGTCATTCAACCTTCTTCATTGGGGGCAGAAAGAGCCGAAAACAGAGGAATCCTCGATGGGTCAACTTTCAGCGAAGGCGTCTGTGTTCAAACCCATAAATTACATAGGGGAGATTTCGAAAGAGGTGTCTTCTCAGGGTTTAGATCTGTTTACTGCAACGAGTTACGTAAAATCGAAATCCGTTTTACTTGCAACCGCGATTTGTTTCATTAGAGATTCCTTTGGGAAAATGCAGGAAGTCAGAGCACTGTTGGACGGTGGTTCAACAAGCAATTTTATTTCGCAACAGTGTATGAATAGACTCAATTTAAAAGAGAGAAAATAAACATTTTAGTTTCAGGATTAAATAATTCAGAGTTAACGATTAAATCGCGCGTTAATGCAACAATTGCAAATCGAGGAAATAGTTATGAAACTAATGCAGACTTTTTGTAGTGCCGCGAATTACGGATATGATTCCTTCTCAACCATTTAACGTTAGTTTGGGTAATTTCAGTAGAGAGAAATTAGCGGATGAAAATTTCAACATTCCGGGAAATATTGATTTATTGTTAGGAGCAGAAATCTTTTATGAAATTCTTTTACCAGGACAAACAAATCTTTTAAATACAAAATTAATTTTTCAGAATACAGTCTTCGGCTATATTGCGAGTGGGAGTATTCCAGTTTCTAGTGAAAATAAACCTCACTGTGGGTTAATCAAAGATAATGTCGATTTAGAAAAGACAATGAGGAGATTTTGGGAAATCGAAAATGTTGAACCTGAGACAATAAAAAATAAGGAAACGATAATTTGTAAGGAGCATTTTCAAAAAAAAAAAAAATCATACTAGAGATAGTACGGGAAGATATATAGTATCTATGCCATTTAAAAAGGATCCAAATTGTTTAGGCCAGTCAAAAGATATTGCCCTTAAAAAAATTAAATTCTTTATGGAATAGATTAAAGCGTGAGCCTAACTATTTAAAATTATATAGAGATTTTTTTTAAAAGAGTATAAAGAGCTAGGCCATATGCAAGAGGTAGACGAGAGAGAGGAGTGTGGAATGTATTTCATACCACATCTTGGTGTTTATCGCTCTGATAAAAACAAGTAAATTGAGAGTAGTTTTTAATGCGTCGAGTGCAACTACAAACGGTTATTCTTTAAACTCTCTACAATACAATGGGGGAGTTGCTCAAAATGACCTTTTTTCAATAATGGTTCGCTTTAGAAAGCACATATTTGCATTCATTGCGGATGTGCAAAAATGTATCGAATGATTTGGATTAATCCAGATCAGCGTAAACTTCAGCGCATTCTGTGGAGAGAGAACATGGACGAACCAATAAAAACGTTTGAGTTGTCAACTGTGACCTATGGAACAACGAGTGCACCATTTTTAGCGACACGTACGCTAAAACAATTAGCCCTAGATGAAGCAGGGAATTTTCCATTAGGGTCTTCAGTTGTGATGAGTGACATGTACATTGATGATGTACTTACCGGTGCAGAGACCTTATTAGAAGCAAAAGAACTGAAAAATCAACTGATCAATATCTTCGCTAAAGGAGGTATGGTTTTTGCATAAGTGGTGCGGAAATAATACGGAATTGATTGAGGTTTCCGAAAATTATGATTTTTCAGATTCATCAGAGATAAAAGTGTTGGGTGTTTATTGGAACCCCAAGCATGATTGCTTCTCCTTCAGAGTAAAAATAGACTTGCACGAATTAAATACCAAACGGGATGTTTTTGTCAACCATCGCCAGGATATATGATCCTCTAGGTCTTTTAGGTCCTGTGGTGGCGAAGGCGAAAATCTTCCTTCAAAATTATGGATGTTAAAGATTGATTGGACAGATTTGCTTCCAGATACAATCAATAGAGAATGGCGACAATTTGTCGAATCACTTCAGGTAGTAAATGACATCAACATCAATCGATGCATTGTGGTAGAGCAACCGGAAGTGATCGAGCTGCATGGATTCTCCGACGCGTCCCAGTCAGCATATGGAGCTGTCGTCTACTGCAAATCCATAACCTCAGATAGAAAGATGCTTGTGCATCTTATTGCCAGTAAATCCCGAGTTGCGCCTACCAAGCAAACAACGATTCCCAGACTTGAGCTATGTGCCGCTGTGCTGTTAGCAAAATTAGTGCATCGTGTCAAGCAAGCTTTGAAATTAAATGTGACTAATACTTTTCTTTGGAGTGACTCCATGATAGTTTTGTCATGGATAAGGAAGGAGTCATATCAACTAAAAACCTTTTTGTGGCTAACAGGATTGCTACAATCCAGGAGATGACTTCCAGTGAGCAATGGTGTTATGTGGCAACAGAGGACAATCCTGCCGACTTCTGTTTCCAGAGGAATGGATTCTCTAAAACTTAAAACCTGTGAGTTGTGGTGGAATGGTCCTAAATTTCTGATGAGCAACCAGTACCCACAACGACAAATTCCGTTGCAGTGATCAAGGATCCAGGTGAACTTAAAAACTGTAGTGACCTTTCTAACTTTTTTTCTTGATTCTGCTACTAACTCTTTTGTAAATAATTTATTTAACCTTAGTAATGACTATTTTAAAATTATTCGTGTCTTAAGTTTTATTTGTAGATTTGTTTATAATTGTAAAAGAGCAAAGAGAGCAAAAGAATTGGGCCTCTAGATTTAGGAGAATTAAAAGGCTGAACAGCTTTTATTGAAATTAGTACAAAAGGAAGAGTTTAAAGTAGAGATGAATGGTATTCAAAATTCTGCCATGGTACCTTCCAACAGTCGAGTAAAAACACTCAATCCATTTATTATTGATAGTGAAGGGATTTTGAGAGTTGGGAGGTCGATTGAGAAATAGTGATATTAATTATAACCAGAAATTTCCAATTCTTTTTGCCTTCGAAACATAAATTGACTTATTTAATAGTTGAGTATTTTCATAAAAGTTTTTACATAGTGGTCCACAATCCTTGTTATATCAGATCAGACAAAATTTTTGGATATTGAATGGCCGTAATATTTGTAGAAAAGTTGTTCATAATTGTGTAATTTGTTGTAAGGCCAATCCTACTTGCACTGATCAAATAATGGCTGACTTGCCAAAGGATAGAGTTATCAAAAATTATCCATTCAATGTGTCAGGTGTGGATTCTGTGGCCCCTTTACATTAAGTATAAAAGGGCAGAGAAAGGTGTATATAACAAAATCTATGTTTGTATATTTATATGTTTTGTTTCTAAAGCTGTGCACTTAGATATTGTGACTGATTTAACCTCTAATGCATTTATTGCTACACTTAAGCGTTTTATATTTAGAAGAGGTAAATGTGCTAAGTTGTATTCTGATAATGCAAATATAGAACTGTGGGTGCAAATATAGAACTTAAAAAAATGTTTAATTTGGTGTGTAAACCTGATGAGGCACTTGCAAGTTATATGGCCTCTGAAGGAATAGATTGGAAATTCCTCCCCTAGAGCCCCAAATTTTGAGGTCTCTGGGAGGCAGGCGTTAAATCCTTTAAGTTCTATTTAAAGAGAGTAGTAGGTAACATTAGATTAACATATGAAGAGTTTCTGACCGTGATTATCCAAATAGAGGGGATGTTAAATTCTCGTCCTCTTGTCCCATTATCTTCTGACTTAGATGATTTAAATGTATTGACTCCTTCTCATTTTTTGATAGGTAGATCAATTACATCAATTGTTGAGCCTGATTTAACTGATTTAAATGAAAATAGGTTGATAATTGGCAGAAAATTACAAAAATAATTCAATTAATTTGAAAAGATGGAGTGTAGACTATCTAAATAGTTTGCAGCAGAGAAATAAGTGGCATTTCGAGAAAAAGAATGCTAAAATTGAGATATGGTTATAATAAAAGAGGATAATTTACCTTCATGTCAATGGTCATTAGGTAGAATCAACAATATTTATCCAGGAAAGGATTCTAAAGTAAGAGTAGTGGAAGTCAAAAACCACTAGAGGTATATTTAAAGAGACCCATTTCGAAACTGTGCATTCTACCAATTGAAACAGTGTGTGTGAAGTAGCATATATATAAACCCTTTAGATAGTAATGTTTGTGTGTAGAATAGTAATTTTTTTTAAAATTCTGTGTGATTTATCAATTGCTTTATACATTGTCTTCATTTGTATGCTGTTTTGTTTGTATTTTGAAGTATTGTATTTCTGTGTGTTATCTTTATGATTATGTTCTGTGTAAATCTTGCATGTTGAAAAACATTGCAAGGCCGGGCGGCATGTTCAGTGTACGTATGTAAAATGTAGAGCGCCCCTAGCGCTCAGAGTGTCTTACTATTCTGTGTAACCTCTGACTCCACCGAGGAAGGAGTCGAAACGAGCGAGCTGATCAACAAGTAATAAAAACTACAGTCCACTTACAGAGAGAGACCTATTACTTGAGAGTTTTATTTGTGTACCCAACACCATGTTATACTTTATAAGATAAAATCTCATATTCTTTTAAGCAAACCTTCTCGATCTTTTTTTTTAAAAAGCCACCCTGTAGCTGTTAAGAGAAAAAATCCCATATGATGTGAATTATTAAGATCTGACCATTATTTTTTCCGCTTCTTTTAGTCATTTTAATTGAGCTTTACTTAAATATTTGGTAAAGTCTAAGTTGAATTTCCTAATTTTTTTAGGTGCCTAAAATTTTTGATAAATGACACCAGAGGAAAAACTGCGTTTAAAAAATGGTTAAATTGCGCCAACTTGCCTAAGCACGCATCTTGCGTGAAAGGGTTTCTAACCTGCCATTATAATCCTAAAAAAATAGCGACAAAAATTTAGCGCTGAATCAAGAGGTTCAACTAAGATCCAATCTTATTACATTTTAACTAAAGTAGACTACTGTGGCCGCGGTAGCGTTTGAGTGGTATAGGTATCGGACTGTGGCTTGCTTTGTCACGGGTTCGAGCCTGTGGTACCACTAAAGACCCGCCGTGCGGCAAAGCGATGCACGTTAAATCTGTCGAGAGCTGAAACGTCCTCCCGTTGGTGTGGTGTGGTAGTTAGGAGAGGGGGTGCCAGTTCAGGTGTCGTCCACGTCACTTGACCATGGTTCAAAATTACGCGGTCCGTCGCCAAAAGCCCTCGTGTAGCTGAACAGTGCGATGTTAATATTTCAATCTTTAGTGGTACTGGGCTCGAACCCGTGACAAAGCAAGCTACGGTCCGATACCTATACCACTTCCGGCTACCGCGGGGCCACATGATCATTTG
>BMAU01006825.1:0-57275 GCA_019973935.1 Trichonephila clavipes
TGCCAATACTAATATTAAACTTAGGAACGAGAGTTTAAAACGGAAAGCTGTGGCTTTACTTATACACAAAGTTCAAACAACTTTATGACAAATTTTTCCCTTGATTTACGGGAACTCTCTTATGAAGTTAGAGAGAAAAGGACTACTGTAGACTCTCGTGCTGCGTCACATTCTAACTTGTACCTACTGAAATGTAGGAATATGCAGCTAATGCAATAATTAAGGAGGACTTCCAAATGTACTGAAAACGTAATTACACTTTAGCACAGTGAAGTCATATTATTTAGGTGTAAAACTTTAACTGAGAACGTAAATTGCTCATATAAATCCACCATAAAATGTAGAAATGTCAGAAATAGTCTAGAAAATTTTAAAATTACGAAAAATACGTATATCCTTGCTTCCAGAATTTTCTTTCGATATATTTAGTAAGCTTTAACATAATATCTGCAGATAACGCCACGTGTGTGCAATTTCCGTACAAAGTTATAAAACATTACTACTGTCGACGAAAGTTATAGTACTTGTTTTGAAAGTTTTTCATATATTCCTATTAAAATTAAAACTGATAAATAAATACATTTTTTAAAATTATTAAGAGTATTTATAATTAAAACTATTATCTAACTATTAACCTGAATTCCTTCCCTAGCTTTGTGATCTGATAAATTTAAAAAAAGCTAAGGACAAAGATTTATTTAACTGTAGCTTTCAGAATTTTATTTACTATACGGTTGCAGTTTCGATTTTGATGGGTTGTATGAATTCAAGTCACCTGATCACATTCAGTTGGATAAGTGTATAGTATTTATTAACATATATCAGAAAAGCAGTAAAATATAAAGTAAAATATGAGTGGCAAAGATACCATACCCGTTTTCCCATCTAGAATGTAAGTATTTAATTTTTTACTTTATATGAATCTTGCACATCAACTATATATAATTGTATTTTTTTACTAATATTAGCTAATCTTGACATTGTGATGTATAATTAACTTTATAGTTTGTTGATATGCTACATCATAAGTATTTTGAATTAATGCTATTTTTTCTATTACTTCTTATTGGATTTTCAAATTCAAATATTAACAACATTTATTTAATCGTGTAATTAGTCTTGTATTGAAAAATGATACTGACTCTTAAATTTCTTTTTCTGTTTATACAAAATTATGTATGTACTAGAATAAAATGGCATGAATAAATTTTACGTTTCGTAATATTGTCAAAGTATATTGTAATATTATTTGACTGTATCAAAAAGTTCTTTACAAGACTAATTTTTTTGTGAGATTTAAGCAATACTAACTGGTCAGTGTTTGGATATTTTGTTAAAATTACTTGTCATAATAAAGATTTTGCCTTTATATTTAAATGATGATGCTTGCTTGTACATTTAATTGCCTGAAATATACTGCTTTTATTTCTTCTGTAGGGCTATGACTATTATGAAAGGACGTTTGAAGGCTGCCCAAAAAGGACATGGATTATTAAAAAGAAAAGCTGATGCATTACAGTTACGATTTCGGCAAATTTTGAAAAAAATTGTTGAGGTGTGTAGGTATTTTTGCGTATATATATAATGACATTTTTTTATAGATTTATTTTGTAAAGCATTTATATCCAAAGGAGCAATATTTTAAAATCTAACAAGTTGCAGTGTTTGCTTGGCTAATAAAATTAAATACTGTGAGATCCATGTGTCGAGATTCTAATTATGTGTTATAAACTTTATTAATGTTTTAAAAAATTTTCATGGAAATCTTAAGCTTTTTTAATAATTTAGTTTACAAACTGAACTTAGTGGCACAACAGTCCATAAGGCCAAGGCCTGCTGTGCCCATCTCAGTTTTTGGGACCTTGGGCGCCACTGTGCTTCAATAACTTAGTTTGCTGGAATATTATTATAATTTTAGTAGTTTTTGACTAATTTCTAATTTTTTTTTTACAGAAAAAAGCTTAACATTATCAGAATGTAAATGGCTGTTTTTTTGCAATTGCTGCTATAAAATTTGTATTCTTGTGATTATTTAAGAGTTTCAACTTTCTTGTTAAATTATTTTTATTTTGTAAGTTAACCTTTAGAATTTGGCATTCGCTGAGGTAAAATTTCCCTTCCATTCGGCGCATTCGAATCCGAGCAGGAAATTTCTTTCCCCCTCGGGAAGGTCCTGCTTGACCATTTCCCCCTTCTGGTATTGTAAAAGGTTTCACACTTTGCAAAGAAAGAGGGAAGGGTTGCCAAATTTAGTCAGGGATCTTTCAGGAGTACGGAAAATCGCAATATTTGGCGCATTATTATATCAAAATAGATTTTTTTTTTTAAAATTCTAAATCCAAAATACCCATTTTGAATTGAATGGCCTGTAAATTTTCTAATGAATATTTTGTTGTTTTTCCTTGTCTTTTTAAGTAAAATCTGAAATTAAAATAGATATTTTCTAGAGTTTGATGAATAGCATTTCAGAAGTACTATGAGAGTAGAACAAGATTTTTATTGTATTCATTGTTTTAGTATGAGAAAAACTATTATAGAAAGTTTAAAAAAGTGGGTCTTTACAATATAATCATTTGTATGATAAAATGATTTAAAAGTTTTTAAAACTTTTTTTCTGTAAAATATTTCTTTGTTATGTAAAATATTTTCATGTTCCAAAAACCAGTAAATAATCATTTAGCATTAAATACTAAGATATCATTACAGTTGTGTCTTACGTAAATTATTTTAAAAAGTTGACAATCATATATTACTAAAATATTTGTTCTAGTAAAACGTTAAAATATTATTTAAATACGAATATTTAATTCATAGCTTCTATAATCAGAGCTTAATGACAACACCCTCTGAGAGTAGTATATTTCAATTATAAACTCGCAATAATGTAATAGATGCTTGCATTTATATATATGTTTTGTAAAATAGGTAAGTAGGTAGTCATGTAATAAATCTGTTAAAATTAAGTGTACACATACTACCTTTGGTATAATTATTGCAGCTTATATATTCAAGTACAATAATGAAAATCATGTTATAAAAAAGATCCACCCATGTTTTCAAAATTATTCTACAGAATTTCTAACAGAAGAAAAACTTTAAGAAAATAAGCATAGCATTATTATACTAAATGTTTTATTTCACTCTAAAATAAAGCAGTTTACATATTTAACAACAATAATTAAATCATGTAATAAAAAAAAATAACTCCTCAAATTTTCAAAAATATTCGATGAAATATGTAAAAACTTTAAGAACAACTTGTAGGACATTTTTCTAAACATTTTAATTTTCGAATTAGCGCCCTTTTAGTGCACGAAAAATAATAATAATAAATGTACTCCAAATATTTTGTGATTAATTAGATTTGAGTTTTTAATAACATCGCATTCTATAGCAATATAAAAAGGCTACTGGGGCTGTACTTCAGAAATCTGACCCTCTCACCAAACTTTCACATCATGCCAACATGGTGACTTCGAACCTCGACAGAGGGTTGCGGTAGCCTAGTGGTCCAGGCATCGGATCATGGTAGGCATGTCATGAGTTTGAGCCCAGTACCACGAAAAGACCCGCCGTGTTGGGGAGCGATGCACGTTAAATCTGTTGAGAGCTCAAACGTCCTCCCCCGTTGGTGTGGTAGTTAGGAGAGGGGGAATGCCAGCTCAGGTGTCGTCCTCATTACTTGAGAATGGTTCCAAATTATGAGGTTTGTCGCCAAAAGCACTTTCGTGTACCTGAACAGTGCGACGTTAATCTTCACTCACTCGAACCTCGACAGAATTAACAACTGGTTTTATGAATGTTTAATCTTGAAAAAAAATGTATTAATTTGTTTTAATTTTTTTTACGGTACTTTTTGTTTCTAAGAGAAATTTATATCTTAAATTGAAAGCTTTTGTAAGCATGTTTTGAAATGTCTGTTTGTGAAAGTGAGATCTACTTTTTGAAAATTTTGGCTCTTAAAAGAGCACTTTTTTTATTTTTCGCTTTATTTTTAAAAAATGTATCAGTTTTAATATTTTGAACTCTGCTCTTTTATTTTTATTGGTGTATGTGTTAAGAAAGTTTTAAATAAATTGTGTGATAATCTTCAAAGCAGTTCTGGTCAATACAAAGAGCCACATTGCATGACTTACAGATTATAGTGGTTCTTTTTCGTACATTTTTTTTCACGCAATAAGCGCACCTTCTTTTCTTTTCGTCAAATGGCCAATGAGAAAATGTATTATCATTTGTCCTAACTTTTTTGTTACTGAATGCTCTGCATTTTTATGATTTATTTTTCCTATTAGAGATGTAATTAAATTCATTCTAAATTCTTTTTAAACTGAATTTTGACGAAGTTCGGCATGATTTAAACATTAGAAAAGCATTCAGAACAGCAATATCGATGAGGCTAAAGAATAATTTTTTGTCCATTTTCAGTTCGTCTAGCAAAAAGAGTAGGTGGATGCCATGCGGTCTCCTAAATCAACATATCCCATATGCTTGTTGTAATCTGCCACAATTTTTGGCTTGGTAGTTGTTAATTTTTCTTTTCGCATAGAGAAAACGTCACCATCAAATTTTTTAAAAATCTTTTTCGTTCTTCAGTGATTAATTCGTTTCGGGGCTGTGCATATTGGTCAGCATATATACTTGCCTCTTATCTTTCCAACACAATGCTGTCATTCCATTACAAAATTTCACGGCAACATCACCTTGTCTCATTTTACAAAGGAACCAGATCCTTATCCATAAAGAAATTATCCATAAGAAATTATCCATAAAGACTTTATGACCTTTACCTTTTATACAATCTGTCATTGTATATACAACGTTATAGGAAGCAGATGTTGAAAGGTTTTCTTTTTATCTTTACCTAGATATACTCTCATATCATAAGTATAGCCAGTGGCATCTGCTATTTTATACATTTTCAAACCCCACTGTTTTGCGTTTTTTTGGAATGTATTGTTTGAATAACACTCTTCCTTTAAATTTAATGATAACTTCATCGAAAGATAAATTTTCTGTGGAATCATACACTTCTTTAAATATCCTGTTAAAAGAATCAAAAACTTTGCGTATTTTCCACAATCTGTCGTAAGTTGAGAATCTCTGCTTTCTTTTAAACTATTATCAGAAAAGTGTAAGAATTTTAAAAACATTAGGAAACGATCTCGGGCATCACTTCTCTGAAAATAGGAGATTCTATCAGATTATCAGTTGTCCAACAATCCTGTAAGCTATCTTTTTTCAATGTGTCCCATCAATAAAATAAGGCCAAGAAATTTTAAAATCTCATTTTTATCGGTTGGTTTCCATGAAGATGCATGCTTTCTTTTATCAGATGATTCTCCATGAAGGTTAAGTAGATCAATGCTAAAATTTCGTCTGTTAAACATCAATTTAAAAAAATCGTTTTCAGTTTTGAAACTGATAGCATCAACTTTCAATCCAACTTTGTAGAAAATGGCAATACATTTATCATTTCCGAGCCTTCTACCTCTTTCCATACGAATAAGCCATCAGCTTCCTCATCAAAATTAGCTGATACATCTAATTCAATCTCATTATTTTCCAAAATACTATTTTCAAATTCATCTTCACAAATTCTGAATTACTATCATCAAAATTATCTTCATCTAAATTTTTCATCAAATTCTCGATCTCGATTTGTGTGAGAAATTTTCAGGCATTTCTAAAAAATAGAAGGAACAGCAAGATAAAAAGAAAAATATGTTGCTCAGACAACGTATAGTCATCGAATGAAGTATATATATATTATAAAGTCGAAACTTGTTCCTAAATGTCGCCAATGATAAGGAATGCGCAAAATGTTGGCGAAAAATAACCCACCCAATTATGGACAATAGAAGCAAAGTCATAAACGGGTCAGGGAAAATCGTAAAAGGATATGCAGAAAAAAGGGTGGGGGGGGGAAGAATTCTCTCTAAAGCCTTGGTACGACAGTCGTACCAGCGCCCGATGCGAGTGACAAAAAAATTTCTGTACGGCAGTTATACCGCCCGATGTTTAAAGGTTAAATTATTCCACCTGACCGGAGCATCTGTTCATGCACCTCAGGGCCCAAAGTTGCATGCACTGAGTTTGGCACAGTAGGCCTTGACCCTCACGGACTGATGCACCACTGAGTTAAATTAAATTATTATGATATGGAACTAGTTTGATATCAGGGGTAATGGTGCCAAGCACTACTTGGCTTGATACGCCAAACATCGCTTTTTGTTGCTGGAATGGAATCCTGTATGGCGGTCTAGCAGTAATTTAATGATAAATAATAATTTTAAAGAATTGTTTTGAAATACATTGAAATGTATTTCAATTGAAGGATATAGGAAGAGATTGAGAATAACCTAGATCAATCAATAAATAATGAATATCAATATTATGTAACAAAAAGTAACATGTACTAATAATAGTATTATAAGCAGCATATAATCTTATAATATTATTTTATCGTAATTATATATAATCATATAGTACGATTTAATAATAGTTATTAGAAATAATCATATAATATAATTTAATAGTAATTATAAAAAAGAATAATTGGCGTATTGTAAAAAAATAAAAATAACTCATAAGATTACTCGTATTACATAATTATAAATAAATATCTAAATTTGTAATAATATTTATAAATATAAACAATTATAAATAACAAATATTATATGATTAGTACACATATTAATAATTGCATTTTTGTATTACATTATATATGTTAAAATTAATTAAGAATATCAATTACAAAGTAGTGAAAGCTTGCAATATGAAACTTGCACTGCAAGTTCCTTCAAAGAATTTCATCGAACAAAGAACATAAAAAAAGAAGCATTTTTAAAGCGTAAAATAAACTATTTATAGCGATAATTAAAAGCACAACAAATATTCTAGTACTCACTCTATTTAGAAATATCCATATTCGAAAATAGCACAAAATAAAACAGAAAACGCAAACAATAGAACAATTACAGTGAAAATGGTTCAATTTTTACAAAAATCAATTAAAATCAGCTGAAAATGGGTTACAGTGGGGAAAACGAATAAAAATTATTTCTAATATATGTTATCCCCATGGCAACCGCATCAACAGACGATAAAAATATTAAGGTAGCCATATTGTAATGTTATCGCTCATCTTGGCGAACATAAACAGCAACTTGGCACTATTACTCCCAATATCAAACTAGCACTGAATCAATATCATAATCTAGCGCTAATTTGTAACACAAATCCTTAAAGTGTGCAACACTTTGATTGAAGTTAGAAGAAATATCTAAAATAATTTTACACTATTAGATGATTTCTCTACTTGTGTATTATACTTTCAACCTATGTCGACATACCAAAAAATTTTGCCAATTGTTGGGATATGCAGCCAGTAGTGCAAAACACTTCCTGTATATGTTCAAAGGTAGTAATTTTGTTAGAACATGCTCCAAAGTAATCTTTTTTCTATAACCTGCGCCTTTCTCACTGATATTCAAACACAATTTTGATTGTGCTAGTTCAAAAATAATATTTCTTATAATTTGTAGATACTTCTGTATTATTTTTCTCATATTTTGTTGTGAAAAATAATAAAAATTAGGATCTCTCTATTTTCCATGGAAGGGAACTCAGTGTGGTATTTCCAAAAATACAATCTAATATGTATGTACCTGTAAGACAATAGAATTTAGCAAATTATCAAAATAAGAAACATAAGGAACTGCACAGCAGCATTTAGATTTGCACCTTAAGCATTTTGTAGCAGTGTCTACAGAAAAAACTTATTTGTAGTAATTTTGAATGCAATTACAACTTGCACTTTTCCATTCTTATCACATCTGTTTTGCTGAATAAACATAAATGGATAGGCTGCTTCTTGATATGTCAAGGCAATTCTATTAATTGAAACTTTAACCGGGCAAAATTTTATAACTATCAAAACTGTTTGAATAGGAAAGGTCATTTAAAAACTGTTATCAACTCTTGGTAAACTTGTTTACATTGACTATGAATCACTTTTGTGTTCCCAGAAAAGTATCAAATTCAGTTTTTTTTTTCAAAAAAGGTGATTTTATACTATTGTAATCTTGTTGGTATGAATTACCTGAATGCACTAAATTGTAATAGCCTAACTCAGTGTTTTCCCTTAATGGAACTTCATTTCTAGTGTTCTTCCAGCTAACAGAATCATTGTTTTTATTGGTATTCGTTTCCTGCATTTGAAAACTTCTTCCTCTCCAGAATAATTCAAATAGCTGAATGGTCATGGTCTGGAACTTGTGCAGGGAGAGGGAAATTAAGGACCTAGTGCCAATGAAGATCCTTCGTGTTGAGGGGTTAATGCATATTATATCAATTAGGGCTTTAAAGTCCTCATGTTGACATGTGAAAGTTTGGAGAGTGGAATGTCAGTTCAAGTGCAATCCTCATTACCTGACTGGTGTTCAAAATTCAAGTCATTGAGGTTAATTCAAAATGTTTTTAAAAATGAGACTGAAACTAGAAGCAAATCCATAATTCAGGCTAGTATAATCTATTCTGATAGAGAATATTAGGAACCCCTGCATTGTCAGTTTTGGGGCCCCAAGCCATATCTTACAAAGGATTGCAAAATCATAAGTACTTGGCATCAGTCAGGCTAAGGACCACCTTAGAATCCTGCGCCACCCCATGATGCAGGGGTGTATGTTATACCTCAGGATGCTAGTTTGTCAAAATCAAATACTTTAAAAAACTATCTTGGAACATGGAATTGCCAAAGATTTATGAAATTCTGTAAATTTTGGAGACTGGTACATATGTACAACACATCTATAGAATGGGAATGTGTCTGTAAATTGTTCTATGGAAAGCACACACAAAAAAATTAACTTACTGTTGTCTTAAATAGATCAAGAAATTAAAGAAAATTATTACTTTGAATCTATTCCAGAAAAATTTATTTCTAAATAAAATCAGAAACAAGTTAAATTTTTTTTAAGGAATTAAAGTTTAAACATTGTATAACTTTTGTATAACATGCATAACTTTTCTTCGTTCATTACTAAATGTTCATTCTTTTTCTGTGAAAGTAAGTAACATGAAACTTCAGGAATGAGGGTTGTAATAATACACAAGTATTATTTCAGATCTTTCATTAATTGAGGGTAATTTTCATCAAATGAATCAGAATTGGCTGAGAAATAAATTTATCAATAAATTATTAATGAATTTTTGCTCTAAGATATTTAAGAGAATATAAAACAAATTTTATGTTCAATCATTACTTTGTAAAACTTCATTTTAAGCTAGTATCAATTTGTAAGTACACCATTCTGTGTTGTAAAACGTTTTGTACTTTGCATATCTCGGTTTGATTTACTGAAGAATTATGTATCATTTATTAGTAACCATACCAATTTGTGTGTGTGTAATATAACAGTAAAATATTTTCTACTAAAATATTTTATTTGGAACATCTTGCATTTGGACTGGGCCTCTCCATTTCTCCTTAACAGGGATCCTAGTTTAAAGGGCTGTGATCTTTTAGTTGCATAAATGATTATTTGACATTTATTAGTAATATTCACTTTATCAAAAATTAGGATTTTTAATATGTATGTTTAAATTCTGTTAAAAATTTAACAGTTAAAAACAAACAAAAACAAGATTGCTGTAATGTGTAGAATAACTAAAAATTATTTTCAGTACCTGCCCTTATATATTATATGATGAATACTTTTTTGTTTCTATTAAAAGAAATTTAATCTTTTGCTGTAAAACTCAAGCATCAAGATAATCATTTTTAAGTGTTATTTAAGGCAAGAAAAATGTGTATAAAATTATTACAAGTTCTCTATAAGATTGGTTAGAATAAATGAAAATATAATTTTTCTGTACCTTTATATATTACAAAGGACATGTAAAGATTAATGCTCACTAGACTTTTCTAGTTTTGCTGGTTCTAAAATTTGAATATTTCTGTAATTATACAATCTTTATTTTATAACACTATATTCTTCATGTAGTGTTTTTCTGCATCATCCACACAAATTTGCTCATCATGATCCGAATATAACATTTAAATACCTTGTACAGTATAAATTTGTTTATTATATGCATTATACATGAGTTTTATTTGTGTATTTATTTCAGACAAAGTCTCTCATGGGAGATGTGATGAAAGAAGCAGCTTTTTCATTGGCTGAAGCTAAATTTACCACTGGCGATTTTAATCATATTGTCTTGCAAAACGTCACCAAAGCTCAAATTAAAGTGCGAAGCAAAAAAGACAATGTTGCAGGTAAGCTTTTGTCAAAATGAAGCAAATCTCATTTGCTTCAATTATGAGGTTTTGAAAGAAAGAATAGTTTTTTTTTGTTTGGTTATATTTTATCACATTTTTTGGGTGACTTTCTCTGGTACCAAAAAATAATATATATTGTTTGCCGGATTATTTATTTTTATTATAATTATTTATTTTATTTAAATTTTTTTTTACAATTTAGGAAATTAAATTATTTTCTTCAACCTAATATAAACTATCACTTAAGTTTAAAAGTTATGTTTTTACTAAATATTACATTGTTATTATGAAATTTTAAATGTTTATTTCCAATTTATAATTTGATTCCATCATAAAACAAAGGGTATCAAAATTATTTTTATTGTGTACCATTTGGACAATCTTTTACTAGAAGAGCCATAGATTCTAGTTTTTTGGATGGCTAAGTCATTCCACTATATTTATTTCCAGATGTTATTTTATAGAATCTAAATCTTCAGTATAAATTTAGTAATTTATATTGAAATAAAAGTATTTTGTGTGTGTGTGTATGTGTTTGCTACTTTAGTAAGAATAATAATATACATGATATTGATGTAAACATTCTTATGATACTTTAGAAGTTATAACCTGAAGTAACTGATAAGTTGCATTTTTTTTTTTAGAAAGCTTACAGAAAAATATCTTAAAAGTTCAGCTCTTGTTATTGATTAAATCTTGATTTACTAACAGAAATATTAATTGGGTGAAAAACAGAGACAGTGTTTGCTAAAAAGTGAAAATGTTTTGAATATCAATTATTAACCTTTTAATTGTCATGTCCGAGTATTTTACAGGGTAATTTTTTTTTAATATGTATTGTTTTATACCTGAATACATATTGGGAGAAGTTTATTTTGGCTTCATCTCTTAGTCTTTTGCATTATGGTGATAATTTATATATCCAAAATATCAAAATAACCTGATAGTGAAAGAGTTAAGAATGTATATTAACAAAGTTACCGTTTAATATTATTGCTTTAATTTTATTTTGCACTAGCTTTTACCTGCGGCTTCGCTCGCATTTAAGTCATTAAATAAATATCGGTACAATAGAAATGAATCAATATGATGACTATATTTTATATCTTGGCTGGAATTATCAATTTTTAAAAATTACGCCATACAATGAAGTTTCAAAAACTTAAAATATATTTCACTGTAACAAAAATAAACAATTTTGAATTATTACAATTTATAAAGATAAAATGCAGAGTATTAATGTAGGATATTTTTGTAGACTATATTATAAGTTTTTCCGTTGGGTGCAAATATGTGTAAATTCCAGGCATTAGACACTTGCGAACAGGCTACATATAGTTGACCATGAGAGAAGCATCGCTTTTCTAAATGCTCTCCCGCTACCTGTAATGTCTGCCCTTGTGCATTGTTTATAGTTACAGCAAAGCTAAGCTTGAAGGGAAGCTGAACTCTTTTGAATTGGAATGGAAGGTCAGTGGGAATAATTGGAATCCGAGGTATAATAACACTTTTTCCTTTACCGACACCTGTTAAAATAGTAGCACCAAGTATATTTTGCCCCAATTTTGCTATCTGAAGCCTTGTTCCATTACATAGCAGAGGAGCATTTAGATTTCGCATAAGCATTAGTGGTACATTCAGTTTCAATTGAAGTTTATGTGACAGTACACCCGACAGTTCAAGTGAATTTAAAAACTCCACAGGATATGAAGTACTAAGTTCCGTATCCATAATTGTATCCATTGACAAATATTCCTTCATTTCTCCTTGCACCTCTTTTAAAATGTCAGTGTTGATCTTAGAAACTACTTCGTTTTTTTGTGCTAATATTGCTCTTGCGCACAACCACTGATCACAACTCAAATTTTGTTGTAATTCCGGAAAAACATGAGCAATGAGATCCATATCATTTTCTACTAAATTGCAAAATTCTCTTGATAGTGATATATATAACCTTCAGCGTCAACCTCTAAACAACCATCACAAATTTTCAACAACATTTCTGCGTAAAGTCCCGGATCTACGTCATTATGAAGATGCACTCTCATATTCGTTTTCAGGCTGAGTTTTTCAACTCTCGACCATAAGTTTGATAATTTAATGCATGCTTGAATCTCATCTGCTGGTGTCCCCCTCTGAATGACTGGGAGGGTTAGTCGGAAATCACCAGCCAATAAAACTACCATTCCTCCCATTATATCTGTATCTCGCAAGTCCTGAAGAGTCCAGTTTAAAGCTTCTGTAGTTTCTAATACTATTGTTCGTGAGAATAATGTAGGGGTTTGGTCCATAGACGACAACGATGAGATGAGAAGAGAACATCAACAAGATATATTTTAAATCAAAACAGCACAGCAAAACACATTAAATTCTTTTCATTCATAACACTTTTCATCCATTACACTTTTCAAAACAAAAAACGTTTTTTCTATCTGTTGCCACTCCCTCACAGAGAAACTTACCTCTCACGGTTTTTGGATAGGGTCGCAACATACTCCCCACTTGAGTTTAGGGATGCAAACTCAAAAACAAATAAACAAAGATAATATGTGCATACAATTTTGGATTACAAAAAAAAGTACATACAAATATTTCAAAATATTGGAATGAAATTAATTTCTTAAAGTTCTAATACGTAAAAAAAAAAGTTCAAAGGTGGTTTTAAGTGTTTATAAATTTCTTAACTGGTTTGATGTTACTTCCAAAGGGTACAGTCGTTGGATTGGTCTTAACATGTCTCCCCTTTCAGTTCGCCCGAGTGGTATAGGCATCAGATCGTGGCTGGCTTTGTCACGAGTTTGAGCCCAGTACCACTAAAGACCCGCCATGTAGGGCAGCGATGCACGCTAAATCTGTCGAGAGCTGAAACGTCCTCTCATTGGTGTGGTATGGTAGTTAAGAGAGGGGGTGCCAGCTCAGGTGTCGTCCACATCACTTGACCATGGTTCAAAATTACGTGGTCCGTCGCCAAAAGCCCTTGTGTAGCTGAACAGTGCGATGTTAATCTTCACTCACTCACCCTTTCAGTTCGCAATTTCACAAGCCTAATTATTCCATCTTTTCCTGGAAAAAGTTCCAGTACTCTTCCTAGCAGCCAATGCAGCCGTTTCTTATCATCTGTACCAATTAACACAATGTCACCTTCATTTATTTTATCTTCTCTTTTGATAACTGAAGAATGAAGGAAACCCAGATACTCTCTTTTAAATCGTTGTTTTAGATTTTCGCGAACCTTTTGAATATATCTCCATCTCAAAACAAAATTAGTCTTTTGAATTTGATTCAAATCAGAACATCATTTGATGGAATGTCCTGAAGAAACATTGAGGGAGTCAAGGTTTTCGGATATGTAGGTTAACGGTCTGCTATTCATGACCGATTCGCACTCACAGACGAGAGTTTGCAATTCCTCATAAGACAAACAGGAGCGCCCAAGATTTTTTCTTAAGAGATCCTTCAAAATTCCAATCAAGCGTTCCCAGAAGCCTCCCACCATGGAGAAGAGGGTGGATTAAACTTCCAACGTATTTCGTGGACTCTAAATTCACTTTCAATTGTAGTCCAATATAATTGTCTCAAAGCGTTGTTTAGACCTGTGAAATTAGTACCATTGTCTGAATACATCACAGAAATTCGTCCTCTTCTGGCAATAAACCTACGCATAGCTTGGATGAAGTCAGTGGTACTAAGTGAAGTTATTAGTTCCAGATGGACCGCTCTAAATATGGCGCAAGTAAAAGTACTATCCACGCCTTTTGCTTAGATTTAGTCAACAAAGGTCCAGCCAAGTCTACACCTGAAACTTGAAAAACTGCTGCTACTTCTGTTCGGTCTTTTGGAAGAGTGGAAGAGGAGGAAAAGGTACCTCAAGATGTTTAATCTTTTGTCTTTTACATGTTAAGCATTCTTTGATAACACTTAGGACAGTTCTTTTTCCTTTCACTATCCAAAAATCTTTCACGTAAAATAGTCAGAAGAGTTAATGTCCCAGCATGTTTGTTAACGAGATGTTCTTGCGCTATAAATCTTCTCACTGCCAGATGTTTCGATGGTAGAATTATTGGAGAAATAAAATCTTTCGATTCTTCATTTATCAATCTGGACTTCAATCGTAATATTCCTTCTTCATCTTCAAATATTAGAAGACCTTTTAAACTTTTTTCGTGTTTCTTCATTAGAGTAACATTCCTTTTGCATTAAACGGAAAATAATCTTTTGTGCATTTAACAATTCTTCATTTTTAAGTTCAGCACATTTTCTTAAGTCTTTGGCCTTTGGTTGGAAACGCAATCAAGCCATAACCCTAATCATCTTTGAAAATCTAGAAAATCTTCTGGCTAACTGTGATGAAATTGATTCTACCTCTGTGTTATTAGCAGAGATGACTGACTTTCGTTTTTCTATCTCTACTTCTTTCTCGTTAATATTTACAGCTGATTTCGGCCACTGTTCCTTCGAATTTTTAACCAATCTGGCCCTTGCCACCACTTGCGTTTCTGAAGTTGTTTAGGTCCACAACCTCTTGATAAAATGTCTGCTGGATTCTGGTCAGTTGAAATAGGGAACCAATCTTCCGAAGTTGTCAATTTTCTAATCTCACTTATTCTGTTGGCAACGAATACCGACCACTGTTCTCGACGAATTATCCACGTAAGAACTGTAGAAGAATCGGTCCAAAAGTAAGTCTTGATATTGGAAATTTTCAGGGCATGCTTCACAGAACTAAAAAGCCTGGTCCCGATGGTAGCGGCCATTAATTCAAGACGTGGTATAGTAATAGTCTTCATGGGAGTTATTCGTGATCTGGCTTGAAGTAATTGAACGGTCACTGAGCCCGTATTGGATTCACTTAAGAAAATGCATGCCGCATAAGCTGTTTTACTGGCATCGACAAAAGTATGGATACTCAAATTGGATTCCTCCATCATGCCTAACCATCTGCGAATTTTTATATTTTTGAAGTATTTCAGCTGCTTTCCCCATCTTAAAAATTTCTTCCTTATTTCATCATTCACTTCATCATCCCATGCTTCTTTAGTTTTCCAAGTGGCTTGCAGCAAAATCTTAGGTTGAATCATAACAGGTGCCAAGAAACCTATGGGATCAAATACTCGACTAACCAGTGAAAGTATTTTCCTTTTAGTTATCTTTTCTTTTTCATCAAATTTCAAAGATTCTGAATCTATTTCTAAAGTATCATAATTTTTGTCCCAAATCAATCCTAATACTAGTGATGTCGTACTTTCTGAAGGAATGGCGGAACTTTCCCATCCTCTGAGATCAAACATTCCTTCTTTCATTACATTAGTTGCAGATTCGACGAATATTCTAAGTTCGGCATTATTTTGTACACTAGTTACGCAATTATCGACATAAAAACTATCTTGTAATTTTTTAAGAAATTCTTCAGAGTAACGTTCTTTTATTGATTCTTTTAATAAATGGTAATTAATAACCGCCATTAAGAGAAAAGGACTGCTGGTGACTCCAAAAGCAACTCGAGCATGCCTGTAAGTTCGTATATTATCCTCATTGTCATACCAAAGAAATTTTACGCTCGATCTTTTTCATGTAAAGATATTTGGAGAAAAGCTCTTCTGATGTCTGAAATTACACCGATCGGTTTCAGTCTAAATCTAGCCAAAATAGCTGGAACTGATTCAATTAAATTGTTTCCAGTCTCTAAACAGTCGTTTAACGACAGATGGTTATTGATCTTAGCAGAAGCGTCGAAGACCGGTCTTATCTTCATTGAAGATGTTGCAGATGTTTCCTTGATGACAGGTCTGTGTGGAAGGTAATGGGTACGAACAGGTAACTCCTTTCCAGGAATTTCCTCAATAACTCCTTCCGCTAACCATTCTCTAAAGACTTCATGATATTTTCTCTAAAACCGATCTTTTCCAACTTCCTGGTGGTAGATTCAAGTCTTTTTAAGCACAACTCATAATTGTCTGTTAGAAAGGCCCGATCCACTTTCCAAGGCATATGGACCTCGTATCTGCCATCTTCCTTTTGCCGAACTGTTTCTAGAAAGTGAGACAACCGCCTTTTCCTTTTCCTCTCTTGAATTTTGCTCAATAGTATCCTGTATACCAAGCATTTCTAGATCCCACAGTGAAGAGACAGGAATATCTTCTTGAGATAACATAGTTACAATATTCATACTTGTATCCTTTTTGTCGGTATATCGGGGTACTTTACCCATTAAAGTCCAACCTAACTTGGTTTCTAATGCTACTAAGCCTGTCTTTAATTCCTCTCGTCGACCAGTAATTAATTTACTGGCTACGTCTGCACCCAAAAGTACCTCAATGGGACCTGTGTTTTCTTGAATATCTGTTAAGAATATGTTTTTAGTTTTCAATTCATGTATACAAGAACCATTTTTTGCATTAGAAATGTCATTACAGATGACATCATGATCTAAAGCATCCAATTTACAAATATAGTTACCATCAAGACTACTCAAGTAGATTTTATAACACTTGTGTTTATACATCCTTGTTTTAGTTCCGCCAAATAAGGAATGGTTAAATTCCTCTTCCCTCTGCAAATTAAAACCCAACTCTTCAGCTGTAGATCTCAAAATATACGATTTTTGTGATCCGGTATCGATTATAGCCCTAGCTTTACGCTCTCTCTTGATGCCATATACATTTACAACAAGAGTTTGTAATATAACTTCATTCGTTGCACGAGAATGTAACGAATCAACTGTGTTTTCATTAATATTTTTATCATTCACATCTTGTTTGAGAGAATCAGACTTATTACATTCAATATTTGGGCACATGAACTTTACATGTCTTTTAGAACACAACTGACAAGTTATTTGAGATCGACATCTAGAAGCAAGATGACCTTTAGCCAAACAAATTCGGCATAATCCTTTTCTTTTTATTATTGCAATCTTTTCTTCTAATGGAATAAAAAACGCCCTTTTACTAAAGCGAACCAGATGATTCTTTAAACATAACACACATATTTCGTTTGGTTCATTAATGAATAATTCATTAGCAGACGGAGTGAGCGTTGGCTCTCTGCCAACTGCTTGCATTCGCGCTGATAGGGAAATATGTCCGATCTACTTAATTTTATTTTTTTCTTCTGATTGCATTTCGCTCTTTAGAAACGAAACAATAGAATCAAGTGTTGCAGTCTCATTATTTTTTCTTTGTCTTTCAAATGAACGCAATAAATGGGTCGGTAACGCACTTTCGACTAACGGATATAATATTATTCCGCACTGATCCGTGGTTATACCTAAACTACTTATAGCCTGAAGTTGAGTAGAAAGTTTATTATACAAACCACTTAAAGAATCTTGTTTCTTTTTAGTAGCGTTATTTAAAACAAGTTTTAACAACTCTCGTACATAAAAATCAATTAATAATTCATTTCGTCCATATCTTTCAACTAAGCTTTCTATCGCCAAAGGATAGTTTTCATTTGTTATAGGAAAAGATTCAATAAGCTCTCTGGCTTCCGATTTAATTTTTGTCGATTGAACTAAGTAATGAAATTTATCACAATTAGTTAAATTTTTATTTTCGTGTATGTTTTTAAACTGATTCCAAAAGGTTAACCAGTCTTTTTAATTCACCTCCAAATTTATACAGTTCAACGGTTCACTCCCTAGGAGAGCCCCCACCCTTGGCGCGATTACTTTGGTTGGCGATAATTGCGCCATCATGGTAACCTTGCTTTTTAAATACAACATATGGCAACCCTAACTTTTCTAGAATTTTCGTCATTTGTGGGCGCGCATTTCAAATTTCATTTTGTTGTTGGGCACCGGGTTGAAAGTATGGCTGCGCTTGTAAGTGAATACACGTTAGAATTTTTACGTTATTGAATGCTAGAAGCAAGAAAGAATTGATTGAATGGTGTATGAAAGAAGATTAATTGCTTCAAGTTATGAATGTCCTAAATGTAATGAGCAAATGGGATTAAATGAACGAAAGAGTGTTGTTTTGGATGGATTTGAATGGAGATGTCGAAAAAAGGTGTGAATACGCATGATGTTTGCAGAAGTATAAGAAAGAATTCGTGGTTTTCCAATTGTAAGTTAATCGGCAATAAAACGTTTTCTCCGTAATCACACCAGCCACGCAGAAGGCATGTTCGACCATTACCTCGCTGAGTATTTAGGGGGCGTCTCGCGATCACTCACTCAGCGACGAGACTTTCCAGAATTTTTTAAAAGCAGTTGTTACACTTTACCCTCCACTTGGGAAGGATCAACAATAAGAAAGTAAGTGCTGTTGTTATATTTTTTATCTTAAATGTTAAATTTCTGTATTGTTTACATGTATTTTCATTGCGCATCCATCTTATACTGCTATATTTACTTGTCACCGTTGTCAGGTTTGCTTGGCGCCATTTCGTTTTCGCTTGGCGCTTTTTCCGGTTTGGCACCAAGGGTGGGGGCTCTCCCTAGGAGTTTACCCAGTTCAACTTCAGGAAGTCGTGGGGTAATCGCTTTATACGGATTTTCGCAATCAGCCAAATGAGAATTATTACCGAATTACTACCTTCGTTATTATTTTGTTTACTCTTATTATTCTCTAATACACATTTAGACTTTAATTCTATTCTCAAAGCCTTTTCTCTATATTCTTCTATAATATTAAATTCAATTTTTTGAATTCTGTTTCATCTGTTAAAGCATCCAAATAATTATGTGTTAACTCTAACGAGTTCGTTTTTGGCTTAAGCAAATGTAAACACATATCAATTTTCTTCCGCGTTAGCGTTTTCATTTATCAACACACTCTTAGTGTATGCTTTAGAAACGCAGTGCGCTGTGCTGTTTTATTTCCTTTAATAATTTCCATCTTTACTATCTTATTAAATCATTAAATCAGTTCATACATTCAATAATAAATATATGTCTATGTTCAAGATATAATTATATCAATAACTTCAAAATGGAAATTCAATTCGCTTACCGTTATCCAAACCAAAACCCGCCCACCCGGGGCGCCAGAAATATAGTTTCTAATACTATTGTTCATGAGAATAATGTAGGGGGTTTGGTCCATAGACGACAACGATGAGAAGAGAACATCAACAAGATATATTTTAAATCAAAACAGCACAGCAAAACACATTAAATTCTTTTCATTCATAACACTTTTCATCCATTACACTTTTCAAAACAAAAAACGTTTTTTCTATCTGTTGCTACTCCCTCACAGAGAAACTTACCTCTCACGGTTTTTGGATAGGGGCGCAACAGCTTCTATTGCCTTCTTGTGAGACATTGTACTTTCATCCCACACTAAAAGCGTACATTCTCACAGCATCCTACCTCACAAACTATTTTTACTGAAATTACAGATGGGCGAATCTTACTATGCCAGATTCAATGGTAATTTTAAAACGGAATGTGCTGTACGGCCGCCGTTTAATAGTGTTGCGGCAATACCCTAAGAAGCTACAGCAACTGCTATTTTTTGTCTTTTCTGATGGACATTAATAATAATTTCAACAAAAAGGTTTTTCCACTTCCTCCTGGTGCATCAAGAAAGAAAAGTCTACCATTGCCGGAGTCAGTTTTACGTAAAACTTGATGGAAAGCATGATTTTGCTGTGGAAGTAATTAAGGAACTCATTCTGCCACTTGATGTTGCAGTGCTATGAAATCATAATCTAGCTCTCAAGCAATTTCATTATTAAAATTGTCCCTGTTGTCTCGTCGAGGACTTTGCATTCCAAAATCATCTCATTTTTTTCCAACCATTGTAAAAACCTTATTTTCGATTATAATTAGCGTTTTGTTGTAGATATGTTCATTGAAAGCCATATCTGTATGTACTTGCTGCAGTTGGTGTAAAATATTGTCAGCTATGTATTCTTTATATTTATCCCAAAGAGTTTGAAGGTTAGAAAGACTGTAAGAAGATAAAAGCGTAGTGTGTAAAGTTCCCTGATTTTATCTCGTGATCGACATTGTACGGCTTCCTCCATAGTTTCCTCCCAATGATTATCATTTTCTAACAATCGCTGAACTTCACATGCTTCTCTGTACATTTGACATTCCTGACCATTGACAATTTTAAGTTCTGTAAAGCTAGTTGGACCTCTAACATGATGCAATAACATACGCAGACAAAAGCATTCTAAATTTGTAACATGTACAGTATATAAACACGACCAAGAGCTTCCAATGCTTTAACCACAGGTTGATTTTCAACAGATGTACCTTGAATACGACAATGCCACTATTTTTTAGAGGTGTTCCATGTATAACGGGGAACCTCAGAGTACAATAATGTCCTTGCAAAAGTATCATTCTGACAAAGGTAGAAAAAGGCAGTCAGCGTGGTCTTAGGAGATAAAATCTTGTCTTTTTTGAAAGGTATTTTCATAAAAAAAAAACACGCTGTCCATTTTCTAAGTGTACTGCAAGAAGTGTAACAGTGGGATATCTTTCATGTAATTGAAAACCAAGCAGCCACCATGCTGCTTCATTACTATTAACATATCTTCCTGCTTGATAAGTTTGTATCTCATTGAAGTTTGGTAGATTGAAGATCGCCTGGTTGTGTCCTTTATTGATATACTTGCAAATATATTTAATCGCACGTACAGAATTGCCGATTTCAACATTAATGTGGGCGTTTAATAATTTACACAAAATCGGTGAATTGGGCACAACCCAGCTATTATCAAAACTCTTAATTTCCCCACTGCGAGTCTGAATGTCAGCTTGTTTACCACATCAGCAGGGGCCCTTCGTCTATATAACAGGTAATCCTTATCACTGTGAACTGTTTCTCTAATCAGTTCTCGAGGATACTTTTTGTACACTTGCCATTTTGCATGCAAGGTGATGCTGGATTGCGAGCTCCACAGGGACCATGAATCATGTTTTTAATAATCGTGTCATACAGATTTTTATCTTCTGGATCTGGAATTTCAGCACTAATTATGTTGTTGATTTGATTAGGAAGTAGCTTTTGTTTTAACCAAATTAATATATGCACATGTGGCAAACCTTGTTTCTGCCATTCAAAGGAGTACATATGGCACTGAACGTCTCCAAATACTTTTCCTTTTGTCACAACTTTCGTTAATTTCTGAACCTTTAAACGAAATACGTGGGCAACTATGTCATGTCGATCTGTGGCTTTTTGCCCAGACATAAGCTCTTGAGTTACATCCTGCCACAAAGAATTACAGGTAAAAGTTACGAAGAGGTCAGGCCTTCCATAAGTTCGTACATAAGTAAATGCGTCTTGAGTGTACTCTTGCAGATAACAGGGACTGTTCACGAAAGTGAATGGCAAAATAACCATTTTGCGAATGTCGTTAGGTCTAATATTATCATCTGCGCTAATTGCATCTTGTAGATGTATATAATTTGCAGCTCGTAATTTTTTCTGGTTTAGAGCAATGTGACGAAGATGTTTGCTCTCTACTTTAATATACATATCTACCAAGAATTGATGGAAAAGTTGCCTTGTATGCAGAAGGAGATTAAAGTCATGCTCTCGAAGCATCATGTAATACGCATAAAAGTCCATACAGGAAACTTTTTATTTAGAATTGGCTGTTCCGTTGTTGGATTAATGACTGGAATATTAAAATGATATCCTGTTTCACCTTTACTGAATATTAATGGGTACTGCAACGCATAAAATTTATGAGTATCGGCTATACACTGTAGCGTATTATGTACCCGTAACACTATGTCTCGTGGAGAGCACGTTTCACCAGTAACCAAAACAGCAACTTCATTGACCATTGGTGCATTATAACGCCGCTCATGTTCACCACGTGGAGTTCAATCAGCATGAATGACAACTTTGTAATTATCTGAAGGCCAGTTGTCTATTGCACTTTTAAAAATCTTCAGCAAAACATTGTGACTGTGTAACATTTGTTGAATTTTCAATACTGTTTCTCTTTCTACTCCTTCAATATAATGACAATGACGATTTACTTCATTTTGTTCATCACCCATAAAATAAACCTGCAAAATTTTATGCCGATCATTACCTTCTGAAAATAGTGATCCAATTTGATGATATATCTGCCCTTGTACAGTAAAAGTTGGTGAAAATCCGGGCATTCTTATAACTTTATCAACTCCAAAGGATGTCAGTTTGAAAGCAAGAGTTATACTTTCTTATTTTGCTTAGGAATTGCTTTGACTCATTTGTAACACTTAACAATAAAGTTTTTAAAGGCTCTTCTGGTTCACCAAGTAATGGAAGTGAAACTTTACCACTGGAACAGCACATTCCAGCAGTTTCATCGTTCCCTTTGAAAGCATCACGATACTGATATTTTTTATTCATTGAGCCAATAATAATTAAAGGATGATTATGATATTCAATTGAAGCATCAGATTGAAACCCAGTACCATTAAATACAGACCAATCTTTATGTATGAAATTTTGACGATAGAGCTCTGCATTTCTGCATTATGAATTTTTCTCGCCTCTGATTGTTCTGGCGTTTCTATGGCTCTTCTAGCTGCCTGTGCAGCTCAGCTTGTGTTTCTGAACGAACTTGTGCCTGAAGAGGTGTTTCAGCTGCTCTCAAAATACTTTGTCGCTGTGCTTGCTGTTGTCTTCTCAGCTCTGCGGGAACTGAAGATTCTTGATTTCATGCAATTTTTGCTGCACAGGTTTGCGACGAATTTTTGGGTAGACCAAATTTCTGCTTCTGAGGCATTTTTAAAGAACAGTCTGCAAAAATCACAATAGACAGAAAAGACAGAGAATCACGAAATCTGCAAAACTGTTACACGTACGAAGTATGTAACTGTTGCATTACAATTTGAGTTCATATTGTTTTCTTTACAATACAAACTGAAAGGATACGTGTAGTTTCATTATAAAAAAAAATACATATTATCAATGCACTCATTTTCGTTATTTCTTTAAGAGAAAATGTTTCTAGAGAGTCGTATGTAAATTAAAAAGAATGAAATAAAAAAATGTGTTCAAAGTTTCTTCAAGTCTACTAATAGGTCAATTTTTGCACTTGGAAAAGTGAATGAAAACAAAATCAGCTATCTGTTCTTTTGAAACATGATTTATGAAATAGGGCTGCATTCCTATTTACATTGAAAGAGAAGTATTGCATATATATTTGGCACACATGATTGTTATCAATCCATTACTCTGTGTGTGTGGACGATTCAAATATTCACTCTAGTAAATGTAAAACAAAAAAGTCGTTAATATTCATGCTGCTTCGTTATGAAATACCATCTTAAGAGGGAGACAAAACTCTCGCCAACTGCCCGATTTTATAAATTGTATTATATACTTCTTTCCAGAATTGCTAAGTCATCATTTTATAGATTAAGTTTCCATTGGAGAGTAAGGCTGTGTGGAAAGTTCATGCGACAATAATATCAATTAATGAGCTGGAATTGGAATCTTATGTTTGGACTATCTTATCTGAAAAATGATTAACTGTTTAAGTCTCGAATATGTATGTTGGGAAATTAAATGTGACTCATAAAACCCAATAAGCATATACTTTTTTCAATGAATGGGAAATGGGGATCAGTTATGTATTCAACACATTTTTTTCAATAAGCTTATATATTCCAAAATAAAATTAAAAAAAAACCATTTTTATTTTTGTTCTAGTAGAAAATTAAAATTATTTTAAAGATTCTCGCCTGCGATTGTTCCGGCATGTAAAGAAGTCCACAAAAATGACACTTAATTTCAAAAATTCAAATAGTTTTATACTGCATATAGAAATGACAGAAGAACATAACAATAAATATAGAAAAATTCCAAATAGCTAAAACTATAGTCAATTGTTTATCTTTCGTTTTCGCGTGTTATAGTTTTCACATGAAAGTGTAACAAACTTACATTTGCATTTATAAAAGTATCCTATATTTTAAAAAAGTATCCTATGTTACTTTTTAATACCTCCAAGAATATGTGTACAAAGTTTCATGATGATTGGTTAAGTAGTTTTCACGTGAAAGTGTAACAAACAAACTTACATTCGCATTTATAATATTAGTAGGATGTAAAACTTTTGTAATTGCATTTCTCCTTTTGCCTTATCTTATTTAAATACTTTATATATTTTACATTTCAGTGCCTTTGTTTTCTATATTCATTGTGTGTATTTTTATAATGAAAACTCTTTCTCTGTTCAGGTGTAAATCTTCCTGTGTTTGAAAGTTTTCAGAATGGTGTGGACAGTAAGTAAAAAAACAATTTTCTCCTTCTGTTGAAGTGTAATCATAAATGACTTCAGTTTAAATATTAAAATTTAGTCAGCATTAAACAATTCCTTGAAATTTGAATTAAGGAATAAATTAAGATATTTTTTAGTTATTTAATATTTTTAGTGTCTTAAAGCTACTTCTAGATTCTATGTTAATTATATTATTTTCTTTCAATAGCTTATGAATTAGCTGGTTTAGCTCGGGGTGGTCAGCAACTTGCAAAATTGAAGAAAAATTATGCTAAAGCTGTTCATCTTCTTGTGGATTTAGCTTCTCTTCAGACTTCATTTATTACTTTAGATGAAGTAATTAAAGTTACCAATCGAAGGGTCAATGCCCTTGAACATGGTTTGTATTCTTTCATAAATATTATAATCACAGATTTTAATTATAAATAAAGTGCCTAGGTAAAAAAAAGCTCAAATAACTATAATTAAGTATTAAAAATATTTACTACTTTTGTTACTAAGACTAACTAATATTTTAATTTTAAATATTACACTGTCGACCAATATCGACAAATCAAAAGATGTATTAGGTGCACAACTTTACTTCCGCCGTTTTGCAATAGATGGCTGTAGCGGTAAGTGGTAGTCAAAATAAATAGATTGTAGATGTCATACAATAAGCTTAGGTATTTGTAAACACAACGGCATCGAAATATTAGTCGATTTGTGTCTCCATCATAAAGTTATTCGCGATTAAACATGTCAGCTTACGAGCCAAATTCTCGTCATTTGTGGCAGGTTTTGATTTTTTGCTTTAATATGAAGAAATCTGTGGCTGAGGCTCATTGAATGCTCTCAAATACCTATGGTGAGGCCGCTATTAGTGAAAGAACGTGCCACAAGAGTGGTTTCAACGCTTCAAGAACGATGATTTTGTTGTCGAAGACCAGCACAGCATTTGGTGGGACCAGCTTGGCATAGTATATTATGAGTTGTTAAAACCGACTGAAACAATCACAGGCGATCGTTATCGAATGCAATTATTGAATAATAAATGTATAATCAGCTTTTTACAATAAAGTCTCGAATTTCGGAAAAAAACGGCGGAAGCAAAGTTGTACACATAATAGAAGAAATTGTCACTAAATGCTACCATCATTATTTTTGTGTTTAAATATACATGGAAAGCCCAGTGGCTGAATGATAGCGTATCGTGCTTCCATATACCATAGGTCCGTTCAAAACCTGGGCTGGGCAAGGTTGACTCAACCTTTTATCTCTTCAGTGGGTCGATAAATGAGTACCATGCTTTCTTGGGAACTAACCACTGGGGGTTTCGTGTCAGACTGACAGGAACATCTACTCATGCACCTCATTGCCTAAGGCCATGAAAACAGATGGGCATAAAAGTCCTTGATCATCTATGGGCAGTTGAGCCACTGAGTGTAGTTTTTTTTTAAACATACATGGGGGAATGATTTTCCACTATTGGTTGAATATTGAAACATTTGGTGACTTTTTTATTTCACGAAATTGGTGAACAGTATAAGTATCCCTTATATATATCTAATTTTTATACTTTTTATCCATTTTTTAGATCATCAAAATTCATATAAAAAATTATCCCACTATTTGTAATGAGAGGACAAGTTTAAGTAAAATATAAAATAAATATGAAGCATATTTCATCAAAATGTGAGTTTAAAAGTATTGCATATCTATGCATTATGAATTCCTTTTTAGTAAAATCTGATTTTGATTATCTTATATGTTTATTTTCTGTGTATAAATTTTAAATATATTTTTTGATCTTTTAAGTATGTGTCTATATATATATATATATATATTGCTTTTAAATACCTAATGCTCCTTTTTTTAAAAAAATTTCATTGTTATTTATAATTACATTAGTTAATCATTTCAGTTGTGATTCCAAAAATAGAGAGAACTATTGCATACATTACATCAGAGCTAGATGAAAGGGAAAGAGAGGAATTTTATAGGTAAGATATATTCACTTTTTCTTTAAAAAAGGTCCCAAAAGTCCTCTTATTGCTTTGAAATGCAACATTTAATTGATAAATTTATTTAAAAAAATATTTTTTTGTATCAGCAATATGACTTAAGTCTTATGTAAAATTATTTAGCTTTTTATCTTGTTAAATAATTATAAGTTCAAGTAAAATTTTTTATTGGAATTTTATTAATATATATTTTTATTATTTTTTTTAGATATCTTTTTAAACTTGTTCTTTATAAAGTAGATTTTTTTTTGTAAAGATAAATAAAATTATAATTTGTTTTATTCCTTTCTAGATGAAGATTTATATTTATATATTTTCTAATTTTAAGTTAAATACATAATTTTTTTAGCATTACACTATCTGATATGTTATAACAAATGTTCAAAATATTTGCTGTTCTATTATAAATGAAAGTTCACTTATTCCATGAAATCAATTTCAATGAAAAATTTGCAGACATGTTTCATAAAAGATCATTAATTTTTTATACTCTTTCACTATCTATATTTAATTTAAGTGATAATGTAATTTTATTTATGGCTTTTTTTTAAATATTTCATATGCCATCATGGGAAATAAAACTGTCCAATTCATCTAAAGCAAAAAAAAAAAAAAAAAAAAAAAAAAAAAAAAAATCATTTTTTGTACCCTTACCCCCTTTTCAAAGATATTATTTTTATAAAAATATATATTATTGAGTGTTTAATAAACACCAAGTTTAATTGAGTATATGCTAAAATGTAATTTTTAGTTGAAATACTAACAAGCTGAGATATAGTTTTAAAAGTAGTTATTTTATTTATTTATTTTTTTTAAAGTTTTGCTTTTTTATATTAAATTTCAAAAATGAAATTTGTCGGAAGAAATATTTCCCACGAAAGATATTAAAATGTTTAATTTTGTTTCTATGGAATTTTTGTGTGTGCCATGATTTTTGTACTTAGTTATAAATCCAAAAGCCTATTCTTGCTCTTTTCATTTCTTAGGCTGAAGAAGATTCAAGGTAAGAAGAAAGCCATGAGAGCTGAGAATGACAGACGCAGAGAAGCATTGAAAGCTGCTGGTGTTGAAGTTGATAATGCTCCTAATCTTCTTCAGGATGACAATGAAGACGATGTGCTTTTCTAACCTAAACAATATATCCCTGTTGCAAAAATATACTCAGATCTCAAGGTGTTTGTATAGAGGTGTATATATTCCAGATTCTTATTTGAAAACTCTATACTTTGGATAATTTTATATTGGAGCTTGGTTAATTTTTTTGATTGTTTATATATAAATTAAATCACATTGTGGTTCATAGTTCGAAAATACATGTATATTTTTTTAGTAGATAATAGTTTACAAATTGTACAACTCTGGATATTGGTTAATCATATTTTATAATTATATAAACTAATAACAGATGTGTGTGTATATATATATATATATATATACATATACATCTGTTATAATTATATAAACTAGAATGGATGTATTTAACCTATTAATGTTTATGTTAAATCATGTTAAGTATTTAAAAAATTGTTACATTTATAAAATTGTCCAACTTGTTTATTTCATTATTTGGGATTTGATCATTAATTGTAATGATTCTGAAAGATTCATTGCAAATCATGATGGAGAAAATAAATCAGGAACTAAAGATTACTTCAAGTTTTATTATAAACTGTATATATTTCAATTAATGAAGTTTGATTATGGTTAGAATATATTTATCAAGTTATACTGCATTGTATGTTTGTGATAATTGAAAACAATGGTGGTTATAATTGTTTATTTGTAAATCAATGTTTAGAATACAGAGTATACCAGGAATAGAAACCAAATGTTAATTGATGCAAATTATGAGTATTTTGACTGAAGAATTCAAGAATGATATGAATTTATATATTCCAATCACTTAAATATTTTGTTATTGTGACAGAAAATGTGTTGTGATAAGGTAGTACTTGTGTGTAGCAGGAATTTGCTACTTCTTTGATAGCTATTCAACATATATTGCTGTTAGTAGAAATGAGAAAAAACTTGTTAGTCAATTATTTTTATTTATTGTCTTCTAATAATTTAATATTTTTAAAAATGAGTATTTAATGAGAATGAGTAAGTGTTTTGTGTTTTTTAAATATACTTCTATCGATGATGAGAGGAAACTGTTTTTTTTTAAAATCATTTGAATCATTCCTTGTGTTATCTAAAGTTAAAATTTATTTCCTTGTTTTATTGTGAATTAACTGTGTTATTTCTATCTCAATAAAAATGTAACAAAAATGAATTCCATTTTTTTCCCTTAAATTACTAAGTTCTTGATTTAAATATTAACTCTTACATATATATATTTTATATTATATTATTATTGCTGGCTGGGTGGCAAGTTGGTTTGTCGCTGGCCTTCTGCACCTAAGGTTGCAGGTTTGACCCTGGCCCATGTCGGTGGATTTTCATGATACAGAAAATCGCCAGCATTCATGTTGTACGATTATGCGGCATGTATAAAGTCCCTTAGGTGCTCTTGGCAAAATTAAATTCCTAGGTACGATTTAGCATCGTCATAGCTCAGGTGCCTTCCCTTTGGGGAGGAAACTGGGCATCAAAATTACTTGCAGCAATTGTTATTGCCTGTATAGTGCCTCACTGAAAAGTGATACCAGAGCTCTTGGGTAATGTACTAGATCTGCAAAGGTGAATGCGAATCTCCCATTAGAGGGGGGGATTATTATTGCAGAGTATTTGCTTTATTATACTCAGATATGGAAGACTTAAATAATGACATTTTAATATTTTCTCTTCAAGAACTTGAAAACATCATTTGTATTTTATAAATTATCTCTAATCTAAAAATATTTCATACTGAATATTTAATATTGATTTTTGTGAAATGTCAGATTTAAATCTTCAAATTTCCTATTGTAGTTTGAAGAACGATTATAGAAATTATTCACAGAATTACTGTGTAAAAAAATGTGTTATATTTATTTGACACTGTTTAAAAATAAATATTTTTTCATCAATGTTGATAAAGAAGAAATATAGTGTATCTCTCAAGATTTGAAATTCCTAATAATTAGTTTATCAGATTTTGAAGATAAAAAGATTTGTCTGCTACTTATTAAAACAAAATTCTACTATAATATTTATAAGGGGATTCAATTAATCTTTCAGTAAAATAAATGAATTTAAAAAAATTTTAATTTAATTTTTAAACTTTATGCTTTCAAATATTGGTAATTATTCTTTTTGAATGATGCATCGCCCCGAAGGGTGAAAAAAATGGACAGATTTATAATCATATATATTTATTTCTTTTATTTTCCAAAAGACTAAATTTAAACATTTCTGACTAGTTATTACTCATACAAAATCAACGCAGTTGATTGTAGTTTCTTAAAACATATTAAAGTTTTAAAATTAGAAGAAATTTTTAAAATACAGACATGAAATTTATGATTTTGTTAGCTGTGGCTTTAAAACAGACTTCTTAATTTAATAATCTTGTATATT
This sequence comes from Trichonephila clavipes, assembly GCA_019973935.1. Taxonomy (NCBI): domain Eukaryota; kingdom Metazoa; phylum Arthropoda; class Arachnida; order Araneae; family Nephilidae; genus Trichonephila; species Trichonephila clavipes. Next base: position 29,977 of record BMAU01006825.1, read on the forward strand.
GAAGAAAAAAATGTACATAAGACAACTTCATTAAATTTTTGTGTACCACTTTGTAATAAATCACAAAATATTCTACTTAATTTAAATATTGAACTAATGGGGAGGAGGGGGTAAGTTCCCCTATTGTGTATTTTAGAATTCACAATTTGATTTAATTCAACAATTTTGTCTTCATATATTATGATTGAAAAGGGTTGTGCTAGAAAGTTATAAGCGTGTATTGAAAGTTATAAGCGTGTATTGTATTTTCTTATATTAAGGGCATTATTAAACAATAATTTCTGTTGAATGAAACAAAATTAATTCAACACATTTTTAATTATTTAGAATGTGTTCAGGAATTTTAACATCTTAAGTATTTATATTATAACCCATTGTAAAAATAGCCCATATTATCAAATTTTCTAATGGATTATGCTGCCTTATTGAGTATGCATAAAATAATTTTAAAAAACTATCGAATGGTATAAGTTCTTGAAACGAGAATTGTTGAAATGAGTAAGTTAAATGCTTTTTCTCATTAATGTGAGTGCAAAATGGAAAAGCTTAGAAGATACTGTACATTCTTTTGCGTGAATGAACACAGTAAAGCAGTCTTGGAGTTGGTGATATTGCAAGTGCCATCTTTTTTTGGAGTTTTTCTCTATCCATTACCTTCTTTCTGGTGGCTTATGCTAATGTGAATAGCATCATTCTTTAAATTAAGAATTAAAACTCTTCATCAGATGACTCCCCAAGTAATCTTGCTCGATCTGAAGGGCGCAAGCTCTTTACTGAATCCTGCAAAAAGGAAGAAATGTTTTAACCACAAACCGTTTTTTTTTAAATTTAAACTACGCAAACATAGGCGACTTGTGAAATTTTTGAATCTATTTCCTGTAAATAATTTCAATTGTTTTAATAAAGTAATTTCAATGATAGCTGGAAGATGGAAAAAAAATGATTTGAAATGAGTGTTTAACAAAAGCTTCCAAATTAGTTGCTTTCTTGACCCTATTTCAAAAAAGCAAGTTGTTTAGGGTCCACATATAATATAATGACACTGATGATATATATATATATTAATAAATACAAAACGTAGAATGCAAAGATTGGAAATGTGCTTCAGCCTACGGCTCACTGCAACTTCCTGAATCATCAGTTTCAGAACATTTAAGTGCAATACTTCCTACAGCTGTAGCTGTAATTAGAATATGTAAGATGGTATACAATGCAATTGGATAAAATGCCATAGATGTTGCTAAAGTTCAACAAAGACATTTTTGTTGCTGCAGTTTATGTGACTATAGTTTAGTGGGTATGATCACGAAATCGTAGCCAGAGTATCGTGGGTTCGAGTCCTGGTGCCCCTGAAGACCAACCGTGTAGAGGACTGATGTACGTCAAATCTGTCGAGGCTCAATGGCCTCCCATTGGTGTGGGGAGGTAATTAGGAGAGAGGTGCCAGCTCAGGTGTCCTTGTCACATGACCGACATTCAAAATTATGAAGTCAGTCTCCAACAGCCCTCGTGTTGTTTTATCGTATAAACTCCCGTTATGTCAAGTTTGTGAAAAGATGCAAATTAATGGTTTTGGAAATTCACACACAAGGAAGAAAACTGAAACTGTCGAGATTAGGCAAAGTGTCGAGTTCTTTGCTCATTGGATAATAGTCTTAGAAAACAGCCGAGCCCAATTGCGCAGCAATTAGGCAAAGCCTTAAACATTCACCTGGTAACTGTCAAAATAGGGCTGGAGGCATCTGGGTCCATCTGAAAGTTGTATTACACATGATAAAAAATCGCTACCTGATTTCCATGCCTTCCCATTTAAAAAGTAAGCCATTCTAAATGGATTGTGACAGATAAGTGTGGATTACGTTCTTTAACATAAAACCCTCGACTACGTGACGGCTTTCTGAACTGCTTGCGTCAATGTGGAAATTAAAGCTTCATCACAAGATGGTTTTGTTGCAGGAGATAATTCTCTGAGAAATCTGATCACACCTAATCGTGACCGCGGTAACAGAGTGATGTTGGTCATAAACTCGCAGTTCGAAACATGGGTTCTTTTCTTGTTACCGCTAAAGATCCACTGTGTAGAGGGTTGATGCGCATTATCCTCGTTTTGGCGTCGAGTAGAAGCTTGAAGTGTGTTCATCCTAGTCACTTGGCCGATGTTAAGGATGACGAAGCCCGTCGCAGTAGCTTCTGAGTGTGCAGTTAATAAATCAAACTATTATGCCGGAATCTATTGTCTTTAACTACAGTTCGTTAACAGCTGTGTTGCCATCAGTCGGCACAGTGCTTCTCTATCAGGATACGAGGCTTCATACTACTGTCACAAAACAATGGAGTTTGGTTGTGGGACATTTTACTCCACCCTCCCCATTCTCTTAAAATGGCGAAAATTGTCCTCTCAAAAGGTTTTCACCTCGAACTATAATTTTACCTACATGGGATTAATTTACTATATGGCAAGATTGTGTGGATTCGGTATGAAACAACCATATAATCGACAACTTTTTTTGACAAAAATGGAAAAGAAAAATTAAAACGCTTACGAAATTGGGAATAAACAAATTTTACACATTAAGCACTACAGCATTCCTTTTGAAGAAGTAATTTTTTTAAAAAAAAAAACCCAAACTCACACACGCGTTGATGATGTCTCAGCAACATGATTTAGCTGAATTAGTGTCCTATAGGGTCAGTGCCGATTGAAGTTTATTTCGGGTCCTGGGCGCAGAAGATCTACAGGTCCCTTGGTACAGGTGGATCGAAATTTATATCCAGAAATTCTCGTTAATTCCGGCTTATCCGGGCATCCAGTGGATAAACCGGCACCGTAAAGGGTCATCGATCATTCAAAGGAGGGGCAGATTTTCGTAGTAGCTCAATCATTAGTTGTATGTCTAGACTTTTGAATCGGTTTTTGGAAACCGGAAATGTTCGTCGAAGATCGGGACAAGATCGTTCGTTCGTCTACGACAGAGGTTCCCAAACTTTTTTATCTCATAGACCCCTTGCCATGTTTTTCGGTATGGGGTAGACCTCTGCTTAATTAATATTGAATTTTTGCAAATTTATTAACTTAAATGTCTTTTTGACAGCTAGTACTACTACTACTTTAAGAGAATTAAATTTATAACTAATGAAGTATAAGAGTTAAAAGTTTAAAAAGCATATGTTAATTAATTAATATGTAAAATAACCAAATAACACACAACTGATTTTAATGGGAGGGATGAATCTGGCACTACAATAACAAATTTTCAACATTTAGTATCAATCTTGTCAGGTTTAACCTTATATATAAAACTCCTCTGGGTTAGTAGTGTCCAGTTTCTTTCTTTTTTTTGTTTTGGGGATTGTCAACTGCGCTGAAACTCCTTCTTACTAGGAAAAATAGTTAAAAATTTCCTTACGGTATTCTATAATTCGGTACAAATAACAGGTTTGCCTTTTTAAAGCAAAAATTGCTGGCATCCGTTTCTAAACTTTAAAATCTTCATTGGTGCATATCATGATCAGTTCCTGTTGTCATGTGACATTTTTTCCCCCAGTATAACCTTATAAATTCATTACCTACTGTTGTTTTACGTTAGTCAAAGCATTCTCAAACCTGGTTTCAAAATCTGAATAAAAGGCAGTTAAATGTTGAATGTAGGTTAAAACGTGCTGACAGATTGTCTGGGTTAATTTGAGAACATTCTGGACCTCCAGTATTTAGTTTAACTCTGAAAAGAAACGCTGAAATGGTTCCTGTTTTTAAAAAACTATGCAGTCACCTTGTAAGGGCAAATTAACCTCATTAAATTTAGTAAATAAATCTGCTAAATAAGTAAAATTTGTGGTTTCCACTTGATTAAATTTTCTTTTAAAATTAAAGTCCCAGTCTAGTTTAATGAGAGCCAATATCACATAGAACCCCACTTACACCTCATGGATCCCCAAATTATTTTTTCGCTAACGTGGACCCCTTACAGGTCGTTATAGACCACTTTGGGAATCACTGGTCTACAACACTGAATGAGGAACGATATTTATAAACACTAACGATACGATAAAAAAAACGCATTATGAACGTCATTTTATTGCAACTGCATTTTTTAGAAGTATCGAAACCAATCTCACCAATTGGATTTGTATGTTCGCAGACCTATGGTTCGTGTTTCGTTGACAAGGAGCTACCGTGCAGGAGGATCTCAGATGAGGACGAGATAAGTGTAGCAACAAGCTCTTCACGAACGAGTTGTGATTCAGTGTACAACCTGACAATAAGGCGGATTCTTGTTTAGAGAGATCTTGGTACTCGAAATGATTCTGCATTAGTGTGTGAAAGCGAAATAATTGTCCGGGCAGGTATTGCTACTGATGGTAGCATCGGCCTGTATATTATCAGAAATGGGCTATAACGGCTCAGCGATTTAGGGATGAGATCCTCAGATCTATTGTGGTCCTTTATACTTCAACAAACGGGGATGAATTCATTCTCTCCAAGCTACTTAGTGCTTAGGAAACGGACAATTTTCTTTTCGACGAAGAATCCTTTGAATGGATTGACCAGTATATTCCTCAGATAGGAACCCAAGAGAACAAGTTGGAAGCATTCTAAGGAGAAAGGTTTCTAGTCACTTATCACCCGCAGAAACTGTTCGTCTCTTGGAAAGCTCTCTTCTACTAAAGTGAGAATGAATATTCCAGTCTTTTTCATAGAAAACTTCATTGATTCCATGCCACATGGGTGTGCAACATTACTTTCGGTTAGCAGCAACTATACCCCTTATTGAATTCATTTTAATCTGAAAAATTACGTTATTTGTTTGTATAATGTGTACGATTTGTGCATTTGTTATTTACTGACCCAGACTTCATCCAGGCCATTCTACCGTGGTTCAACATTACGAAGCTCATCGCCAATAGCTATCGAGCAATTTTGAAGAGCGACGTTGGTAAAAATCAAATCGCTTACATTCCCCGGCATAAATTACAAGATTTATCATTGTTTTGATTGACTTTTTGAATTCTTTGAAATATCGTATATTTCGAATGAAAGCAAAGAGTAAATTTGTTACTCTAAAATTTAAAACTCGTACATTGAAAAATTAGGGAGGGGGAGGAATTCGTCTATTTCAAACATGTCACCATGAAAGCGAAATTGTTGCCAAACGACCGGAATATTTTCAATAAAATTTCTGTAAAGCAAAACGCCAGGGACGATAGCTTTATTTCTGCTAGCCGCTATCTAAAGCAAATACATTTTTATCCCTTTCATTTGTTATCTTGCATGCTATCTGTGCTAATCAAACTTCTGCACCATTTCTGTTTGCTTTGAAAATTAACAGGATGAGAAATTCGTATATAGCACGTGATCGTAGACCTGTTTCAAGCTCTGGAGGTAAAACTAGCTGCATGATGATCACGTACATTCATAGATCCCAATAAGTGTATGTGAATTTTGTGAACTATTTGGAAACTCGGAATCATAGACACTAACTTCAACGGATTATATGCTTTTTTTTTTCAGAATAAAAGTTTTATTTAAAACACCCAAAAGCTAAAATATTAAAATCACTCATATGGCAAATGAAAAAAAAAAAAAATTTTCCTAAGCAACTTTTTTTTTTTTAAATTAAAATCCGTACCTTACCCTTATTTTTACTAACCTCTACTTAGTGTTGAAAATTCATCTGTAGATAGTTTAATTAATCATATATTTTTTTTTAAAAATTTAAAAGGATACAAATCACTTTTTAAAATGTTTTAACTGTATATCTCTAGTTCACCATACCAATGGTTTAAGTATGAAAAAAAATAATTTATTTGCTTTGCTTTTTGATATTATGTTTTATTAATGTTATATATTCGCCTGCTGCTTCAAAGTGTGATGTTAATAAAAAAAATGTTTCTTTTCAATCTGTTATCGCTAGAATACACTGCAAGGTTTTAAAAACAGAGTAAAAACCTTTCTGTGATCATCAGTCAGTCCCTCGACCGTTATTCAACTCCAAATAATATTGGATGACGATATATTTTTAAGGAAGTTAACATTAGTATTTGAACTTACCGGTAATGCTTTTCGCTTGAATTTTCTACGCCGACAGCATCTGCGCAAACATCTGCAGTAAGAAAGCAATCGTTGCAATGATGGCTGTTGCGAAAAGTACACCGGCGGCAGCGGGAATCAAAATACTCAATGTGTAAGCGTCTTCCTGTAAGAGGTAGAAAAAAAATTCACATTATCTTCAGATATACACTCTGTAACATACAAAGCGACGCACCAGGAAGGAATGAAATTGCGTATAGACCTCTTACGATAGAGCAGGGTTTGCGCGGTAGCGACCCCATTTTTAACACGCTTTTATAAGTTTCATTTGTATGTAATGGAATCTTTGAACTCGATTTTTACCCACTTCAAAGGTCAGATGAATTCGAAATTTTTCACACTTGTCAAGGACCCATGACAATACAATAATTTCATAATTTTGTTACCTTAATTTTATTGTCCTGATCAGGATCTTCAAAAATAAGGATTTCGAGATTTGGCGACTAATTCATTATATCGTTTCCAGATTTGGCGACTAATTGCATAAACCATTTTAGGATTTGGCTACTAATTCCATATGCCATTTCCAAATTTGGTGACTAATTCCAAATTAAGCGATTAAAAGATTAAGGTGCAGCTCTAAAACCACAAATAGGCTTGTAGTTAATACAAATAAAACTAAAAAGTGTTCTTTATGTGAAAAAGGGTAGGGTGGGCGCGTAATTTTTCTGAAAATGGAAATAAAAAAAAAAGACTCGTGCATACGAATAATAATAATTTATGTTCTAGCTGCTGAATATTTTTTATAAAGCAATACGTTTAGAAGTGATGATATGAATTAACATTATAGCAATACGTTTAAAAAGTGATAAATTTATGTTCTAACTGCTTGATATTTATTTATTTTTATAAAGCAATATGTTTAGAAGAGATGATACGAATTAACATCATAGCAATAAATTTAAAGGTGATAATATGATTGACATTTAATATTTCTTTTTAACACACTTTTATTAGTTAGACCTGTATCTATAGATACGGCTCCTTTGAAATATAACGATATGGAACTCATCAGAGGCCTCGTAAACGGAGAGAATAAATACATTTCAGACCCATTAATTAATATCCATTGAATAGCAACACTAATTCCAGCAGCCACATTATTCCGGCTCCAAATATCAAACTCAAGGATAAATTCAACAAAAAATAAGTGATAGTTTAAAAACTAAAAAAGGCTTTTATATATTGTAGATCGAACTAAAAAATAAAAAAATGATTTTTTAATATAAGAATAAAATGATTAACGAAAAAAGTAATGTCATTGGGGTAGACGCGTGGGTGCGCTTTGTACTACATTTTCACACTAACTCAGCATTTCGGAATAGAACTAATGAGAAATTATAACAATATAGAGCACTCCACGCTTTTACCTCAATGACATTCATTTCTCGTTAATAATTTTTATTCTTATATATCAAATTTTTTTTTTTTGCACAGTTCCATTTACTATAAAAGCGAGTTTTTAGTATTTTTTTTTTTAAACTCATTTTTGTACAAAAATTTTGTGCCACCTCATAAGAGTTACACAAAGTTCTCACACGCTTGGGTATCTCTACACATGTTTTATTTGGGGGGGGGGGACATAATAGTTTTTACAATAATATACATCCGCAATGCGTTTTTAGTTTGAATATAACGATATAGAAGTTTAATTAGAAGAAATTTTCAAAAAACATTTTACAGTAAAACCTGTTTTTGCGTGGTCCTTTTTTATGAGATTTTACTTATGTGCGATTTTTTAGTAATTTTATTATTGTGTGATTTTTTTATGTGCGATCTTTTTTTTGTGTGTGTATGTGTGCGGTATGTGTGAATTTCAACGGCTTTGGTACCACTGTAATGTTTTCTATCAATATTCCAGTGGCGCGGAGAATGTTAGGGACCCTTGCAAAAAGTCAGGTTTTGCCTTTAATATTTTATAAATTGGGTAAATACGTACTTGGGTCAGGTCTTTTCCTCCCCCAACGAGGCCACTGCAATGTATATATATACGCTTCAAGACGCTCTATTCATTTGTTATAAACAGTCTCCCAACAATGCACGTTCAGTTGTGTAATCTCAATGTGCCAACAGCCCGCGCTTCATTGAAGACGTAACTTTCAATGGCAATGACATTATTAATAATTTGGAAGATTATGAAGAAACGGACAAGAAGAACCGGATTCTTTGAGAGCGTATAAAATACAGAGTGTTTTTTTTCCAGGTATAGAAGTTTAAGTTGGCATTACTTTCCAAGATAGCGACCGATTTAACAGCTGTCAAGTGATTTATTCTCAGTTTGGTTTGGCAATTCATCATGAATAGACTCACGCCTGAACAACGCTTTCAAATTGTGCAATTTTATTTCGAAAATAATGGTCGATTTTCATAAGCGAATTTTGTTTAGCGATGAAGCGCACTTCTGGTTCAATGGCTACGTCAACAAACAAAACTGCCGCATTTGGGTGAAGCTAATCCACAAGTGTATTTATGTCGAAACACCGTTACATCCAGAAAAACTGACTGTTTGGTGTGCTTTATGGGCTGGTGGAATCCTTCTTCAAAAACGATGAAGGCCACAACGTTACAGTCAATGGTGATCGGTATAGAGCCATGATTACTAACTTTTCATTCCTGAATTGAACAATCATGATGTCCGGGCTGTGGTTCCAACAAGACGGCGCAACATGTCACACAGCTCGTGCCACAATCGATTTATTGAAAGACACGTTTGGTGACCGCCTAATTTCACGTTTTGGACCTGTGAATTGGCCTCAAGATCTTGTGATTTAACACCGCTAGACTATTTTTGTGGGGCTATGTAAAAGTCATTGGTCTATGCGGATAAGCCACAAACGCTTGACCATTTGGAAGACAACATTCGCCATGTTATTGCCGATATACGGCCACAAATGTTGGAAAAAGTCATCGAAAATTGGACGTCAGATTGGACTACATCCGAGCCAACCGTGGCGATCTATGCCAGAAATCATATTTAAAATGTAATACCACAAGATTATCTTTCGAATAAAAAAAAATTCATGTCAATCGAATAATACATCCTTGTTTTATTGCAATTTAAAATTCTATACCTCTCAAAAAAACAACCTTTATATGCAGGGATACAGCTTTCCAACAAAATGGATAAGCATTTTCTTAAAATAGGTACCAATTCCGAAAAGCGTATGAAATTTCAAAAAGAGCTTCAGTCATGCATATCTGGTTATCGTGACATTTAGAAGCAACTGACCAAACGACATTCGTCACAAATACTTACCTCTTATTTTGTGATGCCAAAAAAATAAATCAATTAAAATTGTATCTTCAAGTGAGACGAAAGCGATTTTGAACTTACTCATCACAGGAAGATGAGCGCTTTGGATTACGATGAATAGTAGTGAATTATGTATGTGCATTTTGAAAACTTCTCCATGTATACAATGAGAAACTAAATGTTTTTGAAATGTTTCCATGGGTTATCTAATTATTTACTTTGTTATGGAAGTACTTTCTCATGCATTTCGTAAATACAGTAGAACGTCGTTTATCCGAATCAATTGGGACCGGACACAGTTCGGATAACCGAATGCGATCCATGTAGGACACTATACGAATATTGGAAATCATCACATGCGGTAAACGTGCTTGAAGAAAAAGCAAAATAGGTGCAAAATGTCGCAATTTTACCTTTTTATTGTTTAAAATAATCACTTACTTTTCGCTGTACCATTTTCCATATCTTCGTATTTTCGTCTGGTTCTCTTGAGCAGCAGTAGGTCGGATAATAAACGTTTGGATAAACGACGTTCTACTGTAATCGGCTTTTTCTAAGAGCAACTTTTTTAAAGGTTGTCCCTCTCCTCCATAAAAATTTTTCTGTAGTTTTTCGACAAAGTTGTTTGCTATATGTAAAAATTTATAAAACATTTTCAATTTTTTTTTTTTTTTTTTTTTTGCGCAGTTTATTTTTATGCGGTCCCCTATCTACCGCACAAAAACAGGTTTTACTGTATAATGCAATAATGTGGTAAATTATACATAAATCATCTTCTCTTTATTGAGTGTAGCTCTATTTTGAGTTCATTACTGAGATCATCACATTTTATTAACAACGGTACATGTAAGGTTTAAGCATCAATGGGGAGTGGATATGCTTCATTATTTTTAATGAAGAAGATTCCGCAAAGATTCTTTAAATTTCATCGATACTTTTATTTTATGGTTGTTAAAAGGCGAAATTTCTCGCATAAATATATTATAGAAAAAGGTAAAACATACTGTATTGCAGCTTCAGAAATTTTTCAAAATTCTTTTGAAACTGCTCCCTCTTCCTCATAGTTATTTTATACATAATGATATGTCAAAAATTCTAAAATTTTTGGTGACTCAGCTACGTCACACGACCCTTAGTTCAAGAAACACTGTAATAAAGCATAGATCCAAAGTGGTTCCTAACAAGCGTCGCACAGTGGAATGCCTGAACATTTAAGCACGCAGAGACGGACTCAACTGTAGATACAGGTTTAAATAGGAACGGAATCTCGCCGCTGCATGCAATAACTTGTCTGAAACAGTTGAGTATAAAGAGTCGTACATCTAATCAACAGTTTAATTTTTGTTTTGTATGATCCCGATGTATGAAGTGAATGCAACGAATTTTTTTCTTGGTTTTGAACAGAAAGCAGTATGTTGTTGTTGATGTTGTTTCCAATCTCCTTGGAGCAGGAAAGCCTACATCTTTAACCTTTCCGCGTAATAGTCTCACTCACCAGGCCTTGCTCTTCATATAACTGTCGCGGGGAAATGCCCCAGCAATCCAGGAGATGAGCAGGGACAAGTAAAAAAAGACTTTTTACCCCTGCAAAAGTCATAAAGTGTTTTTTCAGGTATGAAGTTTAAGTTGGCATTACTTTCCACGATGGTGACCGATTTAACAGCTATCAAGTGATTTATTCTCAGTTTGGTTTGGCAATTCATCATGAATAGACTCACGCCTCATAGAGATTCGTCGAATGGGCCCAAAACAGGTTGCCGTTGTTCCCGATTTTCATAAGCGAATTTTGTTTAGCGATGAAGCGCACTTCTGGTTGAATGGCTACGTCAACAAACAAAACTGCCGCATTTGGAATGAAGCTAATCCACAAGTGTATGTCGAAACACCGTTACATCCAGAAAAAACTCTGACTGTTTGGTGCGCTTGCATGGGCTGGTGGAATCCTTCTTCAAAAACGATGAAGGCCACAACGTTACAGTCAATGGTGATCGGTATAGAGCCAAGATTACTAACTTTTCATTCCTGAATTGAACAATCATGATGTCCAGGAGCTGTGGTTCCAACAAGACGGCGCAACATGTCACACAGCTCGTGCCACAATCGATTTATTGAAAGACACTTTTGGTGACCGCCTAATTTCACGTTTGGACCTGTGAATTGGCCTCAAGATCTTGTGATTTAACACCGCTAGACTATTTTTGTGGGGCTATGTAAAGTCATTGGTCTATGCAGATAAGACACAAACGCTTGACCATTTGGAAGCCAACATTCGCCGTGTTATTGCCGATATACGGCCACAAATGTTGAAAAAAGTCATCGAAAATTGGACGTCAGATTGGACTACATCCGAGCCAGCCGTGGCAGTCCTATGCCAGAAATCATATTTAAAATGTAATGCCACAAGATTATCTTTCGAATAAAAAAATTCGTGTCAATCGAATAATACATCGTTGTTTTTATTGCAATTTAAAGTTCTATACCTCTAAAAAACACCCTTTACTATGCAGGTGACCGCTTCTAAAGCGCTAAGGCCGTCTGAAGAGCCCTGGAACTCCCGCACTGTATAGATTGGCCAGGACTCTTAGCTGCGTACCAGTGTGGTGAGCAGGAGGGTTTCGCTTAAAGTCAAATTCATTTTTCTTTGGAAGGGAAGGAATTTCCGTATGGGCTAAGACAGTGGAACTGGGGTTAGGAGATCACATCCCCTACCAGCCAGCTCATCAGCAGTTTCATTCCCAGGCACACCCACATGTCATGAAACCACTGGAGACATACTTGTTTTCCTCTGACGAAGCTTAACTAATTTGGATAAAATATCTAGACCAGTACTGTCCATAATTGTTGGCCAATTCTTCAAATATTGGGTGGAGCTTCTGCTGTCTGTCAGGATTCAGATACTGTCCTTATAAGAGTTGAGAGCATGATCGAGCAACACTAATAGCAATGAGTTCCGATCTAAAGACGGAACAGTGGTCAGAATTCCTGATGATGATTTTTTTAACATTATTCCCTGGAGTGTTACTAAAAATACCATTCCCTGCTCTACCCGTATCCGAACGACTACCATCTGTGTAAATAATCAAGGCTTGATCGGGTATGTCATTTATTACTTCAAGTTCAGTTGTCTGAGTCATTCCGGAAGAGAGCAGTATTGTTCTTTGTATTATTACGAATCTGATTGGCTCATCCATTGCATTTTTGTGTTTATGTGTTTATATTTCAAAGAGTAAAGTTATTATTCTCTCTCTTTTTTAACTAACTTATGCATGTGAAACTTGGTTTATGTCTCGAACAGACGAAGATCATGATAGGAAAGTATCTACGAAAGGAAGATTTTAAGATTTATTTTGGGAATTCAGGAAAATGGAACGTGGCAAAGAAGATAGAATTTGAGCTCTATCAAACATATAAAGAATCTGACAGTGTTAATTTCATCAAAATACAATTAATTAAATATGCAGGCGACGCTGTCAGAATGGACGAAAACCACATCACTAAAAAAGTCTTCAATGCCCAAGCAATTGGCACACGAAGAAAGGGCAGGCCAAATCTTAGATGGATTGATATGGCCTAAAAAGAGGGATCTCTAATTTTTAGAACTAAGTATTGGAGAACACTAGAAAAAAAACTGGAAAAGGCTTATTGAGGAGAGGCCAAGGCCCACCCTAGGCTGTCCGAGCCCCTGAGGAAGGGGAAAAGTTATTATTGGACAAATACTTCTTCGAATTACAATGTTTTATTTTTTACTTTGCTTTTACATCGACATTTACCACTCAGAACATCTAAGTTAAATTCATAATTTTCATTTATTCATTGAAATAGAATTGCTTCATCCGGGGGTTCATAACCAGTTTTGGTATAAAAGAGATCAATGGGTACAACCAGTTTTGCAACCACTGCGAATAATTTTTAACAGCCAATGATGGAGTTCTAGCGCATTTGTGCAACGGAGCGTCTGCGTGCACAAAACAAATGACAGTTCAATGCTAGGCATAACCTCTTTAATGTGGTTTTCAATTATATAAGCCAGTGTTTCTCAAAGTGTGGGCGCGCCCCTGGGGGCGCGATGACTAAAGGGGGCGCGAGCGTATCGAAAATTTAAAAATTTTTTAAAAAAAAATAACCGGAAAAAGAAGTAAAACAAAATGCTTTCTTCCATAATAAAAATACACACAACACTAACATAATTTATGTTTATTATCTGGTTTTTTTCCGTCATCAAATAGCTATCTTTGATCCCAAAACCAAATTAAAGAAAAAAAAAAATTTGTTTTTATTTGCTGTATTTCCTCAATGAGAGATTTTTTTTTTATTACGTTTTAACATAAAATATTACTCGTTAAAAGAAAAAAAACGAAACCCAGACCCTGAGGAAAAATTCTAAGAAGATAAACAATTCACCACTGTAATTATTATTGAAATACTGTACATTAGTTGTAGAAAATAAAAAGGAAGTCATGATTCACTTTTCAGCCAGGCTGCATAGTACGTTTGCTAATCATTTGATTGACCTTCAGTCTTATGGTATGGTTATTATCAATATTAGTTCCCTCCCATCTTTTATACGTTTGCTTTTCGCTTAGGGAAATTGTAAATTGAGTTTTGCGATATTTGGAAAAGAATTGATTGGTTTAACATTTCTGTAGGATAATTGAAAAGTGTCTGATTTGCGTCCTTTATTATGGTCTTGTACTTTTGAATCATTTTTAGTTCAGTTTTATTGGATTATTTCTCAAATCATCAAAAAAGAATTGAATAGTCCTTGAAAGAAGGTAAAAAGTATACTTTCTATAAATTAAAATATTCACTAGAATTCCGATTTGTATCGTGTACAGTAAAAATAATTCTAAACAAATGATTGGGGTGACTGAGATTCCCCTCACTACCATTAATGTTAGTATCAGTACGCGCCTGCTCCGGGTTAAAACATTTTGAAGTCTTCTCGCTTTAAATGTTAAAAAGTAACACAATTATTCTTCATCGGAATTTTATATTTTCATAATTTAACATTAATTCTAAATGCTAATTGTGTGAGGTTTAAAATTACAGTTCTTTTAAACAGTTATTTACAATTATAGCATTTATCTTAAAAAATCATTTTTACATTTTTGTATACAATGTCGTGCACACAGTTTTTACTCTCCTTACAGTTCAGCTATTATATCAGAATAATGTTTTATTTTTTAAAAATGAACTCGTGCGAAGAGTCGGTGTTTTCAGCCAGTATACGTTTGATGTATCAGTACTGAAGAAGGTATTTTATAAATAATTTCTTATTACTGAATTTGGCCGCGGTAGACGAGTGGTATAGGTATCGGATCGTGGCTTGCCTTGTCACAAGTTCGAGCCCAGTACCACTAAAGACCCGCCGTGTAAGGGCAGCGATGCACGTTAAATCTGTTGAGGTTGAAACGTTTTTCCCGTTGGTGTGGTGTGGTAGTTAGGAGAGAGGGGTGCCAGCTCAGGTGTCATCCACGTCCTTGACCATGGTTCAAAATTACGTGGTCCGTCGTCAAAAGCCCTCGTGCAGCTGAACAGTGCGACGTTAATATTCAATCAATCAATTTTATTACTAAATTAAGAACAAGTTTAATAATTATTAGGGACTTCCCACGGGCTTGTCTTGTAGAGGAAAGTTTTTCAAAGGAAGGTTTAATATCAGAAATTGACACTTAAAGAGTTATTTTCTATATTTAGCTGAGATCTATATTTTGTCTTCAAGGCATCCACTGCAGAAAATCGGTTTGAAAAAAGGTAGGATGTTGAAAATGGTAATAGTATACGAAGTGCGTTTGTTTTTCAGTACAGATAATTCCTTATCCACCTCTACCCCAAATTCAAAGAGCGATTTAATACAAAATTGCCTTTTAATTTTTCACTGGATGTGAAATCTATGAAGATTTCTTCTTCGGAAGTTGAGAGCCCTTCTGGAGTATCTTCAAATAGATCCCTAATCCACTCGTAACTTGCTACCAAGTTGTCCTCATCCAGAAAATACTTTTAAAATTCTTTGCCAACATAGCTAAATGATTTTACATGTTTAAAAACAACTTTCACATGTTGTTCTACAGATTTGTAAGTTTAACATATCGAGCTGGGGCTTTTTTTCCTTCATTTACTTCAGTAGTGGTAAATCAAAATTTAAGTATTTTTGAGAAGATCGCCTTGATTTAATTTTCGGAACCATGCTCGTTCGTCTGTGTACTTGTTGATTCTTTATATGGTCGAATGTTTGCTTACGACTTAAAAATGTATGTATGATATTGTTTTAATCTACTGCCGTAAATAATTAATTACCGTGAATTACAATTAACGTGGAAATTTAAAAAATGTACATTCAAGCTAGATTCGGTAGCTATAGGAGTATCGAGTCGACCAAAACTGACTGGAATTGTACGAGGAAAAGCATTTTTACATGTTTTTGCGCAGACGTCCGATAGGTTGCCCAGACTCACGCAAACGTACCCTATAATGCCAGATGTGATGGATATGATGAGAGCGACATTGACTAGACTATTTTTCTAATGACATTTGTACTTACTTTGAGAAATGAATGCTAAAGGAAATAAATCTTTAATTAAATACATCATTTTGCAATCTGTTCAATTTAAAAATTAGAAAAGAAAAATAACATATAATTCTCTAAGTAATATATATTTTAAGTAATTTTCTTAAAATATATATTAAAAGATACATATACACAAAATTTAATACACTTATCGTATTAATTTGTACGGTTTATAATTAAGATCGTATTGTAACTTTTGGCGTCTCTCTCTCAAAGTGCATTTTATTGCAGTAAATACATTAGTGTTGTACAGGGGGTGAGACAAAAATTATGATTGAAAATTGGGTCGCCAGTATTGGTTTGAGAAACACTGCTTTTTTAATGTATGAGTGGTGCACAGAGTATTTTATGACTAATTAATTAATACTAAATTAAGAACAAGTTTAATAATTATTAGCTACTTCCATGGGCTTGTCTTACAGGCAAAGTTTTTGAAAGGAGTTTTAAGATAAGAAATTGACCCCTGAGTTCATTTTTCTGTATTTGCTGATATCTATATTTTTGTCTTCTAAGCAGCCACCGCATTTTGTGATATGTTCAATTTAAAAATCAGAGAAAGGAAAAATAACTTAGTAATTATCTATTACTTAACTTTTTTGCTTAAAAGTAGCATATACAAAAATTTAATACTTATGTCATGAATTTGTACGGTTTATAATAAATATTGTTGCTTTATCGTAAAGTGCATTATTATTGCATTCAGTAAATTATTATGTATAAGGGGGCGCGATAAAAATTGTGATTGAAAAGGGGGGGCGCCAGTTTTGAAAGTTTGAGAAGCACTGATATAAGCTATTTAGAGAAATCAGATGTCATTAAATCCGTCAAGGTTGGTCGTTTGACGTTTGAGGGCCACATCTGCCGTATGGAAACCTCATCCTTAACGTTCAGAATTTTCAATTACAAACCTATTGGAACTAGAACTTGGGGTAGGCCTATATTGAGATGAGCTGATTGTGAGGAGCATGATTTTAAAGATTTAAAAGTGACTGATTGGAGAACTGAGATCGGAATGGCTCTTGAGAAGGCCTTTGCCCATCTAGGGCTGTTGTATCAATAGCAGAAGAATGTGATTCCATCAATTGTTGTTGGTTATACCAGTGTTTCTCAAACTGTGGGGCGAGCCCCCCTAGAGGGACATCGTAACTCTACGAGGGGGCGCGAGCATAATGAAAAGTCGAAAACAAAACATTATTTTAGAAAATTATTAATTTACTGAAAGTGAACAAACAAAATACATTCTGATATAATAAAATATAAAATGCACATTTACACTGATATTTTACACGTATAAATGTATCAGTACTGCATAATGTATTTTATAATTAATTTAACAATTATAAGTTAAGAAGAATTTAAATAATTACCAGTTGCCCCATGGGCTTGTCATATATAAATTTTTAACAAAACTTAACACTTAACTTCATAATTTGTAATGTTTATAATTAATCCTTTTGCTACTCATTAAAAGTTACGCAATTCACTCCCCAGTGCCACCCTTTTCCACGAAGAGTGCACATGTGATGTATTGGAGGAGGGGAGAGGGAAAAAAGGAATAAACAAACAAATCCTCTGAAATAAGTAAATTCTTATCAAACACTGTCAATGCCTTTTTATTGCATTCCAAAGCCTTCGGAATAATTTTTTTAGATAGCAGTGTACAGAAAAGATCGTACTTCGCAAAAGACGTATATATACGTCCGGAAATTATCGCTTTGGTTTGAGTTAGACGTTTTATATACGCTGGCGGCACTTAAGAGGTTAAAGTCGTATTGTAGCTTTACTTTAGCGTCAAAGTATACTATTACTTAGTTCATTACATTGTAATTGTACAGAGGGGGGAGGGGGTGAAAATCTTGATTGAAAATTGGGTCGCAAATATTGAAAGTTTGAGAAACACTGGGCTATACCAATGCTTCACTGAGGGGTTCGCAAACGCTATGAGCAGATATCATCGTTTGAGTGCGGACGTCCAACAATACTAATGAAAGCAAAATGATCAAATCGAAAATCACTCTACATTTGGGTCGGGTGAACTAAAGCCATGTAGAGTATTAAGAAGATAGTGGTCAACAGAGAACAACGACGCCAAATCGCAAAGGCAGAGCTGTAAAGGGCTGCCTTCGTGCCTTTCAACTAATATTTAAGGGTAAAAACTTTTTCATGAATTGTTTAATTTTTGATAACCTCTTTTTGTGAAGGAGCCGCGAAGCCTGCAAATAAGTCTCACTATTTAAATTTAAGGGAAACGAGTTCACTGAGGATGTTGGTAGTGAAATCTTAGGAGTGATAGTTTAAAGTATATTTGCAAAAGCTATTTTGAGGCATATCTGCTTATCTTGGAATAAGATTTGTAGTCTTGTTATAATTGTCAGGAACTCAGAAAATGTTTGGGTCTGGTACTTCTGTCTGAGTTCATTTATTCAAAACAAGTAATTTTTATATTAATTAATTAGGTCTAACTAGAGTCCTCATTGGCTAATTGAAACTATATTAGATTTTGAATTAACTTAAATAAAAGTTGTTGATTTTTACAGTACGTCTTTTCCAAGTTTCCACTCACATTAACGCAAACTCAGGTTCGCCACAGAGGGGTCATCTGATCAGTTTTCACAGCCTCCAATACAGAGGTCGCCAAAGTGGTGGTCCTCGAGGAAATTTCATTGTTCCCCAGAAAATGTGGAGTATATTTAATCATCATTAAAACTTGCTGCGAAAATTCAGGATAATGATTTAAGCATGCATCTAAAAGAAAAGCCTCAACGACCTACGGTCCAACGAAAATCTCAAATTTAAATTTCATGTATCCTTATCAAGATCTTAGTTTTTGCTTTCCATAAAAGTGAATACCCTTTTCTTAGTGAACAGGCGATGGAAATTCTGATTCAATTCTCCACAATTTATTTATGTGGAAAAGCCTTTTCATCTGTCACAGCCATCAATACACGTTACCGATCGCAGCATGAAATATAAATGCAGTTCTCCGTCTTGCTGTAACAACATTGGATCCAAATACCCATGATCTTATTTCAAAGTATGCAAGAACATCAACACACTAAGAATGTATAATGCTAAAAGTTTGATATAGTTAAGCTATTTTTAATTGTTTTGTTTTTAGAGTTTTTTAAAATTTTGTTTATATTATTATGCCTCATTAATAAAGCTTTCATTATTTGGTTACAATTAAAAGTTTATTTTTATTAACTAGGTATATTTTATGTGTTCTTAGATCAGAATTTTTTTATATAAAAATATATTTAACACTTAAAAATCAATAAGTAATTCGTGGGATTTAAATTATGAATTTACTGGTCCGTGAGTTCTAAAAGTTTGCTCTAATACGTCTTTAGCAACGATCCAACGTGCAACCGGGACACGAGTGACAGAAGAGATGATCGATGTGGCTCACTTAAAGGGATTAAGGTCACTGAGGCCACGTTGCGTGGACTACTCCTTACCGTTTCAGATCTTCAGGAGCGTTTGGACTGGTATCGAGCGAATTTGACTGTGAATCTCATGGATTGTAGTAGAAACGTTTTTAGCATTCATTTTGAACAGAGACCTCGACGACCACTGAAGTCGTGTCTGGAGATGTTCAAGACAGAGATGGGCAGTAGCGTACATAGACCTCTTTTGTGGGAAGGGTTACATTCCAAAACCATGTTGACGAAAGCGCAGAGTCGTAATCTATTGTAAAAATTAATTGTAAAAATTAAAAATCTGTTGGTCCATGGAGGATGATCTGAACCCCAAAAATTCTCCACAGTGTTTTCGCCACTGGAGGTGGGATACTCAGATAACTGTCATTTGTCCAACACCCCAACAATCAGAAGTTATGGTATGGAGTGTCATTTCATTTGGTTGTAGTTTTGAATTATTTTACAGGCGCAGGTATGTTCGAACATCCCCGGATCTCGATCGCACCGATTTAACAAGCCACTTAGAACTATATACAAGCGACCCAAAGGAGTACATCCACCTATTCTACTATTCTGTACTTAATTGGACAACTGCTTGTATTGCAGCTGCAGCTATTTATTTTCTTGTAGATATAATTTCTGAAAACCATTTAATTCTCATAATACTGTTCGCGTTTCGTTTTCAATTCCCGTACATCACATCTACCGAGTTTTGTACCATTCGGATAACTCCACCTTGGTGCCTTTTTTAAGTTAAAGAAGGCTTATACGTAGCCTTTTATGACAGTATTGTCCATGCGGGAAAAAGGAAAAAAAACTAGAAATATTCACAACTGTGTGGGTGCAACAGGGAAGTTACTTGCATGGTTACCACAGTTATTTACAAATGTAAAATAACTGGCTTACTAGTTCCCTGGTTTGATCGAGAAAAAGAATCGGAAGAAGTTCGATATATGAATTATTCCGTCAGCTATTTAGTAGAATCCTTCTCTGTATAGTAGAAGTTATAAATAAGCAAATGCATTTACTAAGCAATGTTATATTCTTGTCCTTTTATCCTTCATCTGATAAAGTAAACCTAAAACTAATTTCTTACCAAAGAGAAAATAACAGCAATATTCTGCTTTCATTTTCATCTCACATTTAAACAAAACAAAATTATGTTCTATTTTGGCCGGCAAGGTTTTACTTATGTGTTAAAAAGCATTTATTTGAGTAAGAAATTTGTGACAATTCATGATAGAAAGCAACATATGATTCTGAATCTTAATATGGCGTTAAAAGACGGAAAATTTTCAATTTTTTGCAAGTATCTAACGAATTGTTTCGAAAAAAAAAAAATTCGATGAAGTAGAACAGGGGTTGGCAATCTTTTAGCTCTGGCGCGCCAAACCAATCTACCAATATGATTCAGCCTGCCACTCAGTACGACATAGTATTTGAAACATTTCGATTCCCGCGGTATACAGGTCAATAATATCATGTATTAATTTTGCTTCATTTAAAGATATTTCTTAACATAAAAATAAATAGCATAAAATATATTTATTATTTTTTCAACAAAAATAAAAACAAATTTATAAATTGTACATGTACAAATTTATTAATTGTACATTTTAAACATGTTTATTTAAAATAAGAAATAGACAATATAAAATATGAGTATTTCCCTTCATTATAGTTAAATAAAAACATAAATAAAAGTTTTAATGAGAACCTTGAGCCATGCTATTTTCATATCGCAAAATCAAGGGTATGATTTGAGATTTTCAATTTAACTCGATTCTGAACGAGAACACTATCTTTGTGGACTCGAAATATTTTTCATATGAGGAAGAACTTTCTTACTTAGATATGTAAAACGAAAAGCGAATAGCAGAGTACATGCAATTTTTCCCTCTTCAAACAGCTAAATCTCTCCAGCAATGACATATTGTTGTTACGAATGCCACACCTGAGCGGGTCACCATGAAATTCATTGGCAAGGGCTAAGGAGACACCCTGTCATATGACAGAACTATAGCTCAGTTCGGTTTCACCCCAATTTAGAGGGAGAACACCCTTCAAACAGCTAAATGACATATGGGAAACCTGGTCATGGCCCATGAAATTCATCATGGCAAAGGGCTAAGAGACACCTGTCGTTAGCCGTAGCTTTGAGCACCATACAGGTGACAGAACTATTTAGCTCGGTTTCACCCCAATTTAGAGGGAGAACACCCTAGGGTGGTCAGGGGTCTCCCACCTCTCTTCCCCTTCCACCAACCTCACGAAAGGACTTGCAGCTCGACGGCTATTTAAAGTACCCTGCCGCGAAGGCACTATACATTTACAAACATCCATGTCTTCTCTGGGATTCGAACCCAGTCCCAACGGCACAGCAGTCAGCGTCGCTAACCACTATACCGGATGGGTGACAGCAATGACATTCAATAATTTACAAAATGACTGTAAATTTATTTTTGGAGCTATCTTTCAGATTTTTTCGTGATTCCTTAAATGTTTGTAATTCTGAAGGTGTTTGTCCAATAAGGTCCATTATAAATTTATTAACTTCCATCCACTCAAATATAGACAAATTTGTAGAGTGGTGTAGAGTGCCACTGAGAACTGTACTACGCGCCATATGTGGCACGTGTGGCATAGGTTGCTGACCCCTGGAGTAGAATTTTATCAAACTGGATTATGGAGGGCACAAAACAACTTCGAACTACTGAAAGTCTATGACTCATACGCAGAACTTTTCGATTCAAATCGCCGTCACAGAGACATAAATGTAAACTTACTAGAAAAAATATTTCAGATATTACTTGATGGGGAATTTATATGGGACACCATTCTATGCATGGTTCTAGTTTTAATGACCTTACTGTACTCATATTCTAGCAGCTGCATGTACGGCAAAGATAAGTTGTAAATGAAATGATCCTGATACTAAATCGTTCGAAATCTCTTTCTTCTTTTTATGTGCATTTTTCTCGCAACTTAACCGATTCAAACCACCAATAAATTATGTGAATTCGTGAATTTGTGATTAAGTATATCTTAAGACATAAATTTTATGAATAGATTCGAGGTTACCGAATAAATCGCAGAACACACAGAGAGAGAGAGAGAGAAGTAAAAGACTTCTCGGCCACTGATTCGTTGCGAAACTACGGAAATGGAAAAGATTCGCAAACTCTCTGTATAATCAGATGGTTTTTACAAGTTAATAGTTTTTCTAAGACTGCCTCGGCGTTAATACATGTTTCAAAGAGCTTATTAAGCTTCAAAGACACCTCGAGGCTTGTGACACTTCAAGTAGTGAACAAGAATTGGAATGACCATACATTACTAATGAAAAAGATCAATTATTTGCTCATAATGACAAAAAAGGATATTTTTTCTGCCACCCCAGCTTCAAAGACACCTCGAGACTTGTGACACTTCAAGCAGTGAGCAAGAATTTTAATGAATGTGCCTCACTAATGAAAAAAATCAATTATTTGCTCATAATGACAAAAAAAGATATTTTTTCTGACATCCCGAAAATTTTCCAATTGAATTTTCAATGTGTTTGCTTACACTTCTTTCACCATGTTATTTTAAAAATTTGGTTTCATAGTCATAGCTTCAATCCTTAAAAAATGTTCATTATCTTTTATCGGTATAAAAAGTTTACCATGAAGCTTTAGTTTTTGCATTAGATAATTGAATACCAAAGAAATCATATAAAGGTCTTTATTAATACATGTTTACTGGCTTCTAGCATGTCTTGACGCTTGAATTAGACTTCGTATCTAAAAGTAACTTAATACACTCAAGGCAGCTTGAATAGCTTCTTTGAGATCATAAGGAAATGCCAATGTAACATAAATTATACAACTGCCGGTGTTTCACATGAACTTCAAGATACCTCAATATGATTTACTGTGATTGTGTTTCCTGCCATTTTCAGAACAAAACAACAAACTGCGGCACGTAAAAAAGGGCATTAAAAGAAATTTTTGAACGAGACAAAGTACCTTGATACGTGAAGAAATTTTCGAAAGGACAGGAATTCTAAGGATATGAACTCTACGAAAACATAATAGCAAGATTCTTCCGAATTTAACCAGACATTTGAAATTTGAGTGCTTTAGTTTTTCAAATCATTCTATGTATATTTTTCGGGAAAAAGATTTTTTTAGAGGAACCATGGGGTTCAATATCCCCAATTTACCGTTGTCTTGCTGCATCTTTGGCCTCCTTTTTCGACAACTGAAGGAATTCTTCGTCATGAACAGGTAAGTGCTTTGTAGTTTTTAGTCTCTCAAAGATAAATTTCACATGAAATCGACAAAACTTAATATCCACCAATCACAAGCTTGCAAACATAGCTAATACTTGCTATCTGCAGTTGTGGCCGCGGTAGCCGAGTGGTATAGGCATCGGATCGTGGCTGGCTTTGTCACGAGTTCGAGCCCAGTATCACTAAAGACCCGCCGTGTAGGGCAGCGATGCACGCTAAATCTGTCGAGAGCTGAAACGTCCTCCCGTTGGTGTGGTGTGGTAGTTAGGAGAGGGGGTGCCAGCTCAGGTGTCGTCCACGTCACTTGACCATGGTTCAAAATTACGTGGTTCGTCGCCAAAAGCCCTCGTGTAGCTGAACAGTGCGACGTTAATCTTCACTCACTCACTCACTCACTCACGCTATCTGCAGTTGCAAATTATCAATGGGATGTTTTCTGAAAGATGACGCCATTTCTAATCTTATTGGAAGTAATGAAGTATCAGTACTTCCTTATTTAAAACTTTAAAAAATAATCTTTTCCATAAATTTAATTTATTTAAAAGATATTTGCTCAATTATCTATCGAATACATTTATTTAGATTCAGCTGCATTGCTGTATGTTTAAAAAAGAGAATTCAAATATAATCGGACCTCCATTTTACGAACCTCTATTTTGCTAATCTTTATGTTACGAACTTTTTCTTTAACCGAGCACATATAGTATAACGAAAATAAATCTCTATTTAACGAATTTTCCCCTTAAGAAATTTTTTCGGGATTTAGTGACCATTAAGTAGAAGTCCGACTGAAATTGTTATCATGATCCTTATATACTCAACAACTTTAACCGTATTTTGCAATAATTTCGCATTATTATTGATTTAACTAATTCCTAAAAGGTTAGATTTTTCTTTAAGAAGACATAGCTTATTGCTGAGAACATCAAAATCTAAGAAAATCGTTTCCATTAAATTAAAAAAAAATACAGCTGTCAAATAACAAAAACTGGGTTTAAAATTCGGAATACCTAGACCTAAAAAATTAAATGCAAATTTCACTTAAAAGTATTTGTTTATTAGTTTCATCATACCCAACTAGGAAAATACGAATTTTCTGAATGCAGCTCATTCGCACACACAGTAGAGTACAAAATAAAAGGAAAAAAAATAATAATTTTAATAAAAAATGGTCCTTATATATATAATTCAGTACAAGTCTTTACATACTTAGTTACAAAATAAAACTATCAAAAAAAGAATTCTAGGAATTTAAAAGATACGTCATTTATTTCCAATAAAGTATCAAAAATGATGATATAAATGATAAACATATCTGTTCAAAAAACCCTTCCAATCCTTCTTAAATCGAGTTCCAAAGTCTATAAGAATACTTTTCTATACAACTTTGAAGCTTAATAATAGGACTTAGATAAGGATAACATAAGAAAGCAAAAAAAAAAAAAAAAAAAAAAAAAATTAAGTCAGTTCCTATTTAGATCAACAATTTTTTTTTTATTTTAGTTACTTTTTCATAAATAATTGCAATTAATGTAAATATGTACATACATACGAGACAGAATCACAGCATTAAGTTAAGTGGCAATTAATTTTTATTAATTATCATTAAAGTATCGTATTGTCATCCAAAGTAATCGTGTATATAAAAATTCGGTTCAACTGAATGCTTTAAAACGTGTGAAAAAAAAATCGTTCAAAGTTTTGATGCAAGTCACTAAAAATGAAACCAACGTGGCTGTATCTGTAATTCTTTAAATAATTAGTTTCAGTCAATTAGTTTTAATTAATTATAATTAAATTATCGTATTGTTACCCAAAATAATAGTGTATAGAAAATTTCAGCTCAAATGAGTGCTTTAAAATGTGAGAAAAAAACTTTTCAAATTTTGACACAAGTCGCCAAAAGGATCGCTAAGTCGCCCAAAATGAGGTCAACGTGGCTGTATTTGTAATTCTTTGAATAATTAGTTTTAATCAATAGATTTTTTTAATTATAATTAAATTACTGTATTTTCATCCAAAAAATAATCACGTGTATAAAATTTCAGCTCAATGGAGCGCTTTAAAATGTATTTTATTAACGATTGAAAATTCCACCCAGATAAAGAAATAAATATATAGAGAGTGTGTGTGTGAGCTAAAGTAGGAATTGAAAAAGAGTATTATATATAGTCTCATAATATCATGAAACACCCAGCGAAGTGGCGGGGAAACTTCTAGTATTCTATGGATCAACTATCATCTTACTTTTTCTTCCGATATTTCCAGAAAATGAAGTAGAAATAATAATCGACGAAAATTTTCAAGCAATATATTGGAGCTACATTTTCTTTTTTATTAGCTAAATTTATCTTAGATACTACAAAGTAAATATATCGTATTTCTAAAGATAAGAAAAAGTATGTGAAATTCATTACTTACCACCCATTCGATGCTTTTTTTTGAAAAATTGTTCTGAAAAGAGAAAAAAAAAGGAAAAGTTAAAAAATGATAGTATCATATGTTTTATTATTTTAAACGATTTAATTCTGATTGTATAGCATAAAAGGAAAAAAAAAAAAATTTTTTTGTTAAAATATTTTTTTATATAATATATTTACTTGGCGAGATAAATATTAAACAGATTGGCAAATCACAAAGACGTCACAATACCTAATGATGAGATGGAAGGTATCAACAGAGGGTTTTAAATTTAAGATATGTTCAGCAAATTTAAAAGAAATCTCTACTATTGCTATGCACATAAAAGAACAAGTGTTGTACCATTTTGGAATCTTAACTGAATAGGCTAATTTTTGAGAAACTTGCCTGGGGTTGTATGTAATAGTTTTTTTTATTTACCTTATTTACTCGAATCTAAGCAAGTTTTCAACAAGATTTTGTAAAAAATGAAAAATAGTGTAAAATAGTTTATCGATTTTCAATTTTACAAAATTAAAATAAATTTAAAATGAGAACTAATAAGAGAAATGAATAATTAACTCTTTTACCAATATCATAAACTTTTAAGTACATATATGAACCTGTAATTGCTCTAAATGTTTTTTCCTTCAATTCTAAGCCTCATCCGATTTTCAGTAGGTTTAACATCGGAAAAAAGATTTGGTTTAGATTTGAGTAAATACGGTATATATATATATATATATTTATTTATTTATGGAGAGTCAAAGCAAGGTGACATCTTTTTCTCAAACCCCGACTCTCACAAATTACGTTAATTTTAACTAAACCACCAAAGTCTTTTGTTAGACTTGTTGCTGTAATAAATAGTACGGCTACGTAAAGGTGACGTTAGTGAAAAAATCATCGAAAAATTGTAATATTTGTGGTCACAGTAGCTAATGATGCAGTAAGGTGCCAATTTTTCACGTTTTCGAAAATGTGCTCGTCCTCACTCAACCAAATGCAGGGTAATTTTTTTTTGTTTTTTTTTCTCATAACATATATGACCCCACCTTCCACTTCCTGCTCGATTATCGTTAAGTTTAGGGAGACCCTATTTGTTATATATAAGAATGGGCTCAATTCATGTGACGTCATAGTCACATGATAGTGAAATCCTCGTGATTCCAGCCAATCAATTCAAAAACTCATGTGACGTCATTGTCACACGATAAAAACTATTTAGTATTTCCAGCTAATCAGTTCACGCACTCCGGTGTTGCCAAGTTTTGCTCTTTGCAGAAACTTTCTCTTTA
>BMAU01006827.1:0-32332 GCA_019973935.1 Trichonephila clavipes
ACATATTGGTATACCAAAATAAGTAGTGTAAAGAGAAAAGTGTTTTTATCTGATTCTATTAAATCAACTACTAAAGAAGTCTGTGTACAAACAAATGGTTGTTCTGATATCCGATGGCTTCGATTCACATAAAAATTCAAACTGTTTCGAGTAATTTAGGCCATGCGATTTCTTACATCTTCAACATTTTAAATTTGGGAACTTTCCTATTGGATTAATAATAAGGAAATTTAGAGTGTTATTCGTATGGGTATCATGCATGATTATATAATTTGTTATAATTCACCATAAATGTTGATTAGGATGATCATACAAACAATCAAAAAAATCGATTTTAACATACTTATATGAACGCATCAATCTTGAAATTACCTGTACGCCAAGATTAAAAATTAAAAGTAACATTACTCTTTTAACCACTTATTATGTAAAATCAAACACTAGAACATATCAGTGTTCACTGATTATTCCTAACAATAGTACGGTAACATTAGAAACTAAATAGTTTAAGTCTGAATATGGAGCGTTATATAGCAGCTGCAGTTCTCTTGGATACCGTATGCGTTGCCATTGACTGGTTATAAAGGGTGGTTACTCAACAAAGAACACATATTGACGAATTAGAGCTGAAACAATTACAATGACATAAAAAATCGATTATAGCATGCCATGGTTGCCATCTGCTGCGCACTACTCTCGTGTTGACTTTTTTATTTTACGATGCTGCAATGCTGTTTTTATTGAAGCCAAAGAGTTCTGTCCTAGGTTAGTAAATTCATTTATCGTCTTGTGACTTGTCCACATCGTCCTCTTTTTAATAATAAAAAATACAGTAATCGCAGCCAAAAACTTTACTTTAGTTGCTTTAATGTATAAGATTGATAACAGAACATAACCCAAGTCTTTGTATTCGAAAACAGGAATATTTATTTTATGTCTTTAGAGATAAATGTTCAAGTAAAACAAGTAAACCATTTGTTCAATAAGATGTGCATATCGTTTATGGATTATATTCATTTTAAGAGTTTTTTGTCTTATGAATAGTCAGGATATGAAGTAAAAGTCATGAAATAAATCATTTCATTTTTGTAAGTGAAGATGTAGCTCAAACACAATACCAATACATTGGAAAATGGATCTGCTAGGATATATTAAAATAAATATTTATGTATATGATGAACTGGTAACTATCTACAAAACTCCTCTAAATTAGAAAAAAATGAAATAGATTCAAAAAGGCTTTAAGAAAAAATATTTTATATGCCTTTGTTTGTTATTTTTTAAATATTTTATTTGGAAAAAATATTGCTATACAATATAAAAATATTTCATAATCTATTTTATTTATTTATTGATTCCATTTAATTGAAATTTTGATATAATGAATAACATTTCTCACATATATTTTACACATTTTGATCTAAAGGTAAACAATTGCTGTGTATTGAAAGTAAATAGAATGTTTGAGAATTGAATATAATATATACACACACACTTTTAAACAATAAATGCATCTCCAAAAATTAAATTATGCTTTAAGATTTACAAATACTTTTCAGTAAGGCTCTTAAGGATGAATTTTTAATTTTACGTATTTCATTCGATAATATTATTATTAAAAAATAACTGGCAAGACGTATTTAACTATTTTAACATTGAGAAAGAAAATTAATGGTTTTAACTATGCATATCATTTATTACTAATTAATAATACATATACAGTGAAAAATTAACAAATAAATAATAGAATCAGAAATCTCATCCTTTACAAAATTTTATACTTCACTACATTATAGAGCGTATTATTTCACCTACGAGTAAATATTTATTTTCAATGAACTCCTACACAATTTTGCCATTTTATGGACCTAATTAAAATGACTTCTATGTTAAGTTTCATGCTATACAATTATTTTTGCAAAAGTGGAAAATTGTTACATTTAAAAAAACATTACAAAATACATTTCTTTTTATTTTCTTACAGCATGTTTCAGTTGAAAGTCAGCATGCTTTTATCACGAGGTCTAATTTAAAAATGAATTTAAAACGAATTTGCTATATCTTTAAATCTCTTATGTGAAAATTACCAGGTTGCTTGGATTTTAGTTTAATTAACTAAGATATGCATTATTTAGTTATTTTCATTTTGATTAAATTAAATTTTTAAAATACATTTCAAGCAACATAATTCAAAATTTTGTCTTCTTTTTTTGTTTCTTCCTTGTCTGACATTTTAAATTACAGCTTTAGAATAAAGCCTGTTTGCTTTCCTTGGTATTTCCCTCCGTATTTCATGTGGGTTTAAGAAAAATAAAAAAAAATACTCTTATTGAGAAACTAAGAATTCTTGGAATAATCGCTCCTGACCTTTTTAAAGATAAAAATACGTTGCTTCTGAGAAGTTGTAAAATTTCAAAAATCTCTTTCCATAATAAGTGCAATGGTTTCCAGGAATTCTCTTTAAGTATAAGTTTCACAATTTAACCGCTTGTTTTTGAATTCATATTTTTTCATTTAAATTTCAAAAAATCTTTTTCAGTATTAAATTAGCAAGTGTATTGTTATGCTTCTACTATTTATGTAAATTTACAAGCAAGATTTTTTCCATGTCAGTTTCTAATTTAAAGTAATGAGTTCATTTATTTTTCTGATATGTATAATATTCAAAAAAAAAACTAATCCCTAAATCCATCAACAATACTCTAAAAATTTTATTTTCTATAAAAATTACTTTTAAATTTAGTGTCTAGCCTTTTTTATTGCAAGTGCTTTGTACATTACTTGATAGAAAAGTATATCAATTGGTCAAAATATAACCACCTTAGATCTTTTGGTGTGTTTTTTTTTCCATCTGAATTTGAAAATGAAATATATAATTCTATATTTTAAAAAAATAGATTTTTAAGTAGTATAAAGTTTTTATTTTAAATGAATTCGTTTAAAAAATTTTCTTCAATGTAATTTTAAAATAGATAAATAAGAGTGAAATTTTTAAAAACATATAGGAAAGGAAAATTTAAAGGGAATCAAGCAAAAAAAAAATTAAAAAATGAATTACATTTTGAATGATAAATTTTCGTTTTCAACCTTTTAGAATTATACTTTAAATTTCCCTTTGAAAGTAATTTTTGTTCCGATTTAATCACCTTATACGTGCATTACAATTACAAAAAGAAAAATGTATGCTTATGATGCTTTCAGTTTCTTTATTTCTTATTTTTAGTCTCAAATAAAATTAATTTAATACACACTTTATTTTTAATTTTGTTAACTATTTCTCATATATTTATGGAATACCTGATTTTGAAAAATCAAAATAATTGTAAAAGAGTAGAAAATTAACCGATGACATAATTGCCTATTTAATTAAAGAAATATATTTGCTGTAATTATTGTTAAATTACATTCTTTATGTTGGAAATTCAGATGTATTTAAATGTAAAAACATGCAGTTATTACTTGAAAATATGAAATTAAATAAATATATAGAATTTTCTGCGTCAAAAAATGTATTATTTATTTAGTACATGTTTTTATTTTCATTCTTGCGAATTAATTACTATTTGATAGGTGTTTTTAAACTTAATTGGTGCTATTTTTAATTGAAACATCTGTATGATACTATCATGATTTTTTCAATAATCTCGTTGACGAAATGAAGCAGATATTTGTTTTTCTTCAAGCATGTGTTACAACATCACATGCACATAATTAAGGTCCCAGAAAAACTTTAGGAATGGCATTTCAGAGTCGAATACAAACACTAGCCACATGTTTAATGAGAAAAATAAATACATTTTTTTCCTCTTCGAACCCAGCAATTAATTTTAGTCAGAGTAACGGGTTTCTATACAGTTCAACAAATCGTTAGAGCTCCGAAATTGCTAATCAAAAACGCACTAATAAACAAATAGAAGCCGGAATTTATTTTAACGGCCAGTCATTTCCTTCCACTAGAGAGTAAAAGGAAATGAAGACTAAAAGCCTGGGCCTTTATTTTTCCCTGGTGCACCATAAATATAGCTTCTCGCTTGATTTCGTTTTCTCTTTCTTCTAACAGACTCAACGTAAATTGATTTTCCATGTAAATTTTTTTTTACTCAGCCGCGAGAATAAATTTCGATTCGCAGGGAAGCTAATTAGAGATTAATTTTGTGAGCACTTTTTGTTTCGAGCGGATTGCTTTTGCATATTAACGCATTTTGTTTTGAATGTCATGATGTGGTTTGGGGGGATTAAATTCCTAGGCCTCACTGTGTGTCATTTCGCTGACGTTTTTAGAAACATAAGTGGACATAAAGCCAAGATAAAGACGTTAGATATCCAAAAAATAATGAAACGGGCTTATCAGTATGGCTTTTTTTTGAATTTGTCTCTTACTTTTATAATTTGTTGAATGCAGCAAACATGTGCTTTGTGTGTCCTTAGTTAATTAATATTACATTGACAACTTCAATAAATCTCTATACCAAGAGATAAAAAGAGGTTTTTATGGGAAAATCTAATTGAATATGACGCATTAATAAACTAATAAGGAGTAACGTTGAATAAATTTTTATTCAAATTTCCGAAAAAGAAAGAAAAGAAAAAATTAGAATTTGTTAAGTTTCCTGGATTTTTCTTCCTATAAAGGAAAGAAAAATAATATATAATTACATGTTTATAAATACAATTAACATGAAGGCAAAACATTTTAAGAAATTTTGGTTGTTTTTAGAAATACAATAAATAGATGCGAATCAGAGAAAATGTTAAGAACATTTAATTTACAAAATGTACACCCGGATATTTTGTAAAAGAAGTTAACTTTCAGAAACCGGAAAATTATGCAAAATAAAGAAATTATATTAAAAAAAATACATATTCCTACCGTAAAATCCGGCGTATAACGCGCACTTTTAACACAAAAAATAAGGTCTAAATTTAAGGGCGCGTGTTATTCGCCGGGTATGAAAATAAAGCTTTAAAAGTAAAAAAAAAAAAAAAAAAAAGAGATAAGCATAAAAAAATTAGACTTCTACACAGATCAAAATCCCGTTTATTGAAACGAAATGACATTCCTTATGAACTTGAGAGGTCATAGTTCTATAAAGTATACTATTTTTCTAAAGCCTTAGGATAATATTTCGAATAAATAACTTTAAAACAAAAACATTGCACTCTTATATTTCAGGTTTCTTCGTAAATAGGAGGTGCGCGTTATACGACTTATATACCTAAAAATTTTTAAAAAAATATGTACCTTGAAAGTATAGGCGCGCATTATATATATATATATATATATATACGTCGGATTTTACGGTACGTTTACTTTCAGATAATTATATTTTTAAACAAATAATGTTTCAAAAACCTTGTCAAAATATGATAAATTCATAAAGTAACGTGAATACTAATATGTCTTAAACGCATGACTTTGTAAAATTCTAAAATTTAACTCGTGTTTGAGTACACAAAAGAGCGATCAATTAAAGTTGCCCATAAAAAGGGTATTATTTGGAGGGGGGAGGACAAACCGAAAAAACGTATTGTAAAACCGTTCAGCATTCTTAAAATTCATTTTGCATTTCCTTCCCATTGTATTTTCTGTAATGTTTTTCTTATTCGGTAGGCTGCGTACTTCAAATTATTTTCTTTTACAAATAGCTCATTTAATTTCCTTTTTTTTTCTGAAAAGAAACATACTTTTATGACAGGAGTTATTGAAATACTTTTATAATGCCCTGTTTCGCAACCTTGAAAATCAAATAGGAAGAGAAAACATATTTCAATTTTTTTCAGCATTGTGAAGCAAATAACATACTTAATCCCTTAAACTGTCATTTCCATCATGAAAATACACCACTTTCGACAGTTGACGAACCACTTCCTACATTCAGTTCCTGCTTCTAGGTAAATCTTTTAACGCGGAGCACGGTTGGCCTTGAAAGGGGTCAGGTGCCAAATGCATGAGGCACACCCTCCATTACAAAATGTTATACTAATGGGATATTCTGAAGAGGTTTTCCCCCTACCCACTTCCATACTCGTGGCGCCATTGAGTGTAAAAATTAACAGAAGAAAAATGTACAAAAAAAAAATGAATGTGTTTTCATCACTCCAAGCAACGTAGCGTATCTCTTGATAAGTATATATTTTCTTAACTTTCTTCGAAATGGCCTTTCTTTTTTCTTCGTGTATTCTTACGATCAATTGTTCATTGTCAAGGGCAATTACTTCAGCACTTACCTGTTTTATTTGATACATACAATCAAAGCGTCTAGACATCTAAGTTTCATTCTTCAAAGGATAGTGCAGTTTTTCTCCTTTACTTATTTTTTTTTTTTTTTTTGCATTGATGACTTTAAAAAAGAAATGTGCCTATTAAAAATATGATTTTCTTAGCAAGACATAAGTCTTTTTATTTGTCCCCCCACACACATATTTTCTTTGCCTTTTAGTATCTAGTTATCTGAGGAAGTCAGACTTTAAAGTAAAGAGAATGTTAATAATGGCAAAACAAAATTGTTTATAAAAATACATTTAAATGTAAAATGAAATTAAATGTACGTAATTAAGGGAACATGGTATGATTTATACAAAATCTTTGACTTAATGGATTTTTATAATTTGTTGCTAGTATCTAACGTGTATGGATTATTTAAAGCAGATTTTGTTCTTGAAATGCTACAAAATACTAAACATTTAATTTTTTTTAAGAAAAGTTTTACAATTTATAAAGTGATTTTAAAATGCTACTCCAACTACAATAATTGATGTACACGCATAACATTTAATTTACAAATACGTTAAGCTATATGTAACAAAAGTTGGCATGAGTTTGCTCAGTGGCGTAACGGAGGATATTAGGGCCCCCTTGCAAACTCAGGTTTAGAGCTCCCTGCAAACTCAGGTTTAATCAGGTTAGCCCAAATATGTACTTGGCGTCAGTCAAGCTTAGGGACCCCCGCAATGAGGAGGTGTATCTTGCGCCACTTGGTTTAATGCTAAAATGATTGATAGAAGTAAAATACAATTTTTCTGAATGTTTATTGAAAATTCCATAAAGAATTTGTAAATTTTAAATCGAATAATTTTTAAAAAAATAATAAGTATTGTTTTGATTTAAAAATACGTACCAACTTTTATTACATGTACTATTAGCAATAGATAAAAAAAAATTCAAAGTATTTATAATCCTTCGCATTTTAATTCAAGATAAATGAGTTATGTTTTCTTTCTGAGATAAATCCGTTAAAGGAATTTGTCATTCGAATGTGAATATAAACGAGCATAAAATTTATCATAACTCTGAATTTTTTAAACTTAGAGCTTTCACATTTTGTGAGATTATAGAAAGTTATATGAAAATGCCTCAGCTCCGCCAAAATAAACACATATAGCGAGAATCATATCGTCAGCCTAATTATCAGACTGCATAACTCCACCGGTGTTACTGATTTGATATAGGAGTGCAACGCGTCAAGTGATTTTTGGCGCGATTCTTTAATCCTTTTGTTTTGTCTAGCCATGCCTCAGAGCACGCACCGTTTTTAATTTATTCCTCGATCAGTGTAATCACTACTTTTTTTAATTTCATAATAAAAACTAGATTTCGAAGTGAGAGGTGGTGGCAAGATTTTAACATAAAATAAATTCAACAGAAAGTAATATTAATGTATTACACTTCCAGATATACATTATTTACACTTTTTTAAAGCGTTCATTACACAAAATTTGTAACAATGTGTTACTTTTGCTGAGTAGAGATCCAGCGGGAAAAAAACCAAAACAAAAAACTACATTAATATACACTATCCCCATGTCAACCACATTATCGCAGGATAAAAATATAAAAATAAAACCATATTGTAATATTATCGCCTATCTTGGCGAACATAAATAACAACATGGCGCCTAGCCCTACTGTATCAAATTAGCATCCTAGATGAAGTTACGCAGTCTGATAATTAGATCGACGATATAGTGATGTCCAAAATATTCTATTACTAAAATAATATACCAATAGTAAAATTATTATTTTCCCATAACAATCATAAAATTGATATTTTAATGCTACATTTAGTACCTTAATAGTCTGTATAATGAGATTCATTTATTTATGCATTGATGAATCAACACAACTGGTTCGAATCTTAGAGATTTTATAGGATATATACCATATTATGTAAAATATGAAGCATGCTATATTGAAGTAAAAAG
Organism: Trichonephila clavipes; assembly: GCA_019973935.1. NCBI lineage: Eukaryota > Metazoa > Arthropoda > Arachnida > Araneae > Nephilidae > Trichonephila > Trichonephila clavipes. The sequence goes on from BMAU01006827.1 coordinate 8,203, forward strand.
GTTTATGTGCTTAAAAAGTACGAATAGATACAATGTGGAAATAATTCTATAATAATATCTCTGCTTTCATTCGTACCATTAATTAATATAGCAGTGTATGGTTATAGTTAAAATCACAATAAAACTCCAAAATTGATTTTATTTATTTGTTATTATTACTTGGAGAGTATTACATAAAATATGATCAAAGCATCATTTACCATAATCATTTTTGAGCAAATTGCTGTGGAAAGCTATCAGATAATTTTGTCATCAAAAATACCTTGAATTAAATAACAACTTTACCATTTTTTAATGAAATTTAATACTCGATTGCAAAGAAATTCTAATTTTCTCCTGAAAGAATAATTCTATACCCCAATTAATTCATTTTTAAGCATTCTCGTAAGTGATATTGCTAGTACACACAAAGACTGTAGTTAATTCACTATCTTACGAATCTGTAAATAGGTATTCGATTAATGGATCGAATGGTTCTTTCACTGAGCTTCTAACCATTCAAGCACTAGTAGAACCACCTAAGAAGAGGTAGCTAGCTGTCTTATCCTACTCTAAGACCATTAAGTGAGTTAGAATGAGGTGTTCGAGTGGATGATCTTTGGTCTCTCAATTGTGTTGCCAGATGACTAAATTGATGGCATGGAATGCAGGTGTCAAGTATGCATTTCTGTTAAAATGTAATATAACGCATTACTTGTTTCTTTTTATTAGATTGTCATCAACTGTCACCTATTTATTTCTACACAATTTTTCGTTTTGAAATACATGAAAATTTTAAAAAAATCATTTTAAAAAATATAAAATGAGGATAGAAAAAGAAATCAGTTAAATACGAGGTGTGGCTATTAAATAACGAGACTGTCGTTGTAAAAAGTTTTATTCTTATTTTATACATAATTATTTATTATCGCCTTCAATGTACACCCCTTCTCTATCCCTGCAACGCTCCATGCGAATTTTCCATTGTTGGAAACAGTGCTGGAAGCCATCTTTTTGTCAACTCCTTCAGTACTCTTGCCGCTTTCTCTTTAACAGCTTCCACGGACTCAAATCTTGTTCCTTTTAATGCAGATTTCACCTTAGGGAACAGATAGAAGTCCCGTGGTGCCAGGTCTGGCGAGTAAGATGGATGCTCTAACACTGGGATGCTGTGTTTGGCCAGGAATCTCTTGACAGATAACGCGGAATGAGCTGGCGCATTGTCTTGGTGGAAAATCCATGATTTTTCCTTCCACATTTCCGGTCGTTTTTTTTCTTATTCTTTCTCGCAGATTGCCAAGTACCTCAAGGTAATAATGTTGATTGATTGTTTGACCTTCAGGAACTCAGTGAAGGTGGTACACAATCCCATGAATATCGAAAAAAACAATCATCATTGCTTTAAATTTTGACTTGCTCATTCTTGCTTTTTTGCTCTTGGTAAAGTTGGAGTCTTCCAATGCATGGATTGGCGCTTTTGTTTCCGGATCATACGTAAAAAACCAGGATTCATCACGTTATTACCTTTTCCAATAAATTTGGGTCATTTTTAATGGCATCCAAAATGTCAGTACAAACATTTTCCGAGTTGCTTGTTGTTCAAACGTGAGAATTTTTTGGCACCATTTTGGTGCACACTTTTTGCATGTTCAAATTGTCATGTAAAATTTGCCGTACACATTCTTTATCACTGTTTACAGTTTCAACTATTGCACGAATACTCAATCGACGATCAGACCGAATGAAACTAGCAACTTTTTCGACATTTTCATCCGTTTTTGACGTTGAAGGGCGACCTGGCCGTGAATCATCTTCAACGTCTTGTCAGCCATCTTTAAAACGTTTGAACCATTCAAAAACTCGTGCACGGGATAAACATTCACTGCCGTACACTTCTTTCAGTAAGTTATAAGTTTCAGTAGCGGTTTTCCAAGTTTGAAGTGAAATTTAACAACAATTCGTTGCTCTATTATTACACTAACCATTTTTTCGCCAAAATAAAATAACGATTTAACGGAAATGAAGGTTATGACTAAACCGTGTTACTTACGCAAATGAGGCTTAGGGCATTTTGAAGAGAAAGCTTTACACTAAACAGCTGACAGTCAATGGCGGACTACGCATGCGCACTTTTGCCTCCGCAGCGTCAGTCTCGTTATTTAATAGCCACACCTCGTAGAGAGAATTCCAATTTCTAATTACTTTACCTTCGCTAAAATTAATATTTTAAGCAGATGGAGTCTATCTTGTTGAATTACAAACATTTAAAAAAGTATTCAAAAGACATTGAATATATATATATATATATATATTGTCTTTTGTTCATACCTCCCGTTTAAGAAGAACAGAAGAGGTTAAGCGTATTAAAAACTATTGTTAACTGGTTTGAAGAAATAAGATGTATTATTCTCAACTCAATGAAGAGGTTAAGCGTATTAAAAACTATTGTTAACTGGTTTGAAGAAATAAGATGTATTATTCTCAACTCAATATTGTAATAATTAGGTACTTATCTAAAGCTGTGATGTAGGTGTTATGGGTATATCGATTAAAATGTTTTTAAACGTGTATATATGAGACATATTTTTTAAAAAAAAAAGGTCACTTTAATTTTTTTTAATCAAATATAGAAATTGAAGAGAAATATTTAATTGTGAGGCTTTTTTATATTACATTGTGTAAGAAAAAATGAAAGATTATAAATAGAAAAATTTAATGGTAAGTGTGTGTGTGTGTGTGTTGTTTTGTTAGTAGTACATTTTTCTGTTTGCTTATTTTTGACCAATAAAAAGTCCGCAAGCCGCAACCAATATACCGTGTTATGTTTCTTTTTTTAGTCAACACATACGCATGCATCTTATTCTCAATATCTGCATCGCATCCACCTAAGGTATATGTATAACATTATTTTCTAATATGTAGAGTTTATTTGAAATGAAATAATATGGTTCAATTTGATGCTTTTGATTATTTAATTTTCCCCTTCAAAAATGTGTCATATGATTCAATAGTTTCCGAACTGACCCTATAGAACAGTGATACTCAACCTCTGCGGCTCGCGGGCCGCATGTGGCCCACTGGGCCTTTTTAAGCGGCCTGGTCCATTGCTCTGATAAATTAATTTCTGTGTGAAAATTTGGTTGGGTATTCTTTGTTAAGAAATCAAATATATTAATTTTGCTTTTTGCTGTTGATGTCATGTGGGTGTGAATTGATTTTTATTTTTCTGATTAGTGATAATAGACAACTGTATAGTAGCGACCATTTTATGAATGAAACTAATTTTTAACTATCTGAAAAGTGAAAAATATTTGAAGAAAATAGGTTGTTTCAAGACGATTAGCAAGTTGAGTATTTTGAAGTGAAAAACAAGCTTGGAGATCAGTTATTGTCTGATTTGTGATGAAAGTGCTGTGTTTAAAAAATACCAATAAACAGGAATCGTTCTCAGTGACACTTGTCCTCGAACATCTATTTCAACAGGTGATGCATCGGCTTTCTTGAATAATATTTTCAACAGCAAAAAAAAAAGGGTTTTGTCAGTGAAAATGTCACAGCGGTAACAAAGGCACCCTACGAAATTTATTATATTATTGGTAATTGTTTGAAACCGTTTACTGATGTAGAAATTGTGAAGAATATTCTTAAATGAATCCAATTTAGAAGAATTCAGTGACAAAAATAAAAAAAAAAATAGAAAAAAATAATTAAAACAGGCAAAATAGGAGTTTTAATATTTTAATAAATTTTAATGTTATCTTGGTCGTAAAGCAGGTCTCACCCTCTCCCTCTCCAATAACCTACATTTTGCGGCCCGCGTGATATAGCCACCACATGTATGCGGCACGTGTAAAATAGTTAACATATGCGTGCGGCCCGACAGAAAAAAAAGTTGAGTACCCCTGCTATAGAGCATATGGTCTCAACGTGGGTGATAACGCCCCCTTGTGAACGTTTGAGGTTTTTAGGGGGGCAGTAAAAGACCCAGCATAAATTAAGGGGCGTTGAAATGGCATTTAGGTTCGTTAGTAGATTAACCAAATATAGTCTAAAAGAGATTACAAAAGTACGCTGATTATGTTCTAAAAATGTAAAATTTAATACTGGTTATCTTATGTTAATTGTATGCATTTAAATCATTTCAATCACGTGTGCGAAAATGCACATGTTTTAGAAGTTTAGGAATTGGTTAAAAACTTAGATTGCATTGCATTCAGGTCTACATTAAATTGAATGATATAGTAAATTTTTATTTTATTTTTTCAATTAAAACTTTACACGTCACTTCGAAACTCGTCCAATGCCACATGAAATTTCTCATATATATAATACAGGTAAAGGAGGGGGGGCAGTATCGAGATATTCGCTAGAAAAAGGGGGGGTGCCATTTCAAAAAAGGTTTTGAACTTATGCTTTGAAACCGGTGTGGGCTTTACGTCGATCGCGATCGACCGGTGGTCCGCAGACATTTTTGCGTGACCGCCTGAAGATTTTAGCTGTTAGTAATTATATAGGGAAATGTTCTAGATTGGTTGAAGTACGCAGACTGTATATATATATATATATATATATATATATATATATATATATATATATATATATAAAAGAAATATGTATTATTTATCAAAAACAAGAAATAATAGATAAAGAACATAACAAGAAGTAACGAAATAAAAATATGAAAGCTGAACATGAAGAACAAAATTATAGAAAAATAAAAGAACTACAAAAGAAGAACCTAGCGAGTCAGAAAGCAATTTCGGACTTAGGACCGAATAAGTGGGGTTAAACTAGTTTGAAGGCGCCAACCTTCCCCTTTGCAACTCGATAGGAAAACCAAATAAAATAAACAAAACTTCAGAGAAAGTATAACTCAGAGAGCATGATAAAACCAATCACTACTATTATGTAACAAACTCTCCAAAACTCTTAATGCAGAAAAATCACAAAATCACAAAATAATTATGTAAGAAAAGTAGAAAAATACTAGAAAAATTACGTAAGAAAAGTATCTTTCAAAAATAATTTAACAAAATTTCTTTACTCACAAAGCTTTTACGAAGAGAAACAAGCATCTTGCCATTAATGAAAGTCAATTATTCACCAAGTTAAAAATTCGAAAAAACATAAACACATCTTTTGAGCTGACTTTTAAACCAGCCAGCAAAGACAAGTATAAAATGACGACAATCAAATATGGTAAAATTTGAATTGGTTGATTGTCAAAAATGTAAATTTGCTAGGCTCTAATTTGGTTGGTTGTCAACAATGTGTAAGATGTTCAAGATGTGTGTGGAAAAAATGTAAACTGTGATATGAGTGATATATATATATATATATATATATATATATATATATATATATATATATATATATATCTTCTGCTGACTATAACAAGAAAAACTAACTTTAGATAAAAATGATTTATTTTTTTATGTATTTTGAATTATTTAATATTTTCATATTTGGGGATTTTATTATTGTGTTTGCAGTTTGCATCTTGCGTTTTGCTGCAAACACGACTTTGAAAAGCGTAAGTTTTTTTCTCTTTTAGTTCTGTTGATAAATACATATTCCGTATTTATTATATTAAGTTATAAAACAATTAATCTAGACCGTTTCCTACCTCACTACTCCTACGACACTGAGCTTTTCCGCACACAAGATGTTTTCAAAGCGGGGAATGGGGGGGTGATCATTGGTTGAAAGACTAGCATTCTCGTATCATACCACAATACGCAGCCAAACATATTTTTTTGATTTTGTAGACTGTCTGGAACAAAAAAAAAAGCTCAGTAAACAATAAATTGCTGAATAAATAATCAGCATTACTCAATAAAAAAATTATTTTTACCAAATAATTACGTTTCACGTACTATATTCAGGGGATTAAAATCAATCAAAAAAATCAAGGGAGGGTCCGGACCTGTGGACCCCTGCCCCCTCCTTGTGTGCGCCACTGACCATCGGTGGACAGCAACACTTTGAAAAAAATTAGAAGTAGCACATAGCCTGAAAAAGTTTGCTCACCCCTGCTATAGAGTAAAGAAAATATATTGAAAGTAAAGGGATTGCGATGTTTCCGTGTCATTTCGTTCTCCCTGCTTTCTGAAAGTGGACCCTAAATACACAGTAGTAATTTGTAGACGGGTGAACTTAGTAACGGCTAAAAGTAAACGTAGAATTTACATCAAAGTTTGTGTTAACTTGAAAAACAGTGGTACTGAAACTTGAGAAATATTGAAGCATGTGTATAGGGGGAATAAACGATCCCAAGCGCTATCTTCTCAGTGGCTTTGACGTTGCAGATAAGATATTGAAAGTCCCAAAAACGGCGAACGTATTGGTCTTCCACAAATTCCCCGCTGTAGCTGAAAATACCAAGAAAATATTCCCGTTAGTACGCGATAGTAAGCGGCAAATAAAAGTGGAAGTGGTAGAAACAATTAAGATATATGTCGACGAACACTGATTAAAAATCTTGATGTACGTCAACAAAACGAATAATTTTTAAATACTAAATATGATAAATTTGTTTGCCAATTAGTTGAAATTTAAAAAGAAATAAATCTAAAAAAATAGAAAAAGCATTGTTCTTACACAGTGACCTTTACACATATGACCGGCCACCATATGTTACATGTATGTTTGTTGGTCTTAGTACTTTTTACCGCTTTTTGTATTTTTGTGATGAGATTGAAATATATATATATATATGAGCTGGCCTCTTTTTAAATTATTAATAGTGAAACAATGTAAGAGTGGGAAAAAAAAAGCCAAGTAAATGTATATACTGGTAATTATTTGAGTATACAGGGTGTTGCCGTATTCGACCGAAAAATTCAGAGTGGGGATAGTAGGCAACATGGGGGACTAGAAATCACCATAGAACATGGGTTCGCAAACCCCGTTTAGTCGGAGTAATTCGCGCAAATATTTATGAGGAGAGTGATGTCGAGTAGAATGAAAAACAACTATAGGGGGTAAGAAGTACATTTATTCGACGTAAAACATGTTTACAATACAAACAATGCACCGCAATTCGACATCAGAAATTTAACAAGTGGTTGTCACAAGAATTGTTCGAAGTTATGGCTGAGTAGTTCAAAGTACAGGTGGTATGACGTTAAGGTGGTATGGTGAGGACATCGCGTTCTCGGAAATTGATCCTGGTACATTTTCTGTGTGTCCACTGGAATCGGCTCCGCCGTGCATTTTGTGTATCTCCGCTTATTCATTATTCGTGTAATCTTAACCCATTCATTGTTACCAAAAGCATTTCAACCCCCGCGCCTTATGTAACGTCAACTTATGACAAGTTGCTCGTCACACTATTCTTCCCAGACGAGTGGGGAATGTGCATTTGTGCAGGTTTCTTTAAACCTACTACCACGTTTTAACCCTTAACTTCCCATTTTTTTAAAAAATTTCTATGAAAAAAATTACATCAGCTAGTTCTCAAGTAACAATAAAAGGGAAAATATATTAAAAAAATTAAGTTTTAAATTGAATTTCAGTCCTTTTTTTTCTGTTGCAGACGTGCAACATTGTGCAGTAGTGCTGTAAATTGCAAAACTTTTTATATGAGTATTTTATTATTCATTGTTATAAATTGCTTTAGCTTTACATACAATGAAATTTTTTAAAGCAGTTATTGATTTTGTTGTAACAAAGTCCTACTTTACACTTTACGTACTCCAAATCCTTAATTTCTCTTGGGAACGTGTCATCTCCATGGAATTTTATTACTTCTTCACTCAATGAAATGTTTTAATTTTTCCATAAAAAAAATTCTTTGACAATGTTAAATTTAAAAAATGTTCTCTGACTGAAATATTTCTATCTGATTTATTATCATAATCGGATTTTTATTTACATTGTGAATTGCATTTTGTGAACCAATAATATTTTTACAGTCGCTATCCGAATCTTCATTGGATGACGCACAATCAGGTAAAAATCAACATCATCATCAAAATATATCCAAGACCATCTCACTTAATTCGTCCGAATTATTCATATATCTATCAATTTCATCTTTGGTTAGTATGCACTTTTTGGTCATGTCAAAACGGTAATCAAAGACCAATGTTGCAGACCTGCAACATATAATTAAAATAAAATTTCTTTCAAACCTTTTCCATTAGAAAATCAAACTTACTTTTAAATTAACATAAAATGGTTAACTTTCTTGTCTGATAATTTATTTCGTCAATAAACAAGAGGGAGCATAAAATATAATCGATTATTTTTATAGCAAAACCACAGTTCTTGAGGCATCAGAGATTTTTATAATTGTCGTGATTTCTGGAAAAAATGTTCTTCCATCTAGTGACAAAATTAGCATGCATTTTGTTGCAGTAATATTTTTTCTCAGATAAGTGATTTGTATGCAATTAAAAAAATATTGAGTCTGTTAAATTAAAATAATTCATAAGTTGCAGAAATGCAACAGTGGGAAGTTAAGGGTTGAATCCCCGCATTTATCTGGCTACTTCTCTGGTCTGTCCCATCGCTACTGTTATCGCAGTTTTCACCTACTAAATGTGATTTCCGATCCTTTTTAAATGTGGTGATTTGCCGTCCTCATGCTGCCTACTATCACCTATCTGAATTTGCCAGTAGAATTCAGCAATGCCCTGTGTATTAAATTCTTAACTGTAGATTTGTTCTTGACATTTCGCCATCTGTGCAATCATTTTAAACTTTGCTAGTTACCTATGTGCTACTATATAAAAAAAGCTAATACTTTAATATGATTTTAAAAATAATCATTAATATAATTTAATATTTTAACATTGTTGATAAATAATTCAAAACAATTGTAACGAACTAGTGTGAAAATTTAAAAAAAAGTTAACAGTACCGAAGTTTAAAATAAAGCAAACACAATTTCTTTAGATGCATTTAATTCAGACCCTCTTTTTCGTATATTCCGATGCAAATAAGATTTCATAGAGATAAAAAAAAATAGCTATTGATCAATAATATAATAATGAAGCAAACTTAATTTCCAGTTAGTTATTACAAATATTCTGAATTCACTTCCCGTTATAGAAAAAAAAATCTAATCATATATATTTATATATTTTTATTCCCCACGTAAAAATATTCAACTCCATATATATGAAATGCTTTATATGTAGTTTTTCTTTTTTAATAAGTTTGAATGAGAAAATTTTCCGCTTAGAAAATACTTTTAAGAAAAAGAATTACAAAGTAATGTGATATAGAGAAAACCTTTTTATTATTCTTTGAATCTTATATGCATACAAATGTAAAAAAATGACATTTTTATTTCCATTATTTCTCCGATAACGAATTCCTTTTATTATTTATTTCAAATCATTAGACATTAATGAAATGAAATACCATCTTCTTTTTTCCTTTCTAAATGGCCAATTTATTGAGTAAAATTATTTCTTAGAAAGAATTAGTTCATAGAAGATCTTATTATTTTATATGGTACCCTGTCTGAGTTCAGATACCTGCTATATTTCTTTTTTTTACTCTCTGTAGTTTTAAAAAAAGTATTTCATGTAATTATGGGAAAAGAATTTTTTTAATTTTTTATTTAACTATACATTACTCTTTGATTTGTCTCTTAGCTAATATTTTTCTTATAAAACAGAAAATGGAAAAATCAATTCGGTTGTAATACTTTATGAAAATTCTCACAATTTTAAAAAAATATATTGTCATGTATGCTTACTTATTTTATAAGATGTAATTTTAACACGTTTTAAAATGTGCGATTTAAAATAAATAACATAATAATTATAAATTAATGAACCAAAAAGAGGAAAAAAAAACATTTTAAATTATCAAGTAGAACACACACACATATATATATATATATATATATATATATATATATTTATACATATATATATATTTATACATATATATATATATATATATATATTTATATATATATATTTAAATATATAAAAACAATCACAATTATCAATTTAAAAATTGAAATATATGAATCCCAAAATACCAAAACACTTCAGAATATCAATGGTGAATATAAAAGATAATGTTCCATCATTTTCAAACAAAATTAAAAATTATAAAATAAAATAAAAATTTATAAAATATCCAAGTGCAATCTCGGACTTAGGACCGATAAGTGGGGTTAAACTAGTTTGATGGCGCCAACCTTCCCCCTATTGCAACTTGGTAATTTAATTGAAAAATTTTCAAATTTCAGAAAAAAAAATTAAAAATTAAAAAGTTAAAATTAAACCATTATACTTTAAATTAAAAAGTTAAAATTAAATCATTATACTTGAAAAATAAAACTATTCGCCATCACATTCCGAAAGATATTGCAATATCTTAAAATTTAAAAACAATTTAGTACATAATATAAGTGAACCCTCAAACTTCCAAGATGATGCACCCATCTTTAAAATAGTTGTAAAGGTAGAAAAAATAAATTCCTGATCCGAAAGTTCAAATCAAAAAATATTTGAGATCCGAAAGTTCAAATCAAAAATTATCTAAAATCAAAAAGTTCAAGTTAAAAATCCGAAAGTTCAAGTTAAAAAAATCCGAAAGTTCAAGTTAAAAATCCGAAAGTTCAAGTTAAAAAATCGAAAGTTCAAGTTAAAAAATCCGAAAGTTCAAGTTAAAAATCCGAAAGTTCAAGTTAAAAATCTGAAAGTTCAAGTTAAAAAATTCGAAAGTTCAAGCTAAAAAATCCGAAAGTTCAAACTAAAAATTTCTAAAAACCGAATGTTCACATTAAAAACACAGTATATTCACAAATGAATAGAGTAAATCATTAAAGACTCACCAAACAGTATCCCATCAAGAATATGATCCATTTCTTATTGCACGACATTTCATTTTTAATATATCAAATACACATATTTTTTGCTCATAACATCCAACCATGTTAATCCAATCGATTCTTGATCCAACACCAGAGTATCAATATATATATATGTATATATATATATATATATATATATATATATATATATATATATATATATATATATATATATATATATGTACCGGGTTGGCAAAAAGTCCGTAAAAACTTTAAAAATTCATAAAATCCGGAGAAATGAACGAAAAAAAAACTGTTTGCAGGATCAGCATTAATACGTCACGAGATTTTTTAAGCTAGAAAAAAAAAAATTCGAAAAGCATCCGGTAGGTGGCGCTGTTGCTAGCATCTGTGGTGGAAATATGCGAATTAGACGGTTATAAAAACCTTTGCTCTCAATGAATCCACATTCATTTCACCATTACAAACAGTGAATGTGAACAAAGATGCTCAGTGCGCCGGATAAAGCTTTGTTGGTGAAATTATTTTACATGAACGAGGAATCAGCGACCATTGCCATGCGTAAATTCCGAGTTCAGAAAAATGTGAAGAGGGGAAAAGGCCCTTTAACACCTGCAGGTCTCTTAAAATTGTTAAACGTTTTGAGGAAACTGGAAAGTTGGAGGATGGAGCACAAGCCGGACGACCATGCTTGAAAGAAGCACGTGCACCCTGCATTGCTGTCGAAATGGAAGTGATTGCGTCCGAAGCAGCTTCTGGGACCAGCAGTGCTCGTGAAGCTGCCAGACGATTGGGCTTACCACCATCATCTGTCCGCAATATTCTTCGTGGACTCCTCCAGCTGTATCCATACAAATTGCAATCGTGCCATGAACTTTTGCCAGCAGATACCGCACAGAGGGAAGCATTTGCGAAGTGGGCCTTCTCGAAAATGGAACAGGATCCCACCTGGGTTTTTAAACATCTTGTGGAGAGATGAAGCTCATTTCTCGCTTCATGGCGACATTAACAACCATAACTGTCGCATTTGAGCGACCTCTAATCCACGTGAGTACACACAGAAGCCATTGCATTCCCCAAAAGTGACAGCATGGTGCGGTTTCACGGGTTCATTTATCATAGGACCCTTCTTCTCTGAAACGCAGTGCCCAGTAAATGGATCGATAACGGAAGCGGTAATTGCTCATCGTTATCTAACGCTTCTGCGGGAGACTGTCGTGCCATGTTTAATTCAACGAGGTCAGATTTCGAATGTCCCGTTCATGCAAGATGGAGCAACCAGTCACACTGCTAACCCGTTTAACACATTACTGATACAGACGTTCGGGGAAGACAGAATCGTTAGCAGGCGCTGCAGGTAACCATGGCCTCCTCGGTCTCCAGATTTAACACCGGAAGACTTCTGGTTGTGGGGATATTTGAAATCTCGCGTGTATCTATCCGGTCCATCAAGTCTGCCGGAACTGAAAGATGTGATCCGAAGAGAAGTATCCTGCATACATCCGGACATGTTGCAATATGCCGTTGCTGGATTTGTCACTCGTCTGGAATGTCTTCTTCCCTGTGGTGGTGGTCATGGAACATATTCTGGTGTAATAAAGTTGAGAAAGTTTTCTGTTCATTATTTATGCATTGTTTTCTTTGATTTGCGTATATTAGCGACACCTACCGGATGATTTTCGAACTATTTTTTTCTAGCTTAAAAAAATCTCGTGACATACTAATGCTGATCCTGCAAACAGTTTTTTCGTTCATTTCTCCGGATTTTATGAATTTTTAAAATTTTTACGGACTTTTTGCCCATCCGGTATATATATATATGTATATATATATGTATATGTATATACACATATATATATATATATATATATATATATATATATATATATATATATATATATATATATATATATATATATATATATATAAATAAATATATATATACGTCAGCAGATATTTAAATATCTTACATTACTGTTAACCATTTAACAGTAATCTGAATTACCAATTTTTTATTAATATTTTAATTTTGCTTTGTTCTTATTTTAAAAATACGTAATATATGTACTTCCCTCAAGCCCTTTGATTTTTTTTGTTGAACTTGAGATGTGTCCCGTTTTTAATTTGGAGCTAACTCATACCTTCTATAACGCTTACCCCAATGCTTACTCACACTTAAAACCCATATCTACTTCACCTTACAGAAATTAACTTGCTTTTTTATTAACAATTTATAATTTAATACTAAATATTTTAATTTTGCTTGTATTTCTTTAATACATTGTAAAAATACTTCGGTAAATTTTTCTACTAGCACATGTGATGTAGTCTAGTTTCGGTTCTTAAGAGTATAGAGAGAGAGTATAATAAATTTACTTACATCTTATTTTACTTAACATCTGATTTTTAGTTGGTCTGTATTTGAATTGTTAGTCTCGCTCAAACGTCTATTTCTTGATCTGAGGATGGGGCAATATTTGTTCCGATGATGATCTAAGACAGGTGTGTTCAACCCAAATGACCTTGCAGGCCACTTCGGAAAAACATTATAATCTCGCGGGCCGCATCATCAGATTTGCAAACAAAAAACATATATTGGAGTGAAAATTTAAAGCAGAATGAATTGTTATTATTTTTTTCGTTACTTTTCAAGTATCCAGACATAGATAATAAAATAATATTTATATAATATAATAATGTAATAATCAAATAATGTTTAAAATATTACAGTGTTGCAATTTTCTTGAAAATCACGGTGTTCCTTTTGAATTGATCTTTCGTTACTCATTGTGGAAATTTGATAGCGCTGTCGTTTGCAAGCGATTAAGTATATGTTGCCCTTTATCTTAACCATCCTGAATTTTTTTTTAAACTTTAAAAAACATCTTTGACTGTCTCTTGCTTTTTGGACACTCTAAACAGGAAAGGAGGAGGAGAAATGAAAGTCGCACACACACAGAATCATGTACCATCCACAGTGTAGGATATGCATTCGAAATTTGTTAAAAAAAATAATTTTTTACAGAAAAATCAAATATAACTGTTTGATAAAATATAAATCTATTTTAGTCTAAAAGACATTTCTATTATCAAAAAGGATTTATTTTAAAACAAGAACAGGTAACAGGCAAATACATTGTAGACTTATATTTATATATATATATATATATATATATATATATATATATATATATATATATATATATATATATATATATATATATATATATATATATATATATATATATATATATATATATATATATATATATATATATATAAACGTCCCCTCAAATAAATTTCAAAAATGAAAAAAAAACTTTAAAAACCTGATATTTAAATTTTTTAAAAAAGTGTGTGGGCCGCAAATTACGTACTGGCGGGCCTATTTTGTTTTGGACACCCCTGGTCTAAGACATCTACTGTTATGCGATATACTTGTAGTTATATTATTTTCCGATTTTTTTTTTTTGCTACAAACAGTTGACATGTTTTTATTTTATTTTAAAGAAACACAGTGCATTTACACTATGCTTATGCCCTAATGATTAAGATAGTTAAATGCTAATGTAAGTAATGTTCTGACTATCTATCTCTGCATTTAAACGCTTCCTTGTTAAGCATAATCAAATTGAAGAATCATCAAAAGAAAGATGATCAATCAATTCAAAGTCGAGACCTCCCCTTTCACTTTCTTCTTTCTTTCATTTTATTTATTCCATACCGCAACATCTAGTTCAGGTCTGTTGAATAATACTTGAAGGTCAGAACATATTTTCCTTTAGCTCTTATATAAGATCATAAGACTCAAAAAGAAAATATCAAAGTAAACTTTAACCTCAAAGGGTTGGCGACGCATTGCAAATGAAAATGTACCACGCATTATCCCAGGGGCTTACCAAAAGTGTTTCTTTTCCCACCATATATTTCAACTTTGCAAGTATACTCTTAAGATAAGATAACTTATAGTCAAAACGCATCATATATTTTTTTTCCTTCCATAAGATTTTGAAGCTATGGTGGTCATTATATGATACCTTTGATTGATCAATAATAACAATTATGAAACTTCAAACTGCAAAATACATTTAGCTTAGAATTTTCAATGACTTTATCATAAGAATAAAAAAGTGATGTACATAAAATGAAGATTATTTCTCAAATGTGTGTATGTGTTCTTAGCGATTAATTCTGTATTAATTCGGCGCTGCATCAAAGTGTATGTATTTCACATATAGCATAATAGCATTCTGATTGACTTTTAATACCCCATAGCTCCACACCACCAAAATGGTCAATTAACTTAGATATTATTTCCATTTTGCGTAGGTTATAATTTGATAAATTTGAAATTGGAAACAATCCATTAGAATGTAATACTTTTGTCGGATGCCGTGAAACATAAACTTTCCATAACCAATGGAATTACGATTCATCAGGCCAAACTACATTTTTTATCTCATCACAAAGGTTCAAATTTATATATTCTCTACAATAATGAATTCGGTGGATGGCATCAATGGTGTTAATGGAAGGATTGCAATTTGTAAAAGCCCCCAAAAAAAAAAAAATCTTATTTAATCTGGGAAGATCACTACAAACAGTTTTGCTTGAAATGTGATATTCTCGACTGATTGTTTAAGTTGTTGTTACTTGCTGTAATGCGGATTTCTGTTTCCGATGAACTATAAACTTTTTTTATACTAGTGCTTTCCTCCTCCTGCCCCACTCCCAAGCTTTTTTAGACAAGCAATAAAAACTGCAGATCATTGATATCGAAAATTTTAGAATTAATATTATACAGCACTTGATAGACATTTGACTTTCCAAATTCATGTATTTGTAAAAAAGCGTTTTTTGCGCATATACATCAATCTCCTTTGTGTCTCATATTTATTTAAATTCTGTATTACAGCAATATATCTGTAAAGATTAAATATGTTTGTTTTTGTTTAATGACTAATTTGTTGCGATTTTTTTGTTTCTAAATTATGCACGAACGTTAATGTAAAGTACATTTACAATTTTCACTAACACACACTCACGCACACACATACAAACTCACCCACACGCATACACACTCAATCACATACACATGCACATACAGACACACACACACACACACACACACACACACACACATATATATATATATATATATATATATATATATATATATATATATATATATATATATATATATATATATGTCAGGTTTGAAAAGTTTAGGTTCAAAATTAAGGAAGTAATAAATGAAAATAGAGCGAACTCTTTACCATCGCGTAAGGATTTGTGAGTAAATAAGCCTGTTAAAAGGTGCAACGAGCGCTGACGAAGGCGAACGCATACTAGAAATGACTTGGCTGGTGTCTCCTCGCTGCGATGTTGTATTTGATAACACCCGGTTGCGCGGCAAAAGGTCCGCCATGTTAGATTATATATGATGAAAGCGTAATAAAGGAATATTGTGAAGATGATGCCCTCCCTCATTTTACCAGCAGGCCTGGGGCCTGTCAAGAGCCGGCAGGATGAATAAAAGAACTGCAAAAAATACGCGAGGAAACCAATGGAATGAACTTCAACATTTTTTTTTTTTTCGAACGAGCGACTGCATTGAAAACGATACTACCATGGAGGACGACTCTTTCCGGCAGGAGTCACCAGTCAACACATCCAAAGAACCTTTCTTTTTTCCTGAATTTGATCTTAATAAGTTTAGCAGTTTCAAAAGTTTTTTGACTGTTTTGATCAACAATGTTTGGAATATCAAAAAGACGAACAATGGAAGAAGCAAAATTTTCCTAGATATCTCACGGGAGTTTATCTTAAATTTTGGTACGAAAACCATTTATTTGAAAAGTCTTACCAAGAAAGCAAAGAATTATTAATGACGGTGTTCGATGCGACGAAACAAGAGGATATTCGAAAATTTCACAAATTAAAACTAAACGATAGTAAAGAATTAATTTCCTTTTTTACGGAAAAACTTTCGTTGGGGAAGAAACTAAATTATGATGACAGTTCCATTGTGGAACATATGACATTATCGAGTCCCATACAATTTCAAAAGTTCCTAGTTATCAAGAAGATTTCGACACCCTGCGAATGGATCTCAACCATGCGACAATTAATCGCAGTAACACCGGACAGCGCAGACCGAAAACCGGTAGATACTGGAAGTTATACCCGATGCAATTACGCATACGGTAGTGTACACAGAGGAAAACTGATCCACAGAACCGATTCCAGTCAAGAGGAAATCATGGACAGCCACATCAATCTCACATGATGAGATTCAGTGGGAGACAACAGAATCGACATTTTCACTCGCCCAGAAATGACGAAAATAACCAGAGGCAAGGATGACAACTAATTATTGATTCAATGGTATGTTCCAAGCACTTTTGTACTCTAATTGACACAGGAAGCAATAGGTCATTAATTCCAATAAATTTATCTAAACAATTAAAAAACATTAAAATTATAAAAAAAAAATAGTAATGTAAAAATAAATCAAACTTGTGGGTCTATTCAACCCAAAGGTATAATTAAAGTTTATATGAATATTGGATGTATATCTAAGCAAATAGATTTGTTTGTAATTGATACTAAATTGCCTTATATTATTTTAGGACTTGAATATTTACATTTATTTAAGCTTGACATTAGTATTCGTAACATGTGTATTTTTCAATGTGGTAAAAAATTTAAGTAATATTAAATATGTAAATAAGTGTGTTGGTGAGTTGAGAACATATCATAGGACATATTGTAAAACTCTTAATAATGATCAAGATATGAACTACTATAATGCAAATAATGAAGATAATATTAACGTTAAGAATAATAAAGGTTTAGATCAAATATCAGACAGCCCTGAAGCTGATCTGAAAAGATTGTTTAACCCAGCCATGGTTGTTGAGGACACAGTACCAAAACAAACTAGTGAGCAATGGGGAGATTTAACCCAACTTCTTGACAAATTTCAAACCATATTTTCACAAAATAAGTATGATGTAGGTTGTATCAATTTAGAGCCACAAAGAATTCATTTAATCTCAGACCTTCCTATAAGTTTACGCCCTTATAGAAACAGTCAACAAGAATCTAAAGAAATACAAACACAGATAGAAGAATTGTTAAAAGCAGGTTTTATTAGACCCTCCCATAGCCCATATGCTGCCCCTGTAACTTTAGCATACAAAAAGGATGAAGGGAAAAGATCAAGATTATGTATCGATTATAGAAAACTAAATGAAATCACACGAAAAGATTCCACCCCTGTACCTCTGATAGACTTTGTAATTGATAATTTAACTCATGCTAAATTTTTCTCTACACTCGACTTAACAAGTGGTTATTGGCACATTAAAATTCATGAAAAAGACGCAGAGAAACTGGCTTTACAACTAATTTTGGTCTCTATGAATGGTTAAGACTTCCATTTGGCTGGAAAAATTCCCCAGCTGTTTTCCAAAGAACTATAAGACAAATTTTACAAAAATATCAGTTAACTTTTGCTTTAAACTATTTCGATGATATAATAATTTTCTCACAATCTTGGGAAGAGCATTTAACTCATTTAGACTGGTGTGGTGTGGTAGTTAGGAGAGGGGGGTGCCAGCTCAGGTGTCGTCCACGTCACTTGACCATGGTTCAAAATTACGTGGTCCGTCGTCAAATGAACAGTGCGACGTTAATATTCAATCAATCAATCATTAACTCATTTAGATACAATATTTCAAATTTGTAAAAAAGAAAACATTAAAATTAAAAAATCAAAACGTCAGTTTGCACAGGAAAAAATAAAATTTTTAGGATATGAAATAACACAAGGTCATTATTCCCCAAGTCATCCAAATATTGAAACAATAAGAAAAATTAGCACCACCTAAAGATGTGAAAGAACTCCAAAGATTTCTTGGTTCCATCAATGTTTATCAAAAATTTATTAAAGATTATGCAAAACTTAGAGTACCATTAAATAAATTACTTAAAAAAGATGCAATTTGGAATTGGTCACATGAATGTCAAGAAGCTTATCAAAAGTTAAAGAATTGTTTAATATCAAAACCTATACTTAAATTATACAACTCACAATATCCATGTCATGTGTTTTGTGACGCAAGTCAGGAATCAATAGGCATAGTCTTGAAACAACAACACCCAGATGGAACACTTTACCCCATAGCTTATCACTCGAGACAATTACTTAAACATGAAAAAAATTATACAATTTCAGAAAAAGAGTGTTTAGCAATTATATATATAGATGCCTTAGATAAATTCCACTGTTACCTACATGGATCCAAATTCACAATACATACTGATCATGCTGCTTTACAATGGCTTAAAAGTGTAAAACATTTAACTGGACGTTTATTTCGGTGGAGTTTAAAACTTTCTCAGTATGAATATTCGATAGTTTATATAAAAGGTAAATTAAATGTTGAAGCAGACATGTTGTCGAGGAACCCTGTATGCCATTATATATCACCCATTTGTCATTTTTTAAATACTGATGAAATTATTAAATACCAAAATTCAGAGAACATTAATGATCCAAAATATATAAAAATTAATGATGTATTAACAGTTAAGAAAAAGAATTTAATTAAAATTGTAGTACCGTTATCTTTGAGAGAAAAATTAATTACAACTGCACATGAACAATTTGGTCACCCAGGTGTAAAAAAAGATGTTAAAATTAATTTCTCCAATTTACTACTGGAAAGACATTATATTAGACATTTCAAATTTTGTTAAATGTTGTGAAACATGTCAAATGAATAAAAAGTCTACACAAAAAGCATGGATTATTGCAAGAAGTTCCTGTAGCAGAAGAACCATTTGAAATGATTTCACTAGACACTGTAGGAGGATTTATTATTATAATTCACAAAAAGAAATACCTGCATATTGTTCTGGATCATGCTACCAGATATGCTTGGACATTTCCATCCAAAAGTGTCACTTCTGAAACTTATACAAATTGCTTAAAACAAATTTTTTCAATTCAATGCCCAAAACAACTTTTAAGTGATAGAAATGCTGCATTCACTTCATCTAAATTTAAGAAATTCTTAAAACATCATAATATTAGACAATTACTAACTTCAGCAAATAGACCACAATGCAATGGAAAGAATGAAAGAGTTAATCAGACATTAGTAGCAAAATTAAGATGTAAAGTTAATTCAACTACAAAAACTCCTTGGACAAAATTATTAGAACAAGTTACATATGAATACAATAACTCGCCACATGATGTTATTGGCTTTCCACCTGCATATTTAATGTTTGGAACTTTGCCATATGATTCGCCATTACCTAATCAAGTAAAATTAAACTATCCACCTATACAACAAGCTAGACAAATTGCAGTAAACAGAACAATTAAGCATCATAAGATAAATAAACAAAGGTATGATAGACATTATGTTGATGCAAAATTTAAAGTTGGAGATTTAGTCTTATATCAAAATTTCTCATACCTAATTCAAGTAAACTTCAATCTCCTTATAATGGTCCTTTTAAAGTTGTCAGAAAACTCTCAAATGTTACTTATGAAATAGATAAACCAAATCAATATACAGGAAAATTAACAGATATTGTTCATTCTACAAGATTAAAACCATTTCATTCAAAATCCAATTTCCAATTATGCTAAATTCTTATTTATATTTGTTATAGAGTTTGTTTTCTCAAACATTGGGGGAAGAAGAAGTGCATTGTTATTTTTTGCATTGTTATTAAAAAATAATAATAAAAGTTGTGTTTAAAATTTGAATTTAAGACTTGTTTACATTATGAAAATCAAAATTTAATGTAATTGAATTTGTATTGTATCTTTATTCATAATGAACACATTATTGAAGACTATTTAAAAAAAAAAAAAAATAACTGAATTATGGACTGTATGAAAACATTGTGATGAGGTCATTTTACGATACATTGTGTTATAATAATTTCATTGTGATTATTTTTGATAAGTATATTCTGAAAGTTAAAATATAGTATGTGATGTTATGAAGATTTTATTATGGTTGTATGTTTTTTGAAATGAGTTGATTGAGTAGAGATTCTAATAATAAACAAAAGAACTGTGAGATAAACAATAATTGGATGATGAACATTGAACTATGATTTTTTCCAAGACAGGACTGTGTGAAACATTACATTACATTGATTGAACTTTTACCTGTACTTGATATATCTGAAATACCCTTATTTTTCTTTGCATTTTTATATTTCTAGTGATATTTTGATATAATGTTGATGTTGTGTTTATTTTGATAAATTTCTGTGTTATAGTTATGCAATCTTTTCTTTTGGGAGCTCTAAAAATCATGTTGCTGTTAGTTACTCCATGTATGTTTTTTTTTTTTTTTTTTGTAGCATTATTCCTAAACTCATTTGCTGTTACTTATTTTTATATCTATTCTTTGTATGTACTTACTTTACCATTATTCCTAAAATCATGTTGCTGTTAGTTACTCTCCATATATGTCTTTTTTTTTATGTATTTACTTTACCATTATTCTTAAACTCATTTTGCTGTTACTGATTTTATATCTATTCTTTCTATGTATTTATGTACTCATTATTCCAACATTCAATACCATTTTGAAGTACTTGTAACTTTTCAACATGTATTACTTTATTAACATTGTTTACTATTGGTGCACATTTGTGAGAATTTCACTTGATCTTATGTTATGTTGTTTAGCACTCCTATATTTTTGAATGTCTAATGTGAATTATCTTTATCTTATATGTTGTTTTTTTATTAACCTCATTATTATTATAGTCATAGTGGAAGTATTAGATGTGTGATATTTTTCAGAAAACAATTCTATGTAACACAAAGTTTTATACCAAATTTTTGATACTTTGTTATTCATTATTGCTATTTTTTGAACATGTTAGGATTCACCAGCCTACTCTTTTACACAATTATTACATCTTCTAGATTTTTATTTCATTTGGGGAATTTGATATCATTGAAATATAATATTTTTCCTGGGACTTGCCAGTCAGAATCGGCCAATCTGGCTGTGCCAGACTTCAGCGGAGGGGGGAATTTGTCAGGTTTGAAAGTTTAGGTTCAAAATTAAGGAAGTAATAAATGAAAATAGAGCGAACTCTTTACCATCGCGTAAGGATTTGTGAGTAAATAAGCCTGTTAAAAGGTGCAACGAGCGCTGACGAAGGCGAACGGATTTGGACTTGATCTCGAAGGGAGTCGTCGGAGACCACGCACCAGTGAGCTCTAAGACCTTTTACAATCATGAGCGATATCAGCGATATCAGCGATTTTATGGATTTCTCACCGACGCGACAATCAAAAGTCGCAGCCTGCGAAAAACTCAGGGATACTGTTCACAGCATCTCAGCCATGCATAGCTCTATCTCAGAAGGTGCACGTACACCAACCAAGAAGAACTCCTTCCTTGAACTCTACCAGATGACTTCTTTCGACTTGGCTAAGAAAAAAGACGAACTGGTAAGTGAGCTCAAAACCCTTCCCCCATGTACAAGAGATGATTGCAAAGGCATAAATTCCCCGATTGTTGAGGATTCTAACGTTAGTGAATCCACTTTGGATAAAACTAATAATAATGTCAAGAAGAAAAAACAAAATAAAAAGCGAAAAGAATAGAACTAAAGGAATCCTCGGAGGAATTTATTTTTCCGAAAAAGACGGCTCGGCCCGTCTCTCCCATTTCTACCCAGGACCCGATAGAAACTAAAAATAATTTTTCCGATCTCGAACAGGATGTCGAGCATCCACTCCCTACGAATGAAAATGTAATTTCGAAACAATTACTCCCCGACTAAACCCCTCCCCTGTAATGCTTAAAATAAAAGATAATTTTCGTGATCAGATGAAACTTATAATAAATAAATTCCCAAATCTCCGCAACAGAATCGTTGGTGATGTAGTTAAAATGTTCTCTAATGATCATGAGGAACGCAGATCCTCATTCAATTTTTAAAAACTGACATAGACTTTGAATTTTACGTCATTGATGTTAAAAAGATAAGCCCATTAAAGCAGTAATTAAAGGCCTCCCCAACTCCTCTATTACCGATGATATTACTAGCGACCTAGCAGATGTAGGTTTCAAAATTGAAAGCTGTACTCAGCTTACCTCTAAAAGAACCAAAAACCCCTCCCATTTTCTTAATAACTCTCCCGAGAAACGCACAATAGCAAAATTTTCGACTTAACTCACCTAAGTTATTTACAAGTGAGAGTTGAGGGTTACCTCGTTAGAGGAATAACCCAATGCTTCAACTGTAATAACTTTTATCATACCGCCGCAAACTGTCACATGCAACCAAGGTGCTTAAAATGCGGAAAGAACCATGCCACGAGAAACTGCCTAATTAAAGAAAAGACAGGAAAATCCATTCTGCATCAACTGCCAAGACTACGGACACTCGGCATGCTACACCAAATGCCCCAAATTCCCCCAGCCGAAAAAAGGAACCCCTTTCGGAGACCCCAAGAAAAAGCGAAATTTCGCCTCTAAATGGATTAAAGAGGGAATTTCTTTCGCTAACGTTGTTAGCGGCGAAGTCCCCAATCAGATTCCTATCGATGACAAAAAAGAAGATTCCCCCCATGGATTCCTTAGTCAAGATAGTAACAACACCTCAGACTTAACTCAAGTATTAGAACTCTTCCAAATAATTTCCAATTTAGTCAAGAAAAATCCCAAAATCCTAGATCTACTCACTAAATTTAAAAAAGCTAAATCAGATGAAGAAAAAACCTGCCTTCTCGCAGAAGCAATTATGGATAAAGTTTAAACTTTATCATTTTAATTTTTACTCATTATAATCAACCTAAAATTTTTTCCCCTTTTTATTTTTTATTTTAAATTTAAATTACTCTTCCTTATTTAACTTTTTTAATTCTTTTTAAAATATCAAGTTCATGCAATCAATTCCAAGAGCTCACTTCCATTCTATCTCAAAGCCACACCACAGAAACTGGTTTCAGCCAATCACATTGATCTCTCTCGAAGTCACGCCCACCCCTCCAACAAAGTTCCAACACAACGAACATCGCAGTTCCAGATAGGGCAGAAGACTGCTGGCGCAGTCTAGATACCTCAGACTTAATAATCACCGTTAATCACCGTTGACGAAGGCGAACGCATACTAAGAAAGGACTTGGCTGGTGTCTCCTCGCAGCGATGTTGTTTTTGGTAACACCGGTTGCGCGGCAAAAGGTCCGCCATGTTAGATTTTATATGATGGAAGTGTAATAAAGGAATATTGTGAAGATGATGATCTTTGCTCATTTTACCAGCAGGCCTGGGGCCTGTCATATAT
>BMAU01006828.1:0-232500 GCA_019973935.1 Trichonephila clavipes
AAGTATTTAAAAAATTAAACAAAAATATCTATTTCCTTAATTGCTAGAAATATTATTTAAAACAATGTTTGTACACAAGAGATAAAGATATTTTACCAATGTTTAAATCTTATTTTCGAGGAATCAAAAGAATAAAAGACAATTTTCTATTATTGAGAAAATCAAAATAAAAGAAAACATTATTTTCACAAATCATTCTTATTCATAACTAAATCATTCACTTAGTCGCAACTACCGCTAATTAAATAATAATACTCTTATTGTAAAATACGTTTATGAGACGAATTGATACGAGAAGAAAATAAAATATTTATGATTCTTAGTTATTAATCACATGAAAACAAATTTTAAAATAACATGGACAGATGATCATTTCGTACATTATTTTTGCAATCGTTATTTGATAAGAAAGTACCACACTGACCTGGCGATTCGCTGATTTTCGATAATGACGGGAATGGATCACGACGAAATTCTTCAACGCTGCAAGCTGATTATCACTGGAATGGATGACGACGTTAGGGAGTTGAAATCGACACTGACGAACGGGTAAGGTATCGACGTTTTGAAAAAAAGTCGTTGAAAGGTGAACACGAAGAAAAAATAATGAATAAGGCTATTGCTATATATAGGCAAATGCCTAACACGAAGAAACGAGTTTCAGTCGTGGCCGAGGTCCCCAATTTTGTGGGGCGGTGTCTAGGGGTAATGATGAAATTTTGGACGAAAGAAAGCATAAGCCAAGAGTTTAAAGAACAATTGATTTATTAAGGTAAGGAACAGGCTATATTTGCAGCTTTGAATTATTTACAAGAAGATAAATGAAAGATAGTTCGAAAAAAGAGCAGGATTCACCTGTGAGATGGGGGGTGCCAAATATCGTTAAGCTTAAAGAAGCGTTGTTTACGTGGCAAAGTTGCTGAGAGGACGTCGACCCTACTTTCGTGTCCGGTGTGCAAGTGAAAAAATGATCTCGCGCTCAGGGACTATATGCGTCTGACGTCATCGCTCCGAATTCTTTCATTGGGCATTGAAATGCCTCTCGATTCAATTTGGTTTGTTTGGGGCTGCCATCTCTCTCTCTCTCGAAATATATTGAAAATTTAAAACATTCTAATTATTCGAAACTTATTAAATACTATTTCCTACAAGTTCGGCTATCCTGGAATCACTGACCCCAGTGATTTGACGTAACATAGAATAATTTGGCCTATAACATCACTAGATAAATGAACATTAAAAAAATTTAAAAACATAAGAAAATACAATACAATTCACGCAAACGAAAAATACCAGTGACAATAGATAAAAATAAAAGAGAAACACAGTACACAATAAGGAATTAAAAAACGCTCAATCTCTCATCCTGGTGAGTAAAATTTCATTAAATCGGCGGAAGAAGAGGTTAATTTAGGACCTTCATGGTTACCTATTCTTTCTAAATTATACCTATCTCTAGGTTTTACTTTGATTATTTTATATGATCCTAAAAATTTAAGCCTTAATTTTAAACCTGATCCGAATTGTGTTCTCTGAATGACCACTAAGTCTCCAATCTGATACCTAGGTGCCTTCTTGCGTTTCCTATCGTAGGTTCTTTTATTTTCTGCTTGGATCTTCTGATTATTTCTTTTCGCATCTTGTCGTAGTTGGTTCCTCTGTTCCTGCAATTCTTCTACCATCTCTTCCATTAATAGGTTTCTCAGGTAAAGGTCTTCCTTATTTCTCATGGTAACGCCAGTCAATAGTTCAAATGGAGACCACTTGGTACTTTGGTTGGAGGTGCTGTTTAGAA
Source organism: Trichonephila clavipes (assembly GCA_019973935.1). NCBI lineage: Eukaryota > Metazoa > Arthropoda > Arachnida > Araneae > Nephilidae > Trichonephila > Trichonephila clavipes. The sequence goes on from BMAU01006828.1 coordinate 1,796, forward strand.
TTCTTTGAAGTCGGTCTACGAATTTATACCATTTTGTAGGATCGTCGATTGACAACTTGGTCAAAACAGGGATTAGAGAGTTCGGTGGATTCTCTCCACTTGACCGTTCCCTCGGGGTACGCCGGTGGTGATCTGCAGATTTTGGATGTTCTCTTCGGTACAATAGTCATCAAATCCTTTGGAGTTAAAAGGAGAGCCTTTGTCTGTTATCATTCTTTTGGGATTGCCGAAAGTCTTTTATTGTAACCTTTAATTTGTCTAGGGCATCTTCTAGGGTGGTGGATTTTACGGGATAAAGCCAGGTAAACTTAGTAAAGGCATCAATTTTGTGAGGATATGTTGATATCTTTTGTTGGTAGACGGCAAAGGTCCAATGAAATCTACATAAGTGCTTAATGGCACGTCCTCTTTTGGAATAGGATTTAGAATCCATTTTTCCCACACGTTTTACAATTTTTTGTTGGATGAGAATACAAGATAGCACAGTTAATGATCACGTTTTGTACTTGTTTGCTTAAATTAGGTATCGAAAAAATTCTCGTTTTACAATTTGATTTTCTGTTTTATCCGCGAGGATGAGAAGTGCTCCTTTCTCATGAGCTAACTCTGCAAATTAGCTAATGATTTCTAAAAAAATAAATATTGCATATCCCTGTGGTTTGCAGCTATTATCACTTAGATCGCGGCCATCTACGTATTTGTATAATATTTCATTTTTAGTAAAAAAGTCCGTGGCATTATTTGTTCCTATTAGTGACTTTAAGTTTTGAATATTTTCGTCTTCTTGTTGGGCTCTTTGTAGTCTTGCGGTGAGAGTATCGCTTGTAATTATGGTGACAGGGTACCTGCTCAGAGCGTCTACATATTGCATTCTCTAGCCGGAACGATGTACAATCTCGTAGTCATACTCTTCTAACAGTAATGCCCATCTTGCTACACGAGTAAAAATTTTTTGTCCATAGTCTTTTGAAAAGCTGAACAGTCCGTTATGATTTTAAAATGATTTCCTAGAAGGTAGGTGCGAAATTTCTTTAAGGCGTTGACAACAGCGAGAACTTCCAGTTCATAGCTACCATATTTTTCTTCCGCTGGAGTCGTTTTCTGCGACATATATTGGACAGGATGTAATTTTCCGTCTTCTGCTTCTTGGAGTAAAACGGCGCCATATCCTTGTTGACTCGCATCGGTATGTAATTCGGTAGTTTTTCCTTGCTGAAAAATGCTTAATATTGGACTTTCAGTCAACAATCTCTTAAGCTTTTTGAATGCTTCCATTTGGGGTTGCTCGAACATAAATGGATTGTCTTTCCTTGTTAGGTCACTCAATGGTTTCGCTATTTGAGAGTACGCTGGGATAAATTTGCGAAAATAGCCGGTGAGTCCTAAAAAGCTCTGGACTTGTTTGACTGTCGTTGGTGCCGGAAACTTCTTGACGGCTAATGTTTTTGCAATTGAAGGACGTATTGTCCCATTTTTGACGACGTGGCCCAAAAATTCCACTTTTCTTCTTAGGAATTGACATTTTTTAAACTTCATTTCTAAGCCATACTTAGAGGCGACCTCTATAATACTTCCTTTAGTTTTTCTAAACCTTCTTTCTCATCTTTAGCTGGAATTATCAAATCGTCCATGTAAATTATTACGCCTTTCCGCATGAGTTCTCTGAAGGTGTTATACACATATCTTTGGAATACGCTGGGGCTGGTGCTTAGACCGAAAGGTACTTTATCAAATTCGAATTGTCCGTCTAGAACAACGAAGGAAGTGAGGTGCTTGCAATCTTCATTAACGTCAACATGGAAAAATCCATTTTTTAAATCTAACGTTGTGTACACTTTCGCTTCCTGTAGTTTATCTAATACATCCTCTATCAACGGCAATGGAAAGCGATCCTTGACTAATTTCCGGTTCAGTTTTTTGTAATCCACACACAACCGGGTGGTACCATCTTTCTTCTTAACCAATACAATTGGACTCGCATATTCGGATGAGCTTGGTCTTACAATCCCTTGTTCTAACCATTCGTCGATTTGCTTGTTCACATCTTGATTATCACAAAATGCTAAGCGGCGTGCAGATTGGTAAACCGGTATGTCGTCTTTCAGGATAATCCTCATGGACACACATTTGTCGTTTCGGTTTTCTTTGGCTCATAGTTGGAGATTAATTCAAACAGTTCTCTTCGTATTCGTGGATTGGAAACATGTTGAATTACAATTTCGTCTTCCACTTCTGCTTCGTAAACTTGAATTTGCAGGAAACAAATTTTATCCTCATGTTTTCGGAACTGAACACTTTCTTTATAGAAGCAGACAGAGGTTTGCTCCAGTATATCTGAACCTATTACTGCTTGAAATTCCAAACTCGGCGTAGGTACGACATGCCACGTCAGAGAATATTCTTCTCCATCTAGTTCAATTTTTTCTGGAACGACCCTTTCGTTTTGACTTCGTACTTCCCCAGTCCGATCAATACTGCAATGTCTTTCGAGAGTTTCGACGGTTCGATGATTCCTTTGCTTACATCTTCTCGAATGAGTGAAACTGAACTGCCGATGTCAATGAGAGCTTCAATAATCTTGTTACCCATAGTTATTTTTCTGGTCTTAATTCTTTCTCGAGAGGTTCGTGAGCAGATTTGGATTGAGGAGTCTGTAGAGTTATTAATTTTCGAACATTTGGGGCGCTTCGTACAATCCACGGCATAATGACCTGGTCCTTTACAGTAGCTACAAGTTAGTCGTTTACTTTTCCCGGAGTAGGAGGTTCCGTTCAATTGAAAATGTTTTTTCTCACGCCTATTACTTCCACTTTGGAGATATTCAGTTCTTTGAAAGTAAGTATCGTTTGATCCGCTGGCTTCGTATCTTCCTTTGGCGAATGAGTTGTAAAATTTCGGTCTTAATGTTCTTCGGACACTTTCATACTCTTCAAATTTTTCCTCTATCTCGGCAAGTGAGTTAATAGTAGACCATTCATCTAAATAGTGTTCCTGAAACTCGTATTTGGTAGGGCGATAATTAATTCTCGAAACTGGTCGAAAGTTTCTACATTTAAACCGAAATCCATCCATCTCCATCGAAGTACGTTTGTATTTCGTAGAAAAATCTTGCCAAGTTCGTTCATTAGATTTTCGGTGAGAAATAAAGAGTTGGCAAAGTTTTTCTTGAATCTTTTTTATCGGGTATAACTTGAACGTGGTTGTAATTGTTGCATTTATCCGCTGGCTCTCTGGCAATCAAATGAGCAATGTCGATAGGAATCAGTCCTATAAGCTTTTGTAACGTGGTTGTAATTGTTGCATTTATCCGCTGGTTCTCTGGCAATCAAATGAGTGAAATGTCGATAGGAATCAGTCCACTCATGACCATGGTTCAAAATTACGTGGTCCGTAGCTGAACAGTGCGACGTTAATATTCAATCAATCAATCAATCGGTAAGAATGTTAATTCCGCATGTCGTTCAAATAAAGTCAGGTTCAAGCTAATATCGTCCTTCATATTAAACTTATGAAAAGTTTCTTGAATCATTTTCGGTGCTTGCACGTTTTCGGAGTTATTCATAGCATTGGCATTCTTTTCAGCCTGTATTCGCAATTTCTCTAGTTCATATCCTCGCTCTTCTCGTCTCAATTTCTCTTTTTTTTCTGTACGTATGCGATCCTTCACGATGCTATCGAACATTACTTTGACATCCTCTTCGACGTAATCTGGGCTTTTCACGATGAGATCCTTTAGCTTGGGTTTAGTCAAGCTCGCCTCGACGATCAACCCTAACTCTTCGGCGAGTTCTATTAGATGCTCATTTTTCTTCGAGAGAAGAAATGCCATTTTTGCAACAAAAGATCAAGAGTGGCGGGTCAGAGAACAAATTTAAAATTTTAAACTAAGTTTAATTTTTTTTTCTTCAAATACTTAATCCGGATGTGAAAAATTTATCCAATAACGCAGAAAAAGTTCCCTTACTCAAACAAGAAGAAAGACAAAACGTAGATAAAGTACAATTATAACAGATATATGAATAAAATATGAACAAATACTGAAAAACTCTGAAATCGACGCTAAAAATATTCATACAACGAAACTGAAAAATTATGACAGAGTAATATCTTAATTTCTTGAAATATAATCAATAAAAATATATTGAAGAATTTATAGCAAAGCAGTATTTTTTAAAATTAATAATGATATATCACAAACTAAAAGAAAACCACAAAATTCGTAAAAAAGTATTTAAAAAAATTTGACAAAATATCTATTTCCTTAATTGCTAAAAATATTATCTAAAACAATGTTTGTACACAAGAGATAAAAGATATTTTACCAATGTTTAAATCTTATTTTCGAGGAATCAAAAAGAATAAAAGACAATTTTCTATTATTGAGAAAATCAAATAAAAGAAAACATTATTTTCACAAATCATTCTTATTCATAACTAAATCATTCACTTAGTCGCAACTACCGCTAATTAAATATAATACTCTTATTGTAAAATACGTTTATGAGACGAATTGATACGAGAAGAAAATAAAATATTTATGATTCTTAGTTATTAATCACATGAAAAACAAATTTTAAAATAACATGGACAGATGATCATTTCGTACATTATTTTTGCAATCGTTATTTGATAAGAAAGTACCACACTGACCTGGCGATTCGCTGATTTTCGATAATGACGGGAATGGATCACGACGAAATTCTTCAACGCTGCAAGCTGATTATCACTGGAATGGATGACGACGTTCTTGGGATCGCCTGGGGGTTTTTCAAAATGAACTAAAAAATACATTAGAAAGGGAGTTGAAATCGACACCGACGAACGGGTAAGTTCTCGACGTTTTGAAAAAAGTCGTTGAAAGGTGAACACGAAGAAAAATAATGAATAAGGTATTTGCTATATATAGGCAAATGCTTAGTACGAAGAAACGAGTTTAAATCTCGGCCGAAGTCCCCAATTTATGGGACGGGTGTCTAGGGGTAACGGTGAAATTTTTTTTGGACGAAGGAAAGCATAAGCCGTTTAAAGAACAATTAATTTATTAAGATAAGGAACAGGCTATATTTACAGCTTTGAATTATTTACAAGAAAATAAATGAAAGATAGTTCGAAAAGAGAGCAGGATGTGAGATGGGGGCGTCAAACATCGCTAGGCCTAAAGAAGCGTTGTTTACGAAGGCAAAGTTGCTAAGAGGGCGTCGACCTTACTTCGTTCGTGTCCCCGGTGTGCGAGTCCCAAAAAATTATCTCGCGCTCAGGGACTATATGCGTCTGACGTCATCGCTCCGAATTCTTTCATTGGGCACTGAAATGCCTTGATTCAATTTGGTTTGTTTGGGGCCGCCATCTCTTACATCTCTCTCACTCGAAGTATATTGAAAATTTAAAACATTCTAATTGTTCGAAATTAATTAAATACTATTTCCTACAAGTTCGGCCATCCTGGAATCACTGACCTCAGTGATTTGACATAACATAGAATAATTTGGCCTATAACATCACTAGATAAATGAACATTAAAAATTTAAAAAACATAAGAAAATACAATACAATTCACGCAAACGAAAAATAAGTGACAATAGATAAAAATAAAAGAGAAACACAGTACGCAATAATGAATTAAAAACGCTCCATCTCTCATCCTGGTGAGTAAAATTTCATTAAATCGGCGGAAGAAGAGGTTAATTTAGGACCTTCATGGTTACCTCTACTCTTTCTAAATTATACCTATCTCTAGGTTTAACTTCGATTATTTTATATGGTCCTAAAAATTTAGGCCTTAATTTTAAATCTGATCCGAATTGTGTTCTCTGAATGGCCACTAAGTCTCCCTTCTGATACCTAGGTGCCTTCTTGCGTTTCCTATTGTAGGTTCTTTTATTTTCTGCTTGAATCTTCTGAATATTTCGTTTCGCATCTTGTCGTAGTTGGTTTCTCTGTTCCTGCAATTCTTCTACCATCTCTTCCATTAATAGGTTTCTCATGTAAAGGTTTTCCTTATTTCTCATGGTAACGAAAATTAATAGTTCAAATGGAGACCACTTGGTACTTCGGTTGGAGGTGCTATTTAGAATTCTTTGAAGTCGGTCTACGAATTTATACCATTTTGTAGGATCGTCGATTGACAACTTGGTCAAAAACAGGGATTAGAGAGAGAGTTCGGTGGATTCTCTCCACTTGACCGTTCCCTCGGGTTACGCCGGTGGTGATCTGCAGATTTTGGATGTTCTCTTCGGTACAATAGTCATCAAATCCTTTGGAGTTAAAAGGAGAGCCCTTGTCTGTTATCATTCTTTTGGGATTGCCGAAAGTCTTTTATTGTAACCTTAATTTGTCTAGGGCATCTTCTAGGGTGGTGGATTTTACGGGATAAAGCCAGGTAAACTTAGTAAAGGCATCAATTTTGTGAGGATATGTTGATATCTTTTGTTGGTAGACGGCAAAGGTCCAATGAAATCTACATGATAAGTGCTTAATGGCACGTCCTCTTTTTGGAATAGGATTTAGGAATCCGTTTTTTTTTCCCACACTTTTTTTGGCGGTTTGGATATCCCTTTGCTATTAAATACAAGATACACAGTTAATGATCACGTTTTGTACTTGTTTGCTTAAATTAGGTATAAAAAATTCTCGTTTTACAATTTCTTCTGTTTTAGGGATGAGAAGTGCTAATGATTTCTCATGAGCTAACTTGATTAGCTCGGTTTGCATATCCCTTGGTGCAGCTATTAATTCGCGGCCATCTACGTATTTGTATAATATTTCATTTTTAGTAAAAAAAAAGTCCGTAGCATTATTTGTTCCTATTAGTGACTTTAAATTTTGAATATTTTCGTCTTCTTGTTGGGCTCTTTGTAGTCTTGCGGTGAGAGTATCGCTTGTAATTATGGTGACTGGGTACCTGCTCAGAGCGTCTACATGTTGCATTCTCTGGCCGGAACGATGTACAATCTCGTAGTCGTACTCTTCTAACAGTAATGCCCATCTTGCTACACGAGTAACTAAATCTTTTTTGTCCATAGTCTTTTGAAAAGCTGAACAGTCCGTTATGATTTTAAAATGATTTTCCAGAAGGTAGGTGCGAATTTTCTTTAAGGCGTTGACAACAGCGAGAACTTCCAGTTCATAGCTACTATATTTTTCTTCTGCTGGAGTCGTTTTCTGCGACATATATTGGACAGGATGTAATTTTCCGTCTTCTGCTTCTTGGAGTAAAACGGCGCCATATCCTTGTTGACTCGCATCGGTGTGTAATTCGGTAGTTTTTCCTTGCTGAAAAATGCTTAATACTGGACTTTCAGTCAACAATTTCTTAAGCTTTTCGAATGCTTCCATTTGGGGTTGCTCGAACATAAATGGATTGTCTTTCCTTGTTAGGTCACTCAATGGTTTCGCTATTTGAGAGTACGCTGGAATAAATTTGCGAAAATAACCGGTGAGTCCTAAAAAGCTCTGGACTTGTTTGACTGTTGTTGGTACCGGAAACTTCTTGACGGCTATTGTTTTTGCAATTGAAGGACGTATTGTCCCATTTTCGACGACGTGGCCCAAAAATTCCACTTTTCTTAGGAATTGACATTTTTTAAACTTCATTTCTAAGCCATACTTCGAGGCGACCTCTAATACTTCCCTTTAGTTTTTCTAAACCTTCTTTCTCATCTTTAGCAGGAATTATCAAATCATCCATGTAAATTATTACAACGCCTTTCCGCATGAGCTCTCTGAAGATACTATACACATATCTTTGAAATACGCTGGGGCTGGTGCTTAGACCGAAAGGTACTTTATTAAATTCGAATTGTCCGTCTGGAACAACGAAGGAAGTGAGGTGCTTGCAATCTTCATTAACGTCAACATGGAAAAATCCATTTTTTAAATCTAACGTTGTGTACACTTTGGCTCCCTGTAGTTTATCTAATACATCCTCTATCAACGGCAATGGAAAACGATCCTTGACTAATTTCCGGTTCAGTTTTCTGTAATCCACACACAACCGGGTGGTACCATCTTTCTTCTTAACTAATACAATTGGACTCGCATATTCGGGTGAGCTTGGTCTCAATCCCTTGTTCTAACCATTCGTCGATTTGCTTGTTGACATCTTGATTCTCAGAAAATGATAAGCGGCGTGCAGGTTGGTAAACCGGTATGTCATCTTTCAGGATAATTCTCATGGACACATTTGTCGTTTCGGTCTTCTTTGGCTCATAGTTGGAAATTAATTCAAGCAGTTGTCTTCGTATTCGTGGATTGGTAACATGTTGAACTACAATTTCGTCTTCCACTTCTGTTTGTAAACTTGAATTTGCAGGAAACAAATTTTATCCTCATGTTTTCGGAACTGAACACTTTCTTTATAGAAGCAAACAGAGGTTTGCTCCAGTATATCTGAACCTATTACTGCTTGAAATTCCAAACTCGGCGTAGGTACGACATGCCACGTCAGAGAATATTCTTCTCCATCTAGTTCAATTTTTTTCTGGAACGACCCTTTCGTTTTGACTTCGTACTTCCCCAGTCCGATCAATACTGCAATGTCTTTCGAGAGTTTCGACGGTTCGATGATTCCTTTGCTTACATCTTCTCGAATGAGCGAAACTGAACTGCCGATGTCAATGAGAGCTTCAATAATCTTGTTACCCATAGTTATTTTTCTGGTCTTAATTCTTTCTCGAGAGGTTCGTGAGCAGATTTGGATTGAGGAGTCTGTAGAGTTATTAATTTTCGAACATTTGGGGCGCTTCGTACAATCCACGGCATAATGACCTGGTCCTTTACAGTAGCTACAAGTTAGTCGTTTACTTTTCCCGGAGTAGGAGGTACCGTTCAATTGAAAATGTTTTTTCTCACGCCTATTACTTCCACCTTGGAGATATTCAGTTCTTTGAAAGTAAGTATCGCTTGATCCGCTGGCTTCGTATCTTCCTTTGGCAAATGAGTTGTAAAATTTCGGTCTTAATGTTCTTCGGACACTTTCATACTCTTCAAATTTTTCCGCTATCTCGGCAGGTGAACTAATAGTAGACCATTCATCTAAAAAGTGTTCCTGAAACTCGTACGGTGCATTCTTCTTTATTTGGTCGGCTATAATTAGTTCTCGCAGCTGGTCGAAAGTTTCTACATTTAAACCGGAAATCCATCCATCTCCATCGAAGTACGTTTGTATTTCGTAGAAAAAATCTTGCCAAGTTCGTTCATTAGATTTTCGGTGAGAAATAAAGAGTTGGCGAAGTTTCTCCGGGGATAACTTGAACCTTTTTATCAGTAAACTCTTAACGTGGTTGTAATTGTTGCATTTATCCGCTGGCTCTCTGGCAATCAAATGAGCAATGTCGATAGCTTTTGTACCCAGTCCTTCTTCGGTAAGAATCAGTCCTATATCGGACCGTGGCTTGCTTTGTCACGGGATGTAAAGACCCAGTCACGTTAAATCTTCGGTCCTCCCGTTGGTGTGGTGTGGTAAGAATGTTAGGTGTTCCGTCATGTCGTTCAAATCGCCAAAAAGTCAGGTTCAATCAATCAATCAATCGTTCCTTCATATTAAACAGGTTATGAAAAGTTTCATATTAAACTTATGAATCATCAGTTTCGGTGCTTGCGCGTTTTCGGAGTTATTCATAGTATTGACATTCTTTTCAGCCTGTATTCGCAATTTCTCTAGTTCATATTCTCGCTCTTCTCGTCGCAATTTCTCCTCTTTTCTTCTGTACGTATGTGATCCTTCACGATGCTATCGAATATTACTTTAACATCCTCTTCGACGTAATCTGCGTTTTTCACGATGAGATCCTTTAGTTTGGGTTTAGTCAAGCCTGCTTCGACGATCAACCCTAACTCTTCGGCGAGTTCTATTAGATCCTCTTTTTTTCTTAGAGAGAAGAAATGCAATTTTTTGCAACAAAAGATCAAGAGTGGTGGTTCAGAGAACAAATTTAAAATTTTAAACTAAGTTTAATTTTTTTTTTCAAATACTTAATCCGGATGTGAAAAATTTATCCAATAACGCAGAAAAAGCTCCCTTACTCAAACAAGAGGAAAGATAAAACGTAAATAAAGTACAATTATAACAGATATATGAATAAAATGAACAAATACTGAAAAACTCTGAAATCGACGCTAAAAATATTCATACAACGAAATTGAAAAATTATGACAGAGTAATATCTTAATTTCTTGAAATATAATCAATAAAAATATATTGAAGAATTTATAGCAGAGCAGTATTTTTTTAAAACTAATAATAATATATCACAAACTAAAAGAAAACCACAAAGTATTCGTAAAAAAGTATTTAAAAAAATTAAACAAAATATCTATTTCCTTAATTGCTAGAAATATTATTTAAAACAATGTTTGTACACAAGAGATAAAGATATTTTACCAATGTTTAAATCTTATTTTCGAGGAATCAAAAAGAATAAAAGACAATTTTCTATTATTGAGAAAATCAAATAAAAGAAAACATTATTTTCACAAATCATTCTTATTCATAACTAAATCATTCACTTAGTCGCAACTACCGCTAATTAAATATAATACTCTTATTGTAAAATACGTTTATGAGACTAATTGATACGAGAAGAAAATAAAATATTTATGATTCTTAGTTATTAATCACATGAAAACAAATTTTAAAATAACATGGACAGATGATCATTTCGTACATTATTTTTTTTGCAATCGTTATTTGATAAGAAAGTACCACACTGACCTGGCGATTCGCTGATTTTCGATAATGACGGGAATGGATCACGACGAAATTCTTCAACGCTGCAAGCTGATTATCACTGGAATGGATGACGACGTTCTTGGGATCGCCTGCGGGGTTTTTCTAAAATGAACTAAAAAAAATACATTAGAAAGGGAGTTGAAATCGACACCGACGAACGGGTAAGTTCTCGACGTTTTGATAAAAAGTCGTTGAAAGGTGAACACGAAGAAAAAATAATGAATAAGGTATTTGCTATATATAGGCAAATGCTTAGTACGAAGAAACGAGTTTAAATCTCGGCCGAAGTCCCCAATTTATGGGACGGGTGTTTAGGGGTAATGGTGAAATTTTGGGCGAAGGAAAGCATAAGCCGTTTAAAGAACAATTAATTTATTAAGATAAGGAACAGGCTATATTTACAGCTTTGAATTATTTACAAGAAAATAAATGAAAGATAGTTCGAAAAGAGAGCAGGATGTGAGATGGGGGCGTCAAACATCGCTAGGCCTAAAGAAGCGTTGTTTACGAAGGCAAAGTTGCTAAGAGGGCGTCGACCTTACTTCGTTCGTGTCCCCGGTGTGCGAGTCCCAAAAAATTATCTCGCGCTCAGGGACTATATGCGTCTGACGTCATCGCTCCGAATTCTTTCATTGGGCACTGAAATGCCTTGATTCAATTTGGTTTGTTTGGGGCCGCCATCTCTTACATCTCTCTCACTCGAAGTATATTGAAAATTTAAAACATTCTAATTGTTCGAAATTAATTAAATAGTATTTCCTACAAGTTCGGCCATCCTGGAATCACTGACCTCAGTGATTTGACATAACATAGAATAATTTGGCCTATAACATCACTAGATAAATGAACATTAAAAATTTAAAAAACATAAGAAAATACAATACAATTCACGCAAACGAAAAATAAGTGACAATAGATAAAAATAAAAGAGAAACACAGTACACAATAATGAATTAAAAACACTCCACCTCTCAGCCTGGTGAGTAAAATTTCATTAAATCGGCGGAAGAAGAGGTTAATTTAGGACCGTCATGGTTACCTCTACTCTTTCTAAATTATACCTATCTCTAGGTTTAACTTCGATTATTTTATATGGTCCTAAAAATTTAGGCCTTAATTTTAAATCTGATCCGAATTGTGTTCTCTGAATGGCCACTAAGTCTCCCTTCTGATACCTAGGTGCCTTCTTGCGTTTCCTATTGTAGGTTCTTTTATTTTCTGCTTGAATCTTCTGAATATTTCGTTTCGCATCTTGTCGTAGTTGGTTTCTCTGTTCCTGCAATTCTTCTACCATCTCTTCCATTAATAGGTTTCTCATGTAAAGGTTTTCCTTATTTCTCATGGTAACGAAAATTAATAGTTCAAATGGAGACCACTTGGTACTTCGGTTGGAGGTGCTGTTTAGAATTCTTTGAAGTCGGTCTACGAATTTATACCATTTTGTAGGATCGTCGATTGACAACTTGGTCAAAACGGGGATTAGAATTCGGTGGATTCTCTCCACTTGACCGTTCCCTCGGGTTACGCCGGTGGTGATCTGCAGATTTTGGATGTTCTCTTCGGTACAATAGTCATCAAATCCTTTGGAGTTAAAAGGAGAGCCCTTGTCTGTTATCATTCTTTTGGGATTGCCGAAAGTCTTTTATTGTAACCTTAATTTGTCTAGGGCATCTTCTAGGGTGGTGGATTTTACGGGATAAAGCCAGGTAAACTTAGTAAAGGCATCAATTTTGTGAGGATATGTTGATATCTTTTGTTGGTAGACGGCAAAGGTCCAATGAAATACATGATAAGTGCTTAATGGCACGTCCTCTTTTGGAATAGGATTTAGGAATCCTTTTTTCCCACACTTTTTGTTGGCTAGAATACAAGGTACACAGTTAATGATCACGTTTTGTACTTGTTTGCTTAAATTAGGTATAAAAAATTCTCGTTTTACAATTTCTTCTGTTTTAGCGGATGAGAAGTGCCCTTTCTCATGAGCTAACTTGATTAGCTCGGTTTGCATATCCCTTGGTGCAGCTATTAATTCGCGGCCATCTACGTATTTGTATAATATTTAATTTTTAGTATAAAGTCCGTAGCATTATTTGTGTTCCTATTAGTGACTTTAAATTTTGAATATTTTCGTCTTCTTGTTGGGCTCTTTGTAGTCTTGCGGTGAGAGTATCGCTTGTAATTATGGTGACTGGGTACCTGCTCAGAGCGTCTACATGTTGCATTCTCTGGCCGGAACGATGTACAATCTCGTAGTCGTACTCTTCTAACAGTAATGCCCATCTTGCTATACGAGTAACTAAATCTTTTTTGTCCATAGTCTTTTGAAAAGCTGAACAGTCCGTTATGATTTTAAAATGATTTCCCAGAAGGTAGGTGCGAAATTTCTTTAAGGCGTTGACAACAGCGAGAACTTCCAGTTCATAGCTACTATATTTTTCTTCTGCTGGAGTCGTTTTCTGCGACATATATTGGACAGGATGTAATTTTCCGTCTTCTGCTTCTTGGAGTAAAACGGCGCCATATCCTTGTTGACTCGCATCGGTGTGTAATTCGGTAGTTTTTCCTTGCTGAAAAATGCTTAATACTGGACTTTCAGTCAACAATTTCTTAAGCTTTTCGAATGCTTCCATTTGGGGTTGCTCGAACATAAATGGATTGTCTTTCCTTGTTAGGTCACTCAATGGTTTCGCTATTTGAGAGTACGCTGGAATAAATTTGCGAAAATAACCGGTGAGTCCTAAAAAGCTCTGGACTTGTTTGACTGTTGTTGGTACCGGAAACTTCTTGACGGCTATTGTTTTTGCAATTGAAGGACGTATTGTCCCATTTTCGACGACGTGGCCCAAAAATTCCACTTTTCTTCTTAGGAATTGACATTTTTAAACTTCATTTCTAAGCCATACTTCGAGGCGACCTCTAATACTTCCCTTAGTTTTTTTAAACCTTCTTTCTCATCTTTAGCAGGAATTATCAAATCATCCATGTAAATTATTACAACGCCTTTCCGCATGAGCTCTCTGAAGATACTATACACATATCTTTGAAATACGCTGGGGCTGGTGCTTAGACCGAAAGGTACTTTATTAAATTCGAATTGTCCGTCTGGAACAACGAAGGAAGTGAGGTGCTTGCAATCTTCATTAACGTCAACATGGAAAAATCCATTTTTTAAATCTAACGTTGTGTACACTTTGGCTCCCTGTAGTTTATCTAATACATCCTCTATCAACGGCAATGGAAAACGATCCTTGACTAATTTCCGGTTCAGTCTTCTGTAATCCACACACAACCGGGTGGTACCATCTTTCTTCTTAACTAATACAATTGGACTCGCATATTCGGGTGAGCTTGGTCTTACAATCCCTTGTTCTAACCATTCGTCGATTTGCTTGTTGACATCTTGATTCTCAGAAAGTGATAAGCGGCGTGCAGGTTGGTAAACCGGTATGTCATCTTTCAGGATAATTCTCATGGACACATTTATCGTTTCGGTCTTCTTTGGCTCATAGTTGGAAATTAATTCAAGCAGTTGTCTTCGTATTCGTGGATTGGTAACATGTTGAACTACAATTTCGTCTTCCACTTCTGGTTTGCAAACTTGAATTTGCAGGAAACAAATTTTATCCTCATGTTTTCGGAACTGAACACTTTCTTTATAGAAGCAAACAGAGGCTTGCTCCAGTATATCTGAACCTATTACTGCTTGAAATTCCAAACTCGGCGTAGGTACGACATGCCACGTCAGAGAATATTCTTCTCCATCTAGTTCAATCTTTCTCTGGAACGACCCTTTCGTTTTGACTTCGTACTTCCCCAGTCCGATCAATACTGCAATGTCTTTCGAGAGTTTCGACGGTTCGATGATTCCTTTGCTTACATCTTCTCGAATGAGCGAAACTGAACTGCCGATGTCAATGAGAGCTTCAATAATCTTGTTACCCATAGTTATTTTTCTGGTCTTAATTCTTTCTCGAGATGTTCGTGAGCAGATTTGGATTGAGGAGTCTGTAGAGTTATTAATTTTCGAACATTTGGGGCGCTTCGTACAATCCGCGGCATACTGACCTGGTCCTTTACAGTAGCTACAAGTTAGTCGTTTACTTTTCCCGGAGTAGGAGGTACCGTTCAATTGAAAATGTTTTTTCTCACGCCTATTACTTCCACCTTGGAGATATTCAGTTCTTTGAAAGTAAGTATCGCTTGATCCGCTGGCTTCGTATCTTCCTTTGGCAAATGAGTTGTAAAATTTCGGTCTTAACGTTCTTCGGACACTTTCATACTCTTCAAATTTTTCCGCTATCTCGGCAGGTGAACTAATAGTAGACCATTCATCTAAAAAGTGTTCCTGAAACTCGTACGGTGCATTCTTTATTTGGTCGCCTATAATTAGTTCTCGCAGCTGGTCGAAAGTTTCTACATTTAAACCGGAAATCCATCCATCTCCATCGAAGTACGTTTGTATTTCGTAGAAAAAATCTTGCCAAGTTCGTTCATTAGATTTTCGGTGAGAAATAAAGAGTTGGCGAAGTTTCTCCGGGGATAACTTGAACCTTTTTATCAGTAAACTCTTAACGTGGTTGTAATTGTTGCATTTATCCGCTGGCTCTCTGGCAATCAAATGAGCAATGTCGATAGAATAGCTTTTGTACCCAGGAATCAGTCCTATAAGCTTTTGTACCCAGTCCTTCTTCGGTAAGAATGTTAGTTCCGCATGTCGTTCAAATAAAAAGTCAGGTTCAAGCTAATATCGTCCTTCATATTAAACTTATGAAAAGGTTTTATGAATCAGTTTCGGTGTTTGCGCGTTTTCGGAGTTATTCAGTTATTCACATTCTTTTCAGCCTGTATTCGCAATTTCTCTAGTTCATATTCTCGCTCTTCTCGTCGCAATTTCTCCTCTTTTTCTTCTGTACGTATGCGATCCTTCACGATGCTATCGAACATTACTTTAACATCCTCTTCGACGTAATCTGGGCTTTTCACGATGAGATCCTTTAGTTTGGGTTTAGTCAAGCCTGCTTCGACGATCAACCCTAACTCTTCGGCGAGTTCTATTAGATCCTCTTTTTTCTTAGAGAGAAGAAATGCAATTTTTTGCAACAAAAGATCAAGAGTGGTGGTTCAGAGAACAAATTTAAAATTTTAAACTAAGTTTAATTTTTTTTAAATACTTAATCCGGATGTGAAAAATTTATCCAATAACGCAGAAAAAGCTCCCTTACTCAAACAAGAGGAAAGATAAAACGTAAATAAAGTACAATTATAACAGATATATGAATAAAATGAACAAATACTGAAAAACTCTGAAATCGACGCTAAAAATATTCATACAACGAAATTGAAAAATTATGACAGAGTAATATCTTAATTTCTTGAAATATAATCAATAAAAATATATTGAAGAATTTATAGCAGAGCAGTATTTTTTTTTTTAAAACTTATAATAATATATCACAAACTAAAAGAAAACCACAAAATATTCGTAAAAAAGTATTTAAAAAATTAAACAAAATATCTATTTCCTTAATTGCTAGAAATATTATTTAAAACAATGTTTGTACACAAGAGATAAAGATATTTTACCAATGTTTAAATCTTATTTTCGAGGAATCAAAAAGAATAAAAGAAACAATTTTCTATTATTGAGAAAATCAAATAAAAGAAAACATTATTTTCACAAATCATTCTTATTCATAACTAAATCATTCACTTAGTCGCAACTACCGCTAATTAAATATAATACTCTTATTGTAAAATACGTTTATGAGACTAATTGATACGAGAAGAAAATAAAATATTTATGATTCTTAGTTATTAATCACATGAAAACAAATTTTAAAATAACATGGACAGATGATCATTTCGTACATTATTTTTGCAATCGTTATTTGATAGGAAAGTACCACACTGACCTGGCGATTCGCTGATTTTCGATAATGACGGGAATGGATCACGACGAAATTCTTCAACGCTGCAAGCTGATTATCACTGGAATGGATGACGACGTTCTTGGGATCGCCTGCGGGGTTTTTCTAAAATGAACTAAAAAAAATACATTAGAAAGGGAGTTGAAATCGACACCGACGAACGGGTAAGGTTCTCGACGTTTTGAAAAAGTCGTTGAAAGGTGAACACGAAGAAAAAATAATGAATAAGGTATTTGCTATATATAGGCAAATGCTTAGTACGAAGAAACGAGTTTAAATCTCGGCCGAAGTCCCCAATTTTGTGGGACGGGTGTTTAGGGGTAATGGTGAAATTTTGGGCGAAGGAAAGCATAAGCCGTTTAAAGAACAATTAATTTATTAAAATAAGGAACAGGCTATATTTACAGCTTTGAATTATTTACAAGAAAATAAATGAAAGATAGTTCGAAAAGAGAGCAGGATTTCACCTGTGAGATGGGGGTGTCAAACATCGCTAGGCCTAAAGAAGCGTTGTTTACGAAGGCAAAGTTGCTAAGAGGGCGTCGACCTTACTTCGTTCGTGTCCCCGGTGTGCGAGTGAAAAAATTATCTCGCGCTCAGGGACTATATGCGTCTGACGTCATCGCTCCGAATTCTTTCATTGGGCACTGAAATGCCTTGATTCAATTTGGTTTGTTTGGGGCCGCCATCTCTTACATCTCTCTCTCGAAATATATTGAAAATTTAAAACATTCTAATTGTTCGAAATTAATTAAATACTATTTCCTACAGATGAAAACTGCAGGCTGGTCGTCGCGCCGTGTTGCTGGCCAGGTGGATCATTCGGAGTGTGCCGTTAGAAATTGTTGAGAGCAATGGACACGAGAAGGTACCCACGCGCGGAAAACCGGGTCTGGAGCGACCAGGAAGACCACGAGGAGAGAGGATCGAACGGAAAGCACTTGTGGACCCCACAGTGACTCGTTCAACGATACGAGCAGACGTAGGCGTAGCAATTGTTCCCCAAACAATTTCCAGAAACCTTGCAGAAGCAAATCTTAAATCCAAGCGCTCTTTCCGTGCACTCCCTTTAACACCGGAACATCGGCAACTGCGTCTACAGTGGTGCCAAGCCAGATCAATGTGAAATGTCACAGATTGGCAAAAGGTTGTGTTTAGTGATGAATCCCGGTTTGTTTTGGAGAGATAACCGTGTACGGGTGTGGAGGCGCCCTGGCGAGTGGTACAATTCCCCCCACACTGTTCTACGTCACACTGCCCGCACAGCTGGTGTAATGGTCTGGGGGACCATAGCCTATGATAGCCGGTCCACTTTAATTGTGATGTGTGGAACCTTAACGGGCCAACATTACGTTGATGATATTCTTCGACCCCATGTAGGACATTTCCTAAATGGTCTCCCAGAGGCAATTTTCCAGCAAGATAATGTTCGTCCGCATACAGCAAGAGTTGCTCAAGACTTCCAACGTCATTTTCAGACTCTTCCATGGCCATTCCGCTCCCCCGATTTGTCCCCTGTAGAGCACGTGTGGGATCAGCTAAAACGGCAGATGCCATCGTGTCACTCTGTACATGATTTAGAGTTGGCTGTTCAAGATTTGTGGGCCCATCTGCCTCGGGACAACAGAAGGTGTCTAATCAACTCAATGCTGGACCGTATGGCGGCATGTATTGCAGCTGGAGGTGGTCCAAAGCGCTATTGAAGTTGCCCAGTATTTGTGTCGCTGCACACCCTGTATTCGTTTAATTGTCTTGTTTTTTGAGATCAAACGAATCTCATCTGTGTCATTATGTGTGTTAAATTTCATTTCAATCCGATGCTTTTTTCTTGGGTCGCTATTTTCAATGTTCCTTAGTGTATTAAGATGAATAGCTTCTAGTGCAAATTATAAACATTAAATTTTTTTGTCATTTTTATATACTTATGTAAATTTTTTAGAGAATGTAATTATAGATGTGATTTCTTTTGATGTTTTGTTTTTACATGTAAAATTTTAAATAATTTTCTGTTGTGTATTTTAATACCATTATGAAGAGATTAAAATATTATTATACTTTATTTACCTTGCTTTTCTGGATGGGTACTTTAAGTAAGTATTTAAAATTTGGCTTTTTTGCATGTATGCTGTTTTTACTTATTACGTTTTCTCTTAAAGTTTTTGTTTATTCAATTATGAAATGATTTAAGTTACCTGCTGTTTTCTACATCACTTTATTTGTGTTGTTTGCTTACATATATTTATATGATTAGTGTATACTTTATATTATATCAACTTACATCAATAGTTGATTGTTAGCCTCTCAGGTATCCTCCTCTAAGTTTTGAAATATGTACATATTTACATAACATATTAAATTGAACTTTTATGGGAAATTCTTTCATTATCATTTCAAATTGAAGTGAATTAAATTATTATTCCTTTATATCTAATTAGTGTAGTTTAAAATTAACTTTGCTTTCATGCATTTAATAAAATGTTTCAGTATAAATGTTTCAGAACAAACTTTAATTATAATTTTATGTAAATGATATCTTGTTCCGTATAGGTTAAACATGTCTATCAATGAACAATTTAGTTTCTAGTCTGTACATTTTAAATATATTTAAAAAATGCTAAGCTAACATGTCTATCAATGAACAATTTAGTTTCTAGTCTGTACATTTTAAATATATTTAAAAAATGCTAAGCTAACATGTCTAATGCTTTTTGTTCCATGTTGTTTTCTTAACTGTTTAGTATTAATATTTTGCTTACTCTAGATAGTTAAAATATGTGCTCAATATAAAATGTTCTTTTGCTTAGTTATCTATCTCTAGAGTTTTGTTGGATAAAATGTTTTTTGTTTGGATTTCTTTGGCATTTTCTCTTTTATTGTAGAACTATTCACATTCAGTATAAAGTTTAATTACTTTGAATCTTTTGAGATTTTTCTCTTTATGTAAACTTTCATGATAGCATATCGGATAAAAAGTATTTTAACCGTTGAAATATTTAACAAATCTTATATTTATTGCCTTAGTAACGTTTACATCATTCGAGTAAGCGAGCCTTGATTTTGGCGAAACAAATTTATTAGTTTTAACAATTATTTAAACATATACACGTTACATCACAAAAACAGCACACACTTTACATAAGTCTAAACGAGTTCTGATCTACCGCGCAGCCTGCTTTGCGCGGGTGACGGATTTCCCCTTGAAATAATCCCCAAGGCATTATTACACGGCCGATCTGGCATGAAGATTCAGAGGAGTCTTACTGCCTTGAAAAGACATTGTTGTATATTCACTTGTACATCATTTAAATACATATAATTAAAAATCAATTACTAGCAAATGATTTGATTGCATTCTTATGGTATATTAAGAAAGGAACTTTTGTTTTGCAAAACGTATGACTTGTATATCTTTCTCAATTTAACTAAAATTCTTTCTGTCAGAATTTAGGTGAATGTAATAATAAATGTGTTAAAAAATGATAGAATTTTAATGCAAAAGTAATGACTTTGATTTGGAGAACTTGGGCTTCTAAACAATCTTAATAATCTATTATGAGTTCTGTCCCAGGATCATATAACTGTAGCATAAGAGTTGAGTTCTACATTGCTCACATTATTTTCATATATTTTGTGGGATTTTTCTGTGTAACATCATTTACTTATTTTCTAATTAGTTGTCTGAAACAAATAATTGTAAGGAATAACTTAAAACTTTTTTTATATGTCTAGTTCATTCATAAAATTTATCATTTGAAAGAAAAAAAAAAAAAAAAAAGGAAACCCTAATTTTTCTTTCTTGTTATTTCAGTACTTCACTTTTTATACTTACTGTTATATATCCAGGTAGATTTAAGTTTACCTGGATCTACCTTAATGAAGCTGAAAATATAAATATATTTTGTTTGTTCTATTGATTTTAATGAATGATTTTTTTTTATTTTTAACTTTTTAAAAAGTGTTGGTCATCAGGCCTATTATATTTATATATATTTATTAAGATGTTGAAGAAAGCTTTATTACATTTAATGAATTAAATAATAAAATATTTGATGTAAAAACACTAAATATTCATAGAATTATTATTGCATAGTTTTTTCAGTTTCAAATGAATTTGTATGGCTTATAGGTAGCTTAGGAAAATTTTGGAAGTGTTAATAATTGTGTCAAAAAACACAAATCAAGTGTTGTTAAAATTTCCATTCTAAAAATTGTTTGCATTTGTTTCAATCTCACCACATTTTTGTTACATCAAGCTGTGTATGTGTCTTCGGCCCAGAGTGAGTCATAAATATGTATTTGGATGAAGTGTATCTTTCTCAGATATTTTACATTGATGTAGATTAGTTAAGCGTATTAAGGGTTTTTAAGGATTGTTCTTTATTAAGATTTTTTTTGTACAATACATCCAGAATTATATTATTATTTAACAGAAAGTGAAAATAAAAATTTGTACCTGTCAGTATATATTGAGAAAAATATGTATCAAGATAAAATACTTATCATAAAAAGAATGTATACTCTCCATAGCATAAATATTCTATAATTTTTACTTGAGGCTGTTTTCACCAAATGTAAAAGAGCCTAAATTAAACAGTGTACATATTTTCAAATGAAATAAAAAATCTCAATTTTCATTAAAATTTGCCAAGTGTTTATTCATACATGTATTTGTAATAGTGATTTTAAACTTTGAAAATATTCCATAAATAAGTTATTTTTCAATTTACTTGTAAACAGGAAGCTCATTTTGCATTATGGTATATGAAATCTGCAACTCATTTTATTCCAGAAAATGTAAGAATGTAATGATTACGTTCACGAATCCAATGCATTTAAAATATCTTAATTTTTTTTGCATGATTTGAAAAATATTTGAGATTACTTTTTGGAAAAATAATCTTTTTTCTTGACTTTTTCTTTCAGAGTGTCTTGATGGCTCATGCACTTAAAAGAATATCATTTGCCACTTGTGACCCTGAGCATCGTCAGTTTTCATTCCTTGCTCGTGAACCTAATGGCCACTTTAGTCTGCAGTATTGTCATTCATTTTTGGCTGAAGATTCAAAAACTGTAAGTAGTTAAGAATCATTCCACGCTAACTTCTTTTATTGTTCATGTGACACATTTATGCTTGCTCAAATACATCATGGTTATGTTGAGTGGTACTCACTAGCAGGGAACCAAAGATATCAAATGATCTTTGTATTTATGATTAACTGCAAAATGTACTGAAATGTTTTTTTATATCAATATGAGTATATAGAGCATATATTAAATTAACCATTAAGTACTGATTGGTATTTTGATAAATACAACAAATTATTTTGAAGTGATATTTAATTTGGAAATTTTCTTGATGACTAAGTGATCCTTTCATAGTTTCGTATGAATTTTTGAACACTTAGATCTAGAAGTACTTTTATTAAAGGTATTCTTTAGTGAAATTTTTCTGCTGTGAGAATGAAAGTATTTATCTTGCATAAATGAGTTATTTTTGAGCAATTTTGTTCCTCAATTATTAATTTAGAGTTATATGTTTATTGCATGTAATTTTATGCTTTGATGATAATATCCTGTACAATGTTTTGCTTTTTATATGCAAAATAGAAACACATTTGTCCTTTATTTTGTGTGATTTATGATTTAATATTTCGAATATTGATAAAATATGAGTTTTTAAGTTTTTCCATCAGAATATATCTATAATGTAATCATTTTGTTAATTATTTAGAGCTTATGTTATTGTTTAAATAATTTTTTTCTAAGGATTAAATCATAGAATTTTCTTTCATTCTGTAATGAAGAAAATCGCATTCTTTACATCACTTGTTTAATTTAACTTGTAATTCAACTGTGTTATTCAGTTATGTAAGTATTTAAATTAAACACTATTAAGTTTTCATGTTTTAACAATTTTAAAATGTAAGAGTCTGTATATTTTTTGTAATGATAAATTATTGGTTTGTTAATTATTTTTCAATCTTCGATTAAAGTAATTACTATGTTGTGGTATGTAATTTCTTGAATATTTAAACTAAGATAATTTTTTGAAATTTGTATAAGGTTATGTTAATAGATGAATTTTTCAATAAAATTTTATTCAGTTTCAAATGTTTTGTAGTTTTTACCTTCAGTGACCCCAAAAAGTGTTCGTTCACTTGCAATTTCTGTAAAATTTAATATTTTCGACTAGTAAAGATTAATATATCAGAATTGTATTTTTTAAATAATATCTGCAACTTGTTCTAATTGAAATAACATAATAAATTCTTAAAAGATAGTTTAACTATTATTTAAAAAAAATTAATAATCAAAAAACTACTAAAAAATTACGTCACAAAAGATTTTATACACTTAAAAAAAATCTCAACATTGCTTTAAATATTGCATTTCTTTCTTAGTAGGATATCTTTTAGCATCCCCAACATCGATGCAGAAATTACAAAACACTGATGAAATATATACCAAGACGTTTAAAAGTTTTTGTGGATACTAAAAGATAACCTATTAAATACTAAAATAAGAAAGAAATACAATATTTAAAGCTATGTTGAGATTTTTTTTAAGTGTGGGAAGACTTGTGGAGTAGTTTTTTAGTAGAGAGATTTTGATTATTAGCTTTTTAGAATTATAGTTATATTATCTTTTAAAAATTGATCATGTTATTTTAATAACATTTGGTTGCAGATATTACAAAAAATTGCAATTCAGATACATTAGTTTTTATTAGTCGAAAATATTAAATTTTTTAGAAAATTGTAAATGTATGAATACTTTTGTGGGCCACTGAATATTTTATCATTTTGTTTTCTTACTCTTTATTAAATCTTAATTCTTGAAAGTACCTCTTTTTACATTACATACTTTTTTATCTTGAACAATATCTTTGTAAAAAATGGTTTTCTTTAGTAGTTTTAGCCATTTTATTTTCTAATTTTTTTAATTAAATTTCTTTCTTAAAACTATCTTCTTTTTAAATTGAATGCTGCTGGAATGTGGATTGACTTTGATGAATGGTTATTGCTTTATGTGACTGGGATCTCTGTAAACTAAATTAATACTAATTTACATGTTTTCTTATTATAAAATAAACTCATTAGCTTAGTGTATAAACATGTAGAATATTTGTATTTCTTATTGTATTAAAACATGACAGATTTTTGTTGTCTGTATTATTACTTATTATTAGCATGGTGCTTTTTTTTGCGTTTTGCTTTACTGACCAAGTGCTTAATAATCATAATTGTAATGAAAAGTACTTTATAAACTTCAAAAATATCGGAATTCTGTTAAAAATGTTAATATTTCTTCAGCATTTTTTTAGTAAAAAAGTATTCAGTTTCAAACGAAGCTGTGTGTGTTAAATTAAATATTTTATGTCATTCTTGTGTCACATATATTTGCAATAAATTATCTTGAATTCAACTTTGTATTTTATGAATTTAGTAGTGAAATATACAATATTTGATGTAAGTAAAATATTCTTTTTCTCTAAAGGTCTCTTTTAAAATGTCTCAATTGTTGTTCCCACAAAAAGTAGTTAACTTCATTTATATGAAAGAAACCAGATTGATAGCAAATGATCGACGAGTACTGTACGTTCGTTATTAAAACGTATAGTACTTAAGAAGAAAAAATTAAAGGAAAAAAAATGTCACTAAAAGTCTAGGATTGAAGATCCAAAGACCTGCGTATATATACAGCTTAAATATAGAAGTGTTTTTTTGTATTTGAGTTTAAATGATTTCAGAAATTGAGGCATCTGGTTGAATATGTGATACATTTTAACTAACATAATTTTAAATGATACATAAATATGAGAAACTATTCTGACTATTTAAGAGTTTCCTTCTTTTGTGTTACTCTGCTTATTCATATAATTTCCTTTAGAGGAAGTTGAAAGGGGGAGAGAGGATCCACGGGTGTTGCCTATGATTATATTGATAATAAAAATTATTAAATACACCTATACAAATCAGTTTTTTGAATTATTAGCACTAATTAATAAATAGTTTTTTACTAAATATTTTAATGTCATTTATTAACTCATTTCTAATTTAATTTCAAAGTGTGTGTACACTTATGATATGTTACTTTTAATTCATGAATAAGATTCAGTTTTAATATATTTCTATTAATATTTGTCTTTGTATTATTATTGCAATGTCCTGTTCATAGATATTTCCTCAAATATATCTACATGAATTGGTATTGTAACAGAGCTTTTTAGATTGTTTTTTTTAAAAAATGTTTTATACTTTTATCACTTCTTAAAAGTGACAAATAAGTTTTTCATTATTGAGTGTTTTTTCTAGACAAAGTTTTTTTTTTTTCCTAATGGTTTTTAAATAGACACAATTTTCAATTTCACTAAACATTTTTTAATGGCTTTTAAATTTTTATTATTGTAGAATGTTTTATGTGAGATTCTATTAAGAAGCATATAAAGAAATTTTATGACTGTGCACTAGGGTTCAATACTTTTTTCAGTTCCTACTATTATATAGCTCACACTCTTTATATATTTATTTATTTATCTTCGTGGAATTTTCAATCATTAATAAAATAAATTTTAAAGCGCTCAATTGAGCTGAAATTTTATATACGTGATTATTTTGGGTGACAATACAATAATTTAACTATAGATAATAAAAATTAATTGATTAAAACTAATTATTTAAAGAATTACAAATACAGCCACGTTGGCATCATTTTTGGTGACTTAGCGACCATCTTGGCGACTTGTGTCAAAACTTGAAAAGGCTTTTTTTCTCACGTTTTAAAGCATTCAGTTGAACTGAAATTTTATATACACAATTGTTTTGGATGACAATACGATACTTTAATGATAATTAATAGAAATTAATTACCACTTAATTTTGTGATTCTGTCATATGTATATACATATTTATATTAATTGTAACTATTTAATAAAAAGTAGCTGAAATAAAATTTTTCTTTATTGATCTAAGTAGGAATTGACTTAAAAAATTTTTAATTTTACTACTGTGCACTTGGGTTCAATAATTTTTTTTTATTAAGCTTTAAAATCTTAAACTTATTTTTAAAATTTAATCTCTATGCTGTTCTTTTTAATAAAAACATTTGATATGAAAATATTAATAATCTGTTTCAAATAATTTTATAATTTTAATTGTTTGTTTTTTTGTTTGTTAACAATTTGTAAATTTTAAAAGTTTCTTAGTTATATTTTAATGATCGTCTAAAAGGAAATCTATATGCAAGTTATATATATATATATATATATATAGTTCAATATTTTTGTTTGATGTTATTTGCAAATTTTTCATATTTGCTTGCCTAAGAGAACTCTCTCTTATATAAATATATTTCAGTTTGTATGGAAATTCAATGCAATATGTAGCATGCATTATTTATTTTTTAACATATACACTGCTGGACAATTGCTAAGGACGGATCACAAATTGCTATGTAGCATAACATTAAGCGAGACATGAGGCCTAGTAGGATAAAATATAGTTGCCACACTGTCCAGACATTAGAATAAAGAATATTTATTGTTCTGGAAAGTACAAAAGCTGTGAAACATCTGAAAGAAAAAAAAATGTTCATTTGATCTGCATACGGAGAAATGGAACAATGCATCTAAAAGTCAGCAGGCACCTTAAAGAAAGGTATCAGTATGGGATATGTCCACCGTGGAGTGTGATGCAACATTCCACACGTCGTACCATACTTGGCACAACATTATCCAGCAGCTGTTGAGGCAATTTATCCCATTCCTCTGTGAGTGCACGGATGAGGGTGTTCTTGTTTGTCGGAGGATAGTTTCGACCAGCAACTTGCCTCTCCAAAGCATCCCAGACATTTTCAATGGGGTTTAGATCTGGAGAACGCGCTGGCCATACGAGACGTTGAATACCCTCGCTGTCTAGACAATCCTGAACAGCGAGTGTCCGACGACATGTTGCGTTGTCGTCCATAAAAACAAATTTATCACCGACAGCACCACGGAAAAGACGAACATGAGGAAGTAGAACTTCAATGTATCGTTGGCCCGTCATAGTCCCATTCTGCAACCACATGTAGGCGCGTTTTGGCCATTGATCATGATGCCGGCCCACACCATGATACTGCATGTCGGATATCGGTCCTTTTCCTGGATATTTTCTGGACGATAAGCAGTACCACTCTCGCGCCAGATCAGTTGGCGTCTACAATCCGATGACAGACTGAACCTACTCTCATCTGAGAATAGTACGCATGCCCAGTCCTGTTCAGTCCAATTGTGATGCTCACGACACCATTGCAAACGGGCAGTACGGTGCTGTCTGGTCAATGGGACACACAACAGGTCTGCGTGCGTATAGTCCTCTCTCCCCTCAAACGTCTGGCAACAGTTTTTCGGGAGATCTGCTTTCCTGAGGCAGCAAGAAACTGATTTGCCACCTGCTGAGCTGTGGTGCGCCTGTTCCTTTTGCTGATAGGACGATATATCTGTCTTCTTCAGGCGTCGTACTTCTAACACGACCTCCCCGTGCCGTCTACTACACATTCCAGTAGTTTTAAATGACTTCCACAGCCGTGAAACAACGCTGTGAGCGATGTCGAACTCCTGGCAACATCTGTTATTTTTCGCCCTTCTTCGATCTTTCCAATAATTCGGCCACGCATAAAATCCTCTATGTGATGTCGGGAAGACATGCCAAAAATTTTAAGTTCGTCTATTAAATCTTTCCTGTAAAACTTTGACTTGAAACAACAACTGTCCACGCGCGTCAAAACCTTTAAAGCTCTTATGAACGCTATCACGTGATGAACAAACGTGGAAAAAAATTTGCATACTCATACTTCTTCTTACTAATATCCCGCACTTATTCTAATATTCCACATTTTGCTTCCTTTCATTTTGTTGTTGCTATGGATGATAGTGTTATCCGTCCTTAGCAATTGTCCAGCAGTGTATGTGCACACATGCATACATTTTATGCATCCAATACTTGTTGTGAATAAGAATTTCTTCAAATAATTGTGAAATTCCTTCTGAATTTCATAGCTTCACTACTTACGAATATCAAGTGTTGCCCCATGTGTCCTGCAAAAATTGCAGATAGTTTTTGTCATACCAGTGCAATCAGACTAAACACATATTGATGCACGATGAAATTATTTTTGACTAATTAGGGAGTAAAAATATACATGTTAATTATTTGAATATGTATACTTGCCTTTGAACAGATCACTTTAAGGGTAAAAATTTTTAGTGACATAAAAATTTTAAAGGAAATGTGAACTCTACATTTTCAATCTTCCAATCACCATTCTACACGAGAGTCAGAAATTGAAATTCTCCGTTTTTGAAACTTATAATTAAAGTTATTTTCCGCTTAATAGTCGGACTTCCTACAGCAGTGGGGAGAGCCCCTCCCCAATTTTGTGAACAAAATTTGGGAAATTTCTTTTTTATGTACTCGAAGGCATTGTGTGAAATAAACGCCTCAAAGAGATTTTAATTATTAAATAATTGTTTTTTTTTATATTGTGTTGGAACTTGAAATATTACTAGAAATAAAATATATTTAATCTTACTTTGTGTTATTTGATCCGTTTTATTAATTGACATAATTATAATTTAGTTGAATCTAATTTTTGTTATATATTCTTGTCCTAATAAAATACAAAATATTTGAGATTTGAGGTTTTTTTTTTTAAAAGAAGAATTGACTTTTAATTATCTGTATGGAAGGCTGAAAGTACAATGAATTGACTCAACTACTATAGAATTAGAAGAAAAAAAAATGCTGAATATTTTAATAATTTGTCAATTATATTAGAGTATCAGGAACAAAATACAAGTACAATTTATCACAATAAACTATTGGTTTGGGAAAATTTGAAATTATCTTGCTTTTATAGATGCATAAGTTTTTATTTTTATTATATTTAGGTATGTTTTGCGTATGTGCTAATTAACTTCAAAGCATATAAGAATGTAAAAATTTTTGCAGCTGAGAGACATGGAAGACATAATTTGTTTTTGCTCATATTTAAACTCATGTTTGGGATCATTTTGCAATCGAACATTAGTGATTTTTAAAAAGTATTTTTCTGCGATATTACAATAGCATACATATTTTTCCATTCTGGCTATTAGAGTATATTAATTCATATACTTCATTTATGTATAATTCATACATATAGAAAAAGTATACCTGTGTAGTTGTTACATTAAAAGATAACTTTGAAAATCAAAATAAAGCTATACAAAAACAATTTATTTTATGTGATTTGGATAACTGTCTAATTTTGAAATCATAAATTTGTATTCTAAAGTTTTTTGTTTTTAAGTCTTTATCTGTAGGTATAGACTTCTTTGTCCCATATTAATGCTAATTCTTGCATGGATAAAAAAAAATGAGTCAAAATAATAATTGCAACTTTTATTTATGCATTTCAAAAACTGGTTACAAATTGCCATGGAATACTACTTTTTCATTAAGATGAGATAAAAGAGGTAAATTGTGATGAAAAATCTTAAGAAGAGAAGCAGTATGGAAACATTTAAAATAACTACTTATTTTTTTTATCTGGTATATTTAATTTTTAATTTATCAGGTTTGTGTTTAATCAGTTCACTGGGGTACACGAAACACTTTTATAGACCACTGGCTTAAGTTAATGTATTGTTTGCAAATTTCCTACTTCGCGAATATTTTTCTGTAGTATATATTTTCATAGAATTTTTCGGAGTTTTCAAGCTGAGTGTCTGTACAGTCGCGCCATCTGTTAACGAAATTTATTACGATAAATTTCTTGTAAGTGAACACATTTCAGTATGATCTCCAGCTTAAAATAATGGTGTTTTTTATAGCACCACTTAATTAAATTCAATGTGAATAATGCTAGTCTTACTTATTTTTAAATCTTCTCTCTAAATTTTATTCACTTTTTAGTGAAATTAAATGTGCACTTTTTTTGGAAAAAAATAAGTGCACATTTAATTTCATTAGTTTATTCATTAACTATTGCAAAATTTTCAAATTTGTGTTACACTTACGTATAAAATTTTTCTCATTCTTGAAAATTTATCTTTTTTTTTTCTTTTCTGTACAAACCATTTAAAAACTACGCTTTGAGGCAGAATTTCAATTGAAAACTATTTCTGTTAATTAAGATGGATAGTTCACGGGGTTTTTCAAAATTCTGGAGCTTAGTTTCCAAATTGGAAATCCATGAAAAGTTCTTGGTAATACTCGTGGAGGGCACAATAGCCTTGTATTCTGTAAACTTGTTATTTAGAAACGTAATGAGCAAACGTTCAAAAGAGTTATTTAAAATTTTGGAAAAATTGCGAATCCGACATTACACCCCTCCCTCTAACCCATACAAGTGACTTCTCTGTTGCAATGTTATCATTAAAATCCTGTAAACACATTTTTGGTTTCTTCCAAAATTTCAATTATATTTTAGTTTTTGAAGGATTTTTTTAAACCTTCGTGTGGTTTCTCTATCATTTAGTATTAAAAGCCATAATTTTTGAAAAGAGATGCGTCTACCTGATGTTTTTTTATTTGTGTGTATCGTCAAGTTTTTCCAAGTGTGGATAGGTGAATGAAATTTAATAATTATTGAAGATATTCTGCGCTTTCTCTTTTAAATATTTATTCGTTACATTTACTGTTGTTTAAAAGAATTGTGGTTTTTAAAAATGAAATATGTCAGAAAAAGCTATACTTTTCTAACATGATATAATTGCGTAAATTCTTTTAATCTGTGTTCTAAAAAATTTCGGATTTATTTTTTAAAAAAAAATGTTATTATCTAGCTGTTTTCTTAAGTATATATAAATAATTTAGAAATAAGTTTTGAATATATCTATATCTATCTATCTATCTATCTATCTATCTATCTATCTATCTATATATATATATATATATATATATATATATATATATATATATATATATATATACACACAGAGTGTTTTTTTTTCCAGGTATAGAAGTTTAAGTTGGCATTACTTTCCAAGATGGCGACCGATTTAACAGCTGTCAAGTGATTTATTCTCAGTTTGGTTTGGCAATTCATCATGAATAGACTCACGCCTGAACAACGCTTTCAAATTGTGCAATTTTATTTCGAAAATAATGGTCGCGCGCGTGCGCGATTTTCATAAGCGAATTTTGTTTAGCGATGAAGCGCACTTCTGGTTGAATGGCTACGTCAACAAACAAAACTGACGCATTTGGAGTGAAGCTAATCCACAAGTGTATGTCGAAACACCGTTACATCCAGAAAAACTGACTGTTTGGTGCGCTTTATTGGCTGGTGGAATCCCTCTTCAAAAACGATGAAGGCCACAACGTTACAGTCAATGGTGATCGGTATAGAGCCATGATTACTAACTTTTTTATTCCTGAATTGAACAATCATGATGTCCAGGAGCTGTGGTTCCAACAAGACGGCGCAACATGTCACACAGCTCGTGCCACAATCGATTTATTGAAAGACACGTTTGGTGACCGCCTAATTTCACGTTTTGGACCTGTGAATTGGCCTCCAAGATCTTGTGATTTAACACGGCTAGATTATTTTCTGTGGGGCTATGTAAAGTCATTGGTCTATGCGGATAAGCCACAAACGCTCGACCATTTGGAAGACAACATTCGCCGTGTTATTGCCGATATACGGCCACAATTGTTGGAAAAAGTCATCGAAAATTGGATGTCCAGATTGGACTACATCCGAGCCAGCCGTGGCAGTCATATGCCAGAAATCGTATTTAAATTGTAATGCCACAAGATTATCTTTCGAATAAAAAAAAATTCATGTCAATCGAATAATACGTCGTTGTTTTATTGCAATTTAAAGTTCTATACCTCTAAAAAAAACACCCTTTATATATATATGTGTGTGTGTGTGTGTGTGTTTTTCCTTTACAAGACCTTTCAGGAATCGTTTCAACAGAATGGAATATAATCATTTTACTTATTCATGTATTTACTCGTATAATGAACTCTGTATTCTGGTAAAGTTTTTTTCGAATATATATGTAATCCATTTATTTAAAAGGTCTAAATTCTAAATTTCCTTGGGAAAAAACAAGGAATTCCCTGTTATATATTTATATATATTTGCCTTTTTTTAAAAAAAAAAAATTAAGTGGAGAAATTTGTGAAATATATATTTTTTAGTCATCAGACTGTTTGGAAACATTTTTTATTTTTGTACTTTTCCCCCAAAATAACTCTATTGTTTTTAAAGTCATTTATTTATTATGAAATACGATTTTGGAATCGTGACTCTATGAACCATTGCAATTTAAAAATTTTCGTTAGTAAACTATTGGAAATATGATGGCTACCTTAAGATATATTTTTCTTACCATTAATATTTGTCTTACATGTCGATGATTATAATGTTAGTAAAATTAAAATTACCGTTAACTCCGGTGTATAACGCATACTTTTCACACAAGAAATATGATCGAAATTTTAGGGTGCGCGCTATTCACCAGGTATAAAAATGCGAGCTTTAAAAATAAAATAAAAAAGATAAGCATAGAAAAAAATTAAACTTCTACCATAGATCGAAATACTGTTTCTTCAAAAGAAATGACATTTCTTATGAACTTCAAGGGTTGTAGTTCTAGAAGTATATTATTTTTTTCGAGAGCTTGGCATAATACCTCGAATAAATAAATTAAAAACATTACGCACGTACATTTCAGATTTTTTCTTAAAAAGGGGTGTTCGCGTTATACGGCGAATGTACCTAAAAACTAAAAATTGCTGCTTGAAAGTGTAGGTGCGCTTTATACTCTAGATTTTACGGCGCCTTATTACTAGGATCCTAAGAAACTTGCAAAATGATTTCAACTTGCAAATTATTTCAAAGTTAGAAAAACTTGGATGATGCGCAAATGGAAATATATGTGGTATCTGAACTGTAAAACGTGAGTGAAAATCCAATTTAGAATAAATACAGGTAAATGATTCACTTGCTCATATACTTGCTTCCGTAGTCTGATGTTAAAGGTTATAATTTCTACAAGTAATCAAAAGCTCAAAATACCATCGTGTGAAATATTGGTAATTCCAACGCGTAAATTTGATTGTACCATAATGCAAGTATTTTAAAAGTAAATGATTCGTTATCACATAACCGTTTCTAATGCTACTAAAAATCTGTCGAGTAAATGGGCTGATCCAATTTAAATATGTTGAATCTCAAAGACATTGGTGTGATGTGGAAGTTTGGAGAGTATCGTCCTCGTTACTTGACCATGATTCAAATTTACGTGGTATGTCACCTATTACCCTCGTGCTTGGAAGTGCAACGTTTATAAGCATTCAATGAATCGTTTCTTAACCGTGGCTGAAGATTGTGGTACAGTTTTAATTAAATTGCAATTTTTAATTATAGTTTTTTTGTGTGTTTGAAAACTTTTGTCCTGATTAACTTTCTATCAGGCTTATAAGGTATTTTATGTAACTAATTTTTTTTTCATTTTAAACTACTAGTAATTTGAATCAAAAACTGCGTGTTCTTAAGTTCTTGAATATATTACTAATTTCATATAACATTTGCATACTCCATTTTTAATCCTTTTTATTACTTTATATTATTCACATATATACAATTTGCTGCAAAATTGTGTAAAATTTAATTGTACTTTTGTTGATTTCTGCGTCGAGTATCAGTGGTTAGAAAGATCAGTGAATATAACGATCTCTCACTAATTCATGCTTCAGTGCTGATGCTCTGTGCACTTTGTTAAACGGGCTCTTCTGCATGTGTAAGTCAGTAGAACAAACAGCGGTTCTTACCAACACACGTTTCATGTAGCCTCCTTCTTGAAACACCAACTCACATTAAACTTGAGTTCTTGCGACCGCATGTGAAATTCACCAAGCAAACGAATGAAGCATGGAAATTGGCACTTGTAGTTACAAAGCATTTTTCTCTAAATACACAATTTAGACTGTGACATAGTCTATTGTCGTGAATTCCCATCTTTCGATAAATGTTATGGTTTTACCAGCTGGTCAAGGACAAGTGCCTCACTCATCGATTGTCCCTGAAGTTTTTACAATCAACCAGCTGTGGAATGACCGGTGCACGTGGCCATGGGGCCATTGTTTATTGTCTGAACTCAGGGAGTGGAGATTGCAGACGGGTCGGCATAATAGACTTAAGAGTTCGGCGCCCCATGGACAATAGGTGAAGCCTATCTTAAAAATAACCATATTGTCTTTTTCTAGTGTTGTTTGAAGGGGATGCTAGAAACAGATGGCGTGATGGGCCAGTGTGTCCAGCTGTGGACAAGGAACTATGGCGCCTTGGACCAGACGGCTCGGGTGTGTTTTGGCGTGTTATGCGCCAATAGGACGAGGGAGGTCAAGAGAGACTTTGTTGACCTGCGAATAAGGAGGGGCGTGTTGTGAACACACCCCTGTTGTTTAAAAAGGGTTGTTTTTGAGGACACGAAAGAAAAAAAAGACCGGAAAAAAACCTGGAGAGAGAGAGAGTAAGAGAGAAAAGACCCGGAGAGAGAGAGAAAGAGAAAAAGACCGGAGGAAAAAAAAATCCCCGAGAGAGAGTGAAAAAAGACGATGAACGCCGGTGGCGTTGAGCATGAGTATATGAACTGACCACACCGGCTTGGCATTTAATCTGGATTTATATTACTTCATTTACAAATTGTTAGCAAATAAAGTTTGCTTTTATTTGTATATTAAGCTGTAAAGATTTGTTTATTGATGGATAGCTACTCACGACGTTACAAGACGCATATAGGCCTACGTAATCGATGCAAAAAAAAATTTGCACCTTTGGAAGTATTTTACATTTTGTTCGGTACTTTTCAAGAAATTTGACCGAATATGCAAACTCACTCATTTTTGAGTATAAGTTTAATAATAACAAAGCTCTAGTTGATGACAAAATAGCTTAGTAATTGTATATTTTTTATTGATGATGATTGATAACTATACTTATAATATTTTTCAGTACTTTTTTTTACGTATATTTGACTTTTTATGCATCTTAAAGTATATGAAAATTCAAATTAACCAAATGTTGCCGGGTATATTATTCATATTTGAAAGCGTTTTAATAGATTTATCTTTCTCCATAATACGAAGAAGAAAATTGTATTTCAGAAAAATATATATTAACTGCTTTTTTGTATTCTCTACTAAATACATTTACCAATAAAAGAAATACTATTTTTCATTGAAAACTGCAATGATCAGTACGAAAACAATGACCTAATTGATAAAAAAAAGAATTAAAGTTTATACACTAAAAATTATATGCAATTGAAAAACATTAATAAATTTTATCCAAAAGTTTAACAGTAAATTTTTATAATCCTTCTTCAGAATTCTAAGGTGGTTAGTATCTTGATCCCGAAATTATTTTATGTTTATTCTCATTGTTAAAAATCTTTTATCAAGACTCTCCTTTAAATTCTGATTAGAAAATACTGTATTATTACTTATTAAATTTATATTAACATACTTTATATAAAAAAATATATATTTAACACTAAACGAAAACATGCAAAATTAAATTTTTCAAAAAAACATACTAGGATTTCTCGAGACTTTAAAAACAATTGAAATTCTACCCCCCGCCCCCCAAGGATCAAAAGATTCTTTAATAAAAACGCTTCCTTCCATCGAAATTAAAATCGGATATGTGTAGTAATACATAATTCGATAATAATAAATCAGCTATGAGATTTATAAGTTTCTGAAATCATAATTGGTTTTTTCCCCCGTATTTATACCATTAGGGATATTTTTTTAGAAAGTAATAAAACTAGTGTTGAATTTCTTTTCTGTAAAGATTGGGTTATAGTTTTTGAATAAATGTCAAAAACTTCGGACAATTTTGGTCTATTTAATAAATTTAATTGAATACCTTAATAGCATTATGCCTTTCTTCTTCAAATATG
Organism: Trichonephila clavipes; assembly: GCA_019973935.1. Classification (NCBI taxonomy): domain Eukaryota; kingdom Metazoa; phylum Arthropoda; class Arachnida; order Araneae; family Nephilidae; genus Trichonephila; species Trichonephila clavipes. The sequence goes on from BMAU01006828.1 coordinate 37,398, forward strand.
ATTTGATATGTTATGATACCCCGTTTTATATTTCAGTTTAGAACATTGTTTACAACATTTTGCTGTTTATTTTAATAAATGTTGAACTCTTGGGAAAAATAGCGTGATCTCGTAATTTAATTAGTTTTTAAAATTTATTTTTAGATCTAATATTAAAAATATTTGTGGATAAAATGAAATTAATCATTATTTAATAGCTTTATTGATTTACTAGAAAAATGACAGTTCTTATATTCATTTAGCTTTATTTACGATGAATGCAATTTAATTATCCAGCAAAGGGAAGAGTTACCGTTTCTGTGATATAAACATTTATATAATTGTGATATTTAATTTAAATTCATTGTTTATTCTCAGGTATTACCTAGAAATTATATTTTGTTTTGGTATCTTTCCTTTTATATTATTAAGGAAAAATTGAAAAATTAGGTGATAAATATATATTAAGAGAGAGTTTTAATGAAATATTACCTTTATAACATCTGTGTATTTTATCCAACTTTCAAAGATTGAGTGATATAATCCTTTTAAAAAATTATATATTTATATATCTATGATTTTGTTTTGCATAAGATAACAAATTTTAAGTAATTTATCTGAACATAAATTACGTTCACTACTTTTTAAAAATAATTCGTTTTTATACCTTCATTCTTAAAACAATTTTTTGAAAATAAACCTTGGACATTTTTCGACAGATATCCTTTCGCTTATCGCTCACGTTTACGTGTAACCATTATTAAAGGAAGGAGACAAAATAGCGGGGAAAGCAAAAGTCAAAAAGATGACATCCTCTTTTGATTTATGCTCTTTCTCTATCGTAAATTATTCATGCATATTTCCATGCAAACGTTCGATATTTCTTGCTACAAACCTCGCTACCATTTACTGAATATACCCCTAACTACCTGTTGGAAGAGAAAAAAAAAAGTATTTTACTTCGCACTTGGCCTGATAAAACAGCTAACCTTTTCCGCCATTGAGCAGTTGATGAAATCCACTTCACACCGAGCTGTTAAATAAACTCATAGCTCTCTCACCTGATTATAATTGTGGCGCCGCTAAAGTTGGAAGAACCAACTGCCTACACGTTAGGGCATTTCTGGAACGCTAGGCATTTTGCTTTGGCCCCCAGGCTGTGCCCACTCAGAGCGTACTTACCCTGTTTTCGCGTTTTCTTTCTTTTTTATTCTTTTTCTCCATCTCTTTTGCTCCTATTAACCACTTGTTTCTCCACCCTGCTTCGAGTAACTTCAGTTCCCCCTTGTGGTAGAGCGGCCGGTCCGTATGCTTGTTTGTGTTCGCCGTTCGCTGGGACGGCTTATGGTCATTCAGTTGTAGCAGGTACCGGCGTGTTCATTTGCGTTGTTGCAGCTTTGTATTGTGTGTTTTTTGTGTGGTGAGAAACATCTCCCTCTCACCTGTAAAATTTATCACTTCTTGTGAACGTCGGAATTTCTGGCATCTCTGGTATTTTGTTCAAAGTGGGTTTTGGATTACGTCTTCACGATTTTGGTGAAGGTAAGTTCGTATTTTTTGGATCAAGTTAGTGATTATATTTTTCGAATGTATTTGGCTCGGAAAACGCGTGTTTTTAATTATGCTTTATTTAATCGTTAGTTAAAAATATAGCGATTGATTTTCCATATCAATTTTTTTTGGGTGTTTATTAATTATTAAACTCCCGAGACTGCGGTATTAATTGAAACGCATCTATATAGTTTATTAATGAATTTTTAATTATATCGTGCTCTAGACGTATTATATCTAAATGAAATAAACTGGATTAATGTGTTAAAGGTGTTTAAATATTGAAAATCAAAATGTCTTCTTTTAAAGGAATCAATAAATGTACTAAGCATTTTTTGGGGGGGCATGCAATATTCGAATAATTCACGTGACGAATATTCTTATACGGATTATACTAAGTTAATTGCCTTGTCAAATCATTATCCTTATATAGTATTTAAAATGAATTATATTAATCTACTAATTTTCTATTTCAAGTTTGACAATTTTCTTGTATCTTTTAGGGATATGTTATTTTTTTTAAAAACTGTTCGCATAATGTTTTTTTTTAAATTTATTTGACTGAGATAATTTTTTTTGAAGTCGAGGTCTGTTTATAAATTTAATTAGATTCTATTTATTTTTTTGTGTATCAATCACGAGCAATAACAAAATACATTAAAAATATCTCTTTAATTCGTGTGAAAACCACTACTAGAATATAAATTATTAGAATTACGTAAATATTTTAAGCTCTTTAAATTATCATTATCGATATTTTCCCTTCTATTTTTAAATGTACTTAAATTTTTTTTTAAAAAAAATGTTGTAATTTATCCAGAATTATACTTTAATTCATTTCTAATGGCTTAAAATCATAAGCCAAGTTTTCTTTATTTCTAAAAAGGCTTTTGTTTTTGTCGCGTTTTCTGAAAGCAAAATGTGTATTGTTTTATTTTGAGTTAAACATATTTGAAGGAAATTAATTATGAGGTTTGCCCAACAATCTTTTCGTGAATCATATAACCTCTCTCTTTTAAATGTAAACTGTTAGGTAATTTAATTCAGTCTAAAGCAATTTGTCATTTCTGTTTCAAATATACTAAATGTCACATTATATTTTTGAATTTATAGAATTATTGCTAATTTAAAAGAATTCTATCAAAAATCGTCATTTGTTTTCACTAGGTAATTTTTTTTAACATGAAATGTGTTTGTTAAAAACAGAATTTAATTATAGGTACTCGCTCTTAATTTGAGCTATTAATGAACTGACAAAATGTATGAACAGAATATTCAAATAGAGAAATGCCGGTGAAAGTATAGTATAAAATACCATTACACACATACACGGTATTAATGATTGTAAATAATACAAGATTCAATCTGTACTAAAGTATTTGCTTTACTAAATGAATAAATATTATAAACGTCAGTTAATCCGATTGTTTTTATTATTAGCGCAGTTCTTTTTAACCGTATTTTCACATGCAGTTGATTGGATTTTTATATACTTAAAATTATTTGAGTTCCTTTGCATTTCACTTTTCCCCGATTTTCTCGAAACATGAGTTAGAAATTAATGATATGTATTTGAGTTGTAAGCCATGAAAAAAAATATGCTTTTAAATCCATAGATATACGTGGAATAAAATCCTATGTACTGTAAAAGTCAGTCCTCTGAATGGGTTTCTTGTATTACTTTTTGTAAAGATTTTCTTGCCGGATCATACTATTATGTAAAGCTTAGAGGCGGTTGTTCAATCAAGTCAGAAATATTTCTTTTCCTAGGAAGTGGTGTATTTCCCTTTTCTTTAAAAGTGACCCTTGGATATTTTTCAGTTTTGATTTGATCTGACCTTTTCATACTATTTAGTGTTGGATTGTAGAATTTCGAACCGGTTCTCTTCCCTTCTCACATCCGGTTTCCCAGATGAATTTTTGGTTTTCTTTCTTATGTGATGTGATCTGACCTTGCCTACCTTTTTTTTGTCCTTGTCTATTTGACTTTTTTTGTCGTTCACTATTTCTAAATGGCCTAGTAACTGTTTCTCTCCCGTTCTTAAAAAGATATCACTTTCAGTTGTATGTAAATAGTTGTCACTATTTGCTTACTTCATTACCAATTTGTTAACATGTAATGACTTTTGAAATTTCCGGTGCTAGTTTGTGTAAAATTACTAAGAAAAAAAGGAAGGAACATTGATACTGCAGATGCACATTGACACCGTTTGAAGAAAATAAAAAAATCTTAAATTTTTCCCATCATTTCAAGTATGACTTAAGAGGTTAATAAAAATATTTCTTTAATAGGATTTGTTTATTACTTTACTTTTTAAAATCAATAATTTATTTAACTAAATTAATATAGCTTCCGAACCGCTCGAAATGCTATTACTAGACCTTTTTCATTGAAACGAGAATGATATCTCTTCTTTTTTCTACTAAACTTTTACCCGTTATGTAGTCTACGGATTTTCTGGTCTCGATACATTTAGAGCAGGAGTGTCCAACACACTGGCCGCATGTGGTCCGCCAGTACGTAAGTTGCGACCCGACGACTCTTTTTTTAAAAAATTTTTTAAAATATCAGGTTTTTAAATTTTTTTCATTTTGAAGTTTGAGGTGAAATTTATATACATATATAAATCTACAATGTATTTGCCTGTTACCTGTTCCTGTTTTAAAATAAATCCTTTTTGATAACAGAAATGTCCTTTAGATTAAAATAAATTTATATTTTATCAAACAGAGTTACATTTGATTTTACTATAATAAGTTACTTTTTTAACAAATTCCGAATTGCACTATGCATGTCCTTTACTATGGAGGGAACATGATTATCTGTGTGTGTGCTACTTTCATTTCTCCTCCTTTTCTGTTTGGAGTGTCCAAAAAGCAAGAGGCAGTCAGAGATGTTTTTAAGGTTTAAAAAAATATTCAGGATGGTTAAGATAAAGGGCAATGTATACTCAATCGTTTGCGAATGACTGCAAAATCAAATTTCAACAATGAGTAACGAAAGATCAATTCAAAAGGAACACCGTAATTTTCAAGAAAATGGCAACTGTAATATTTTAAACACTATTTGATCATTGCATTATTATATTATACAAACATTATTACATTATCTATGTCTGTGTACATGAAAAATAATGAAAATAATAATTCATTCTGTTTTAAATTTTCACTGCAATAAATGTTTTTTTTTGTTTCCAAATCTGATATAAAGGTACATTATTTATGTGCGACCCGCGAGATTATAATGCTTTTTCGAAATGGCCCGCAAAGTCATTTGGGTTGGATACCCCTGATTTAGAGTGTAGAAGCTCCTAGAAATTGCCCCCCCCCTCCCACTGATGGATGTTAAATAAGTGGGAGTTCAAATTTCTCAAAAAGGTGAGGTGTGGAAGATTGGAGTGTGGACTGTCAGTTCAAGGATCGTCCATGTTTCTTGACCATGATTCAGACTAACTAGGTGGTTGCCAATAACCCTCGTGTGGCTTCAAAGTGTGATACTTAATATACCAGGGTTGGCGAACCTTTATGTATCAAAGTGCCCTTTTTTCCAAGGAAGTGTCTAATGACGTATAGTATCAAAGTGCCCTTTTTTCCAAGGAAGTGTCTAATGACGTATAGGCGTGCCGTCAAATAATTTTGAATTGTAATTGTTGGGAAAATAATAAAACTAAATATGAATAACACGAAAATCTCTCTCTCTCTCTCTCTCTCTCTCTATATATATATATATATATACTATGAAAAAATACTTTTTGCGTTGTATAGTTATAAATGTTTTAGTTATTCGTGTAATTTAAATTAAAGTAACATTAGTGTGACTTCTGTTGTTGCAGATAGGATGACAAATAAATTATATTAGAATTGTAAGATGCTACTTTTTGTAGAAAACATGGTGAATTTGAGTCTTTTGTCAAACAGTTTCTTAGTAATTAATTATTTTTGCTGTGGTTCACATTTTTTTAACAAGAAGGTTTGTGATTTGTTTCAAAATACCGTTTTATAGACGATGTTCTGCATATCAATATTCTAGAACATAAAACGCATATCACTTTGTCACCTTTACTAATAATACCATGTTTCTCGGTCCACCAAATTTGAAATTATCTGTTACACTTACAAACTTGCTCTTTTTTTTTTTTTTTTTTTTTTTTTTGCTGAACTAGCCATGTTAAACAACAGTTAAAAATCGTAAATATAACATAGGTAAACTTTAAAACACAGTTGTGTCATTGAAACTGTCTGTGCTATGCGTAGACAAACTTTACATCATAAGCAATTGTAGTCTACAACGTATCCAAGGCAAGCCAATCACAAACGAGTGTGCTCACCGATCACTCACTTTTGTTCTTAATACTTTATAATGAACTTTGAAATTTTGAAAAATAAAATGCAAACCATTTTGATCACTGACGTGCCAAAAATATTGTGTCGTGTGCCATCAATAGCACGCGTGCCACTGGTTCGCCATCCCTGTAATATACAATCAAATCAAATCTTTAGTCCTCCATCATTCTGTGGTTAGAAGTTTAATTCTGAATTACGTTTCAAAGTTGTTACTTTTCAGTTAGTAAGTCTTGACTTCCTTCGATTCATCCATTTATTTTCCTCTAATATCATTAGAAATATTATTTCTTTGTCAATTCTGTTTTTAGAAGCATATTTTTTTTCAAAGTGGATGTTTTAAGTAAACGCGGGGGTGTAGCTACCGCCGTATCAGCCGTTTTGCTGATATAGGGCCCCGAAGCTACAGGGACCTCAGCATATACGAGGAACAAATTATTAATATATTAGGGAGGGCCCAAAAAAGGTATGCAAGAAATTTTGATGCGGGGTCTACTCGGGTCTAGCTACGCCACTGTATAAACGGTTAAATTCAGTCTCGTTAATGTAATAAAAAAAAAAGAAAACGCTTGGCAAAAATTTTGTACAAACTGTAATCCTCACACTCTTAAATGTCATTTTAAATTCAGAATGAAAATAAATATTTCTTTTATGTTTATTACTTTATTTCTTAAAAATAAATATGAAATAACGCGCATTACTAAATATTCTTTACTTTTTTCGTATACTTTTCACAACTTTAGAAATTGAATTATTGCAGTTAAAGTAATTTATTTTTAATAAGCTGAATCTGTTACAAGATCGCGTCGTAATTGGACAAAGTAATGGACTTTTTTAATCTATTGATTTCGGTGTTGAAGAATTAATACATATATTTTAAAATGAAATTTAATAAAGGGAAAAATGTCTGTGCTGTCTCAAAATACCTACTCTTTCTCTACCGACAATATTTTTTTTTCTTTTTTGTAAGTGAAGCATAAAACGTAACAATCTGTGTGTTTAATCTTTAAATTTCTTCAGGCTGTTCTACTCAGATTAATATCACAGTTGTTTGTTTATTATTGCTTTTGTTTTCCTTCTAGAGGTTCTGTAATTCTTTAAAATTATTTCTCACGGCCTTAAAATATAAGAAATTTTATTAAAATTGTGAGCTTATGCAAGCATCACAAAATGAATGCCCCGAAAACGTTTTAAATATATATATATTTGGTCTAGAGCTTTATTAATATACTTTGCATGCATTATGAGAAATAATGATTTTCAGAGAAATAACAAAATATAATTGTTTCTAATATAATATATATAATAATATATAATATCTATAATAATAATATCTAATATAATGTAATATATAAAACATATATAATATAATATAATATAATGTATAAATGTAATATAATATATAAAATATAATATAATACATAAAATATAATTTAATTTTATATCTGTGTTCCTAAGTAAAGAAAAAAGGTTTACATGAGGATATATAATTGATTTATTTTGTGTGTTTTTCTGTGATAATCTTTTTGATCACATTACCTCAGCGCACTGGAAAAAGATATTTATTTTAGTTTGTAAACTCTCTTATTGTGTAACAGTCTTAAGAAGTTGAGAAGTTATATAAAAGTTCTCAGAATAAAGTTTTGTAAAATTGAAATTTTCAAGCCGTTACCGCGATATTATAATAGCCTTCCACATACACAGTGATGTAACTTAGGGAAATTTTCTAGGATTCTGATGACTCTCCCCCCCCCCAGAATTTACAGAATTTCTTTTATATATATAATGAATAAACCATCTTCAACTATCTTAAAGTGTTCCCTCTTGTTCAATAATGTAATGTATATTATTTTAGTACATCGTATTTGTAACTATTATATTTAAAGGAAAATTCTTTTTTTTAAATATCATTTACAATTTTTTTCTCCTCCGAAAAATAATTAAAATTATATAGGAACTATTTGCGCATGGAATTTCTATAATAATACGAGCAATTGTTTATTTATGTTTTTGTTTTATAATTAATAATTATTGTAAATTTGTTCTCTGTATCACAATGAGTCCCTTCTATTTTGTCAAAACGGTTTTAACTATCTGTTTAGTTTTTGTAGTATTTGTAATCAACTAGTTTAGTATGAAACTATTTAGTTTATAATGTATGTAATTATGTTAATTTAAATCATTATGTCTAATTATAAAATTAATTAATATAATATTGGTCATTTTGAAGCCAGATTCTACGCTATTGAATGTTATTCTCTTCTTACGACCCGAAATATAAATGAATTTTGAAATCCCGGACAGAGTGCTAATCTGTTAGCCAGCGCTTGAATTCTCTTTTATTTACATACGTCATTTTTTGTTACTAAAAACACTCCAAATTTTCTACCTTAGGAGCATTCAACCGAAAAACGGGGAAACAACTTCTTACCTGTGTGCTTTCCTCTCTAAAACCTTCTGTGAACCCTACAGTACAAAATGTTCGAACTGTGGAGTTGGGAGTAAAATCAATGACGCGTCTGTAAGGTTTTCAAAGCACTTTCAAATACTGAGCATTTGTTTAGAAGGTATTTGCGTGAAATAGTTTTTATAGATGCACACACACTATATAAGAGCATTTTTCTTTGCATATCTCTCTCTATATGTATGTATAAAAAAAATAAATTCTCTTGTCTGAAGATTAATTGAGCAACATTATTACATATCTTAAGATTAATTTGTAGTTTGTTTTACTAAATAAACATGGCATTTGCTATTCCAGTGGGCATTTCTCCCTTTAATCTATTTTTATTTGGTATTTCTGCATTAGTAATAGCTTGGTTATTTGTTTGTGTTGAACTTGAAGCTAGATATTGTTGCAAGTTTCTTTCTTTCTTTTTAAATTAATAATCTAAATTTTTTTATTGAAATTGGTTTAGTCCTGAAAAAAATACTGTTATGATTTTTTCATTGCCCTTTTCCACACACACACACACACACACACACACACACACACACACACACACACACACACACACACACACACACACACACACACACACACACACACACACACACACACACACACACACACACACACACACACACACACACACACACACACACACACACACACACACACACACACACACACACACACACACACACACACACACACACACACACACACACACACACACACACACACACACACACACACACACACACACACACACACACACACACACACACACACACACACACACACACACACACACACACACACACACACACACACACACACACACACACACACACACACACACACACACACACACACACACACACACACACACACACACACACACTTAGTATATTTTATAATATAAAAGTGGTTATTCTTGATTCTTGAAAATTCAACAAATATTTGCTTAAAAATTTTTTGACGGGAGGGAGAACTTTTGTAAATCAATTTATGCTTATAATTTTTTATAAATGCATGAATTTATTATTTATTATAATACTTACAACTTTTACAGTTTTTGAAGGAAATGTTAACATACTAATAAATCATTTTAATATTAATTAAATGAAACTATTAAAAACTATATGAGTAATCCACAAATCAAAATCAGAATTCTATTTCTAATGCGCGAGTGAATTTTAAAACTTACATATACACATAACTTCGATCTTTACTCGGCTCAACATTTCGATGTTTAATAAATCGGCTAGAATTGGAACTGGTGAGACTACTTGTGATGAGTTCCATATGAAACTACAGTTAATGCAAAGGATATATTTCAATTTTGATATAATGAGTATGTTTATAAATTTTAAAGATGCTTTAATTGTTTAATGAAGTTGGAAGAGTTGGAATGGGGCAACTCAGGTGTTGTTCTCGTCATTGATCAGGGTTTAAAATTATGAGGTTCGTCGTCAACAGTCCTCGTGTAGCTTCTCAGTGCTACGTTATTAAAAAGTTAATCAATCTATAGAATTTTTAAAAAATGGTTTTAATTGTAAAATTATTTTACAATGACTTTATGGGGGTCAGATTCAAGGCTATTTTTCTTAGAAATCTAGAATAAAATCAAATGTCAGTGTTCTATAGTAATTTCCAAAATCTTTTGAAAAACTGACTTTTATATCATAGTATTTCATGGGAAGACCTGTAGAGCTTAAGAATGTGTGCTACATAACTAAGATGAACAGAGTTGAAGGAGACAAGCTGTACTCAACGTTGTGATTTAACGCTGAAATAGCTTCTTTTCTCCCCTTTAAAATAAAAATTTTTTTTGAAGTTCTTAAAGTATTAAATTACATGCTTTAAAATGAAAACTGAAAAAAAGCATTAAAAGGGAATTTTTTACTCGGCCTCCGATCCTTTTTTCTTTATAAACAACATGTTTATAAAATATACTTATAAAATTATCTTGGAAAACTGATGTATGGAACCATATGATTAAATTATATATGACTCTCATCACTACCAAGATTTATCTTATATTATGAAGATAAAGATCGCAATTTTCATGTAATGTGTTTTTATAGATGGATGAATACAACAGGCGCTGAAAATTTTCACTCAGACAATTTTTGCAATCTGAAAATGTCTATGATTTAGCAGACGTATTAATTCTGCTCAAAAGGGCACCTTGACACGTGTAGTCACACACACACTCACACACATTGATTTCTTTTTAAATAAACAAACATTTTAATGAGGGAAGAAAAAAAAAAAAAAAAAAAAAAAAGACTAGTTTTTATTGTGATATTTTTTCCCTTTTTTTCTGATTTAGATGGGAAGTTTAATTGTGTTTTCCGCTTTTTTGAAAGATTTGTTTCTTATTATTTACAGCTCTCATTTTTAAGCTTTCGATTCAATTTACGGTATTTCATTTTGGATTTTAAAGATGTTTTCCACAAATTAACGAGGGCACGTGTTCATTTCTTTACGTTTTCTCTGTGCTACGAAGGAAGAAAACGAAAAGAATAGAAGTTATTTTATTAAATGGGATTTTTTTTAAAAAAAAACATCTTCAAATCTAAATTGTTAGAAATCGACAATCAAAATTAACGCTAGAATTTCTATTGACAATTCTCATTCGTTTTCCGTTCTTTGTGTTTACAGATAATGAAAAATGCTTGTAACTTTAATCCTATTCAAATAACATTTGAAAAAGAATGAAAATAAATATGCTTATCTTTTGATTATTTTTACGCCTCTATGCAAAAATATCTTAATTCTTGGATAATGAAATTAATTCCGACAAGCTTTTTTTCGTCTGCGTTTGTCGCTAGAGCAATGTATCTTTCTCCCTCCTGCTTAAACTTTCCTTTGGGTTCTTTGGCATCAGATATTCAAATGTGATCTATTTTTGCAGACATTTAGGCTTGGTTCCGCATTTTTCTTTGTTGTATAGAATTCCTTTTTTGTTCAATAGTTGCATTTTGTGGGGACTTTTTTTTTTCATCCTGGATTTGGGGTTTTCTCTAAAAAAAAATCATTCCCGAACGTGATTTTCAAATTAATTCATTGTTGATTTAGTGTAGGCTGAATAAGAATTTCTTAGAACTCTGCATTTTTAATATTTTTGGAAGTTTTCCCATTTTTGCCGACTACATCAATGCTTAGAAGGGAAAAAAATAATTTTATTGAAATAACTGTAAATCGATGAAGCTACAAAATTTCCTTTTCCCTTCAAGACCATTCATGAAACGACGCTTATCATAAGTGTTATATTTGGCTTGTTTCTATTTTGGATCGTTTTTTATGTGTACTCTGTTTAGTATTCAGAAAATATTTTTCCATTATATGAAACTTATTCATTGAAGGAATGAAATCTTCTTTTCACTTAGGATGTGCGTCATGCATTTATTAATACGTCTTATTCGTGAAGTGCTCGATGGAATTTCTAATCGAAAAATTTCCTATTTGTGTGTACATTGAGATTTTTTATCACTACAGTTATCGTTGTTTGTATGCTATTAATAGCCAATATTTTAACAGCTTCCCCCCATTATTAGTACTACCGAAATGCGCTTCAGTAATATATTTGAGAATTTAAAGTATTTAAAATGAAAATAGCTCTAATTCTCGCATTTAATGAATTTGATAATTTTAAGTTTAACACAGAAAAATTCTCGTTGTATTTTGAAAATAAAAATTTTCAAAATATACTTTAAGTATAACAATTTTGGAGGCAAAGACTGTATGTATCTGCTTATAAAATCAGCAAAGAACAATCCAACTACAACAAGGAAAATTTTCTTATTTTAAGCGTCATTTTAGTTTCATATTTGAATTAGATTCTTTGTTTGGAAAAATTGTTTTTTTATTATTAATCAAATTTTATTTTTATCGTTAATTGTTTATTTGTATTATCATTTATGTACTGTACTTAATTTGTATTCAATTCTTATTAATATGTATTTTGTGTAAAATAATTATTTTTTGTAATGCTATTTACCAACGCCATCGACTGTATGTATCCTTTGTGTAAAAGAATCTGTGTGGGAAGTTCAGTTGTTGTTTTGTCTCTTGCTAGGAGGCTTTGCCGCACAAAACTGCTAGTCCCAGTGGCGTAAAGGAGAATATTAGAGGCCCCCTGCAAAGTCAGGTTCTGGGTCCCAAGCAGGACCTTACAAAGGATTTCAAGCCATTGTGTTTAACATAGGCTTTAGGTCCCCTAGAACCCCGAACCTTCCCCCCGTGATACGAGGGTTGTGGGGGTGTACGTTATGCCACTGGCTGGTCTCTTGTTTCAAAGCTTACTTCGCAAAATTAAAATTGCTCTGTTTTAAAGTCAACAGTGTTTTAGTCTTGTGTGTTGAGAGAGACTATGCTTTTTTAAAGAGAGTACTGAGGGGGGATAAACTCCCCCTTAGAGTTTTATGGATTTTATTCCTTTAGTTGTCATTTGCGAGGTAAAAGATATTATCTTATTTAAATTATGAACGAGAATCTTTCTTCTGAACGCAATCTGCGATCAGCTTCGTTTTGTCCCTTTCACCCTCTTACAAATAAAAGTAGTCTTTGCTTCGGCTGTCAGAAAGAATTTTTTTATTCTTAAATTTAGGACTTTTTTCTTAGGTTCACGCTGGTCTGGTTTTTACTTAATGACATCCTGTAGGATCATTTTGTATGCTCCCCTCCTAAACCGATAAGACCATTAATGCAGAACTGTTACGCTATCCCCCTTTTCTCAAGATGCAAGTAGTATCTTAAAAACTTATCTTTGGTTAAATATTAAGTTACTTTTCAACTTCAATCACATTTACTGTAACGTACCCATGCTGTGTTTATTATTTGAAAGTATTCATACAATTTTTCCCGTGAGTGGTTGATATATAACTAAGTAGCTCTAAGTTGAAAAAAATGTTCGTATTTTATTTCATTTTTTTTTCATGCGTATGGAAAGAACTTGCCGATTCTGCTTCCTGTCATCCAAGTTAACTTGCATTTTCTTTCCCCTCCCAGTCTAAAAAAATGACTTAAACGTTTTCCTATTATTTTGAAGCTGATAACATTTGGCTATGGTACATTTGTGGTTAACCGCCGTGTTAAATCGCAGGTATAGTGTTAACCTTTTTGTGGGTAACTTTTTTTTTTTAAAAAAAAATTAGGGTTGAGGTTTTTTCCCCTATAAGACTTTTTAATATTCCATTATATTGTTCTTTAAAATTTACTTTTTCGTTAAGATGATCGTAAAACATTTATAAGGATATTTTTAAAAGGATGAAGTGAATGAGACACACATAGCTTAACAGATAAATTCTGGGATAAAATTATTTTTCCATAAGCTTGCTAATCTAAGAATTTAGTTCTGTATTTATTATTACTATTATCTAATTCATATACTTAATAAACTAAGTTATATTGATTTTTCGTAAAATTTTTAAAGTAAATTAAGTTACTGTAGTAATAATTTATAAGATTTCTTTTTATCTTCAAAAGCTTAAATGTGTTGTGCTGAAAATTTTTTTCTTATATTTAACTATTTTCTGGCAGCATTAAAAAAATTATCTCTCTGAGCATTTTCTTATGTAAAAGTACAAATCCTTACTTTTCTTTGTTTGAAACTTCTTGAAAAAGAAATAAAAGAAATTGTTCTAATTTTGAAAATAAAGAAAAGAAAATGAATATTACCTTAGTATTAGTTTTAATACTTTACGATCATTTGGCAGGTAAGATTCATATCCTGCTTTTAGTCAAGAATGCACCATATTTATACTTTTTAATTGTTAGATTCTCTCCATTACTGTATTAAAAGTATGTTTTTAAAATGCAATGTGTATTATATAACACAAATAGGGGGATGGACATGTGCTGGTTTTAAATTTGAACTAAATTACTATATGATATTTTTTTTACATCTTTAAGAAAACAGAAAATTTTCTTTTTCGTTTTCTAATTATTATTTATTGAGAAAAAATAAGAGGGGTGGGGGTTTGCTAATTGTCTTTTTTTTTTTAAAAAAAATAATTTTTATCCTTTCCTATTTGTGAAACGAAATTCGAAAAGGTTATGAATTTCAATGTTTTTGTTCACAATCATTTTGCATCTTTTTTTACTGTTAATAATATCTATATAAAATAAATACTGCGTGATTTGTAACAAACAATTAAATATTTTTTTAGTTAGATTTTTTGTTATTTAGCTATAACATTAATGCGTATCATTGTCTCAATTTGGAATTAGCTCTTCACTTTCAGCTATATCTTCTTCACTTGATATATTTCTGTCTCCACCGTGCATTCCCCCAAATACAATGTTTTCTTATAAAGAACATTACGGACAGCTTGTCATAACAAAGGTGGTACTCACAACTCATTACATTTCAAAATTTAACCCTCACACTAGCACTATCAGTAGCACACGCAAACAATGCGCTTTTCAAATGTGATTCTTTTAGAGAGAGAGTTTTAGATTTTACTTTTTTAATACCATTTTTCTGCTGAAAAACCATTATTTCTTAACTTTCTTAAATTATTTTCATAAATTATCATTATTGAAATGAACGCTTATGTTTAAATATCGCTTGCTTTTAAACGATAAACGCTCATCAAGTTCAAGCTACTACTCAGTTCTGCGTGTAAATTTGGTGACATTTTCTTTGTTGCCTGAAGTTGAATCAAATCATATTGTTGAAAGTAAAGCTTCGGAACATCATTTGTACGATGTCTTTTCCCCTCCCTCCTTTACCCCTGGCGGTAATTCCTGGGAGCCAAGTATAATTCCCAGAAATACAAAAGTTATGAAAACTTTTCGATTTCCCGGGATCCCGAGAAATAAACCCTTGAACTTTATCGTCCATGAGCATGAATTGAGGGGCCTACAACTACTGAAAAGCCTCACACAGGGCTCCAAGGTCTTATCCCTATGCCTTAGAGCAGTCAAGGAGAGATATACCGCTCTGAAAGATATACAGCTCTGTACACGCATCCAACATCACGCCGGTCCAAATTATAACACCATTACCTCTATAGTGTTTCACCTCCATGATGTTGTAGGGATGGTACCAAATATCTGGTTCTTTTCATTTGTGAACACGTCGAGAGTCATTTTTAAGACTAAATCCCGATTCATCAGTGAAGATAATACAGCCCCACTGCTCCTATGTCCAAAAATGTTATTGTCTGCTCTGTCAAACGGGTTCTCCTGAGATCTGGAACGAATGGGATGCAGACCATTAATCTCCTGACATAAAGCTCTATACCCCGTTAAGCCTTCGATAAGCTGTATACCTCGAAATTGAAGTACCAGGAGTGCTGAGCTTATTTGCGAGTTGAGTAGTTGTCCTCCCCCTGTAGTCAACCCGCAAATAGCTGTCATCCAGATTTGTG
This sequence comes from Trichonephila clavipes, assembly GCA_019973935.1. NCBI lineage: Eukaryota > Metazoa > Arthropoda > Arachnida > Araneae > Nephilidae > Trichonephila > Trichonephila clavipes. The sequence continues at coordinate 53,097 of BMAU01006828.1, forward strand.
GACGCCCTATAACTGGTGTCTTTGATATTTATTGTGTCAATCTCTTGGAGAACTGGTTCTATAATTTGGAAACCATATTTCGGGACACATTGAGCTATTTTACTACCTCCATTTGGAATCGGCTTCTCCCCCTTCCTCGTGCTTGCGTATACATATAATGACTTTTTGATATCTTAATTATCTTGTTTCAGTAACAAATATTGACTCTTCTCTCTCGAAAATTTTGACAACCCCTGGCATAGAGTAGCGTTTGAAGCACCTGTTTTATCAGTTTCCGTAATTTGCTTGAAATAAAAGAGTGATCGAATTTTATTGGATTATTAAGAAAAGTATACCTTTTCTCTGTTTTTACCAATTTTCTGAAAAAGTGGTACAGTAGCTTTGAAAATGTGTTTGTGTTCCTTAACTCTTCCGCTCAAGTGTAAAAGGATCAACCGTAAATGAAAAATCTTTTAATTTTAAAGATCGTGTTAATTCAGTAAAATAAAATGCGGAAATTTACAATATCTTAAATTTAATAATAATAATAATAAAAGATTTTTTGTTTATAGGAACAAGACAGACAGAAGACATGTAGACAGAAATAATACTTAAATCCTTCTCTTTTTATAGGGAAAACGAAACACCCTGGTACTCTTCAATAGTCTAAATTCCTTATTAACTGCTTTATTATCCATACAACCACATATGTTCCATAGAAAAGTTCAGTTGACTGGAAATAGATTTTTTGGTGATTCAGTTAATATATATATATATATATATATATATATATATGGAAACTGTTTTGGCAGCATTCTGCATTACTTTTTCATTAATACCTAATAAAATTATATCTACTGGATTTTCTTTAGAGATTTCTTACTTTTAGTTTAGAGATGAAAGTAAACTTTTTTAATGAATATTATAACTAGGAAATAACTGAATGGAAAAACCAGGATTTTGATTGTATGCCATTTTTCATTAATAAATTGTAGAAATTTATTAATGTTAAATGATTCCTGATAATTTCTTATGTATTGAAAAAAAAAGATTCATAGTTATTAAGAACAGTAGTTTTAAGAACTAAACATTTTTTTTGAATTATTGGGTTATTTGAATATTTTTTTCTTTTAAGTACCCTTTTTTTTATAGAAAAAGTATCATTTTTCTAGCTAATAGTAATTTACCGTAAAATCGGCGTATAATGCGCACTTTTAACACAGAAAATTAAGTGTGCGCGTTATACGCCGGGTATAAAAACGATAGCTTAAAAATAAGAAAAGAAATGAGCATAAAATTTTTTTACTTCTACGTGTATTTATTTAAAAGAAATGATTTGACTTATGAACTAAAAGAGTTGTACAGAGTGTTTTTTTTTCCCAGGTATAGAAGTTTAAGTTGGCATTACTTTCAAGATGGCGACCGATTTAACAGCTGTCAAGTGATTTATTCTCAATTTGGTTTGGCAATTCATCATGAATAGACTCACGCCTGAACAACGCTTTCAAATTGTGCAATTTTATTTCGAAAATAATGGTCGATTTTCATAAGCGAATTTTGTTGAGCGATGAAGCGCACTTCTGGTTGAATGGCTACGTCAACAAACAAAACTGCCGCATTCGAGTGAAGCTAATCCACAAGTGTATGTCGAAACACCGTTACATCCAGAAAAACTGACTGTTTGGTGCGCTTTATGGGCTGGTGGAATCCTTCTTCAAAAACGATGAAGGCCACAACGTTACAGTCAATGGTGATCGGTATGGAGCCATGATTACTAACTTTTTCATTCCTGAGTTGAACAATCATGATGTCCAGGAACTGTGGTTCCAACAAGACGGCGCAACATGTCACACAGCTCGTGCCACAATCGATTTATTGCAAGACACGTTTGGTGACCGCCTAATTTCCCGTTTTGGACCTGTGAATTGGCCTCCAAGATCTTGTGATTTAACACCGCTAGACTATTTTCTGTGGGGCTATGTAAAGTCATTGGTCTATGCGGATAAGCCACAAACGCTCGTCCATTTGGAAGACAACATTCGCCGTGTTATTGCCGATATACGGCCACAAATGTTGGAAAAAGTCCTCGAAAATTGGACGTCCAGATTGGACTACATCCGAGCCAGCCGTGGCAGTCCTATGCCAGAAATCATATTTAAAATGTAATGCCACAAGACTATCTTTCGAATAAAAAAAAATTCATGTCAATCGAATAATACATCTTTGTTTTATTGCAATTTAAATTTCTATACCTCTAAAAAAAACACCCTTTAGTTATAGAAATGCACTATTTTTTCAAAAGTCTGGGGATAATACTTCGAATAAATGACTTCAAAACATTAGAGCAATGTATACTAATATTCCAGATTTCATCGAAAAATAGGGGTTGCGCGTTATACGACGAATATACCTAAAAATTAAAAAAAATCAGCTTGAAAGTATGGGTGCGCATTATACGCCGGATTTTACGGTAATTTGCTAATGGATATTCCACTTTCAGTAATCCTTTATACGAAAATTTGAATTACAATTCTGACAGAAATCTGTGATTAAAGATCTGTTAACATAAAAATTAGAGCAAAATAAAAAAAAATTTGGTCAAAAGTATTTTTTTTTTTTTTTTTGCGCCTAAGATTAATGAAAAATGATTCATTTTTACGAAAATCACAAATTTATTTTTTTTCTAATTTTTATGTATTTTTGGTTTATTTTAATAATTTTTGTGACTTTGGTTTTGAAAGAGATATATTATGAAAGTGTCTCACACATTAGGCATATTTACTTGTGCTTTCTTTGACCAATTCATTGATTTAATACTTTAATTATACAGGTACGCTTTATTTGATTTTGCTGAGAATAACCTAAGTGTCTCCGCCTCCATTGTTTTAATGATACGAAGCGTGTGAGCTCGATTAAAAATTTATGTTTTACGTTCATTCTTAAGTTGTTGATTAACGTACGCGGTCGTCAACTCTTTCAGTCATGCGTAACGGCTGATATAAAGGTCACGGACAGCTGCTAGTTGTCTCTGAACCAGATAGTAATTTCAAGAAAGGACGATCTTTTCTCGTTCTGGGCGTCGTCTTTCGTCTTTCTTATCCTGGAATCTCGCAGCTCTAGTGTAATTTAAAATTCTTTTCCCTTCCTTTTTTTCAGATGTGTTTTTACTTTAGGGATATTTGATTATAATAGGTTACGAGAAACGATTATGTATGATTGAAGCCATTTATACACAGAATGAGAAGTTGTTGGAATGTGAGTTCTGTCAACAATAGAATGATTGTTAAGCTCATAGGCTACTGTTTTTCTCATATGTTCTGTATTTATTGATATTTATTTCAATTATTTTTATAATCCAAAATTGGCTCGATTCCTATACAAATAAAATCAAGTAAAGATTACTTTTGTCGCGAAAGTTTTAATTTTTTTTGAGACTCTAGTTAGACTCCTTGTGTGCCGACAAGTATAACACAAGGCTTACAAACGTAAGTCAATACTCAAAACAATGGAAATTACATGAAGAAGGATATAGGCACAAATGGGAACCAAAAGGGGGAGGGGGAAGTGTATACGAATACAATAAATACAGAATTAAATACAAGATTGCTCACATGCAAACGGAGGTAATCAATAATAAAATTATACAATGAGGAAGATAAGAAAGCATGACAAAATTTTTTTTTTCAAAATACAAAAACATAAAAACACACACACACACACACACACACACACACACACACACACACACACAGGAATAAATATTTGTAGCAAAAACTAAAAAAATTAACACAATTTTTAATTTTACTTGGCGAGTTTTTTTAATCTGGGATTGTTTTTGTGAATTGAATTGAATTCTTATTCTTTAACATTAAACGGGGCTAACTTTAAATTTTTATTGCAAAGAATACTTTTTTAAATATTGTTAAATAGTGTTAGCAAATGAAAAGAACTGAGGAAAATTAACAATTCTGGTTGGAATTTAACAAAATTTACGTTTTCCCATTCATGTACGTTCAAGTACATTTTAAAAAGATTTTAGGAAAAAGAAAAAAATCACCATTTTATTCAATGGTTTATCTGTAAATATTTCAAAATACTTTCGAGTCTAATGGTGACATGAAGGCACTCGGTTGTTTTTTTTAGAAACTTACAAAAAAAAAAAAAAAAAATCCTTAATGATGAAATTGTAAAAGGTTGACGAATGATTATTTTCTTTATCCGAAATATTCAAAAACACTATCAGTAAAAAGAAAAATTATAATTTTTTTACGATCATTCTACATTTCTTTTTGTGTTCTATGTCCACCTTTCTTTAATTCATTAATGTTAGCTAAGGCTTGCTAGCTGTACTTGTCGTTATGTATTCCGCAAGCATACTTATGCTTGGTATTATGTATGGTTATACTATTTGAGAAGGCGGATGAATGACGGTGTGTGTGTAGGTTTAGTGTATATCTTTCACATCGGAACAATATGGTCTTATACAGTTTCTTCCAGATAATCGTAAAACTGCCATTTTACTTTACCTTTCTAATATAATGTTTAGGTTAAGAAATTAGTAGTGGAATTGTGTATCAATGGCCTTTTGTGATACAGCCGAAAGCAATCCTTTAAAACACGTACTTAAAAAAAATTTGTATGCAACCTCCATGGCATCTGCTTGTTGAATTCCTGTTTCTTTGTCACCCTACTGAGAAATGAGTCAGGTGGAGAACAGGAATAGTGTACCCTTCAAGGGAGTTGTACTTAGTGCCAGTTGAGTGAACACAATTAACAGAATCATCTGTTATGATGTTGGACATATTTTTGACCCGAGTGTCGAAAAACAAAGGTTTTGACTTTATACACGGTATAATTTTTAATCTTCGGAGAGAGCAGTGGACACTTGGTTTTAAGTCTTGAATTGTTACCTAATTGTTGTACTTAGATTGTGCATGTATATTAGTTGTGTGAGGTTTTTATCTAAAAGCTATCTATGGAGCTATGTATTAAAATTGGAATAAGAGACCTCTCTGTAAAATATTACTTAATGATTATCTGAAGGAGCTCATTTTTCATTTTAAATTGTCCTTTGTTGGATGCATTGCAACTCTGTAAAATATCTTGCACGTTGTAAGCTTTAAGGTATCCGACTACTTGCGACAACTTTTTTTTAAAAAAAAGGAGATATGGCGATTTTTTTTTTTTTGCGGTTTTTTAGATTTATTTAGTACATTTTAAGAAAAAAAGACTAAAACTAAGAAGAGAAAACAAATTATTACTACTAAAATGGGAAAAAATGGTTAAAAATTGACAAAAAATTATATAAACGGGGCCCCCGCTCTGTACAAATAGTAAATGAACAAATTCTCAATTTTTCAATTTTAATGTATCACTTTGTTATTCCTTTTTGAAATGACCTTCAGGATAAGAGATTTTTTTAATTTTTACTAAAACTAGAGGACGTTATCTTAGTTACTATATGAAATTGCTTAAAAAAAACAGTGATTATATTCACATAAAGAACTGTAAATTTTGTAATTAGCCAATGATTGATAAGTCTGAAGGTTAAAGTACTTCTACTGTTATACACAAAAAATTTCAGCAAATTATTTAAAAAAATTTCTGAACAATCGCAGTCTCCATTTGAGCTTTTCGAAAAAACACATTTCGAGTAAAACGCATTTTGACATCTTATGTAAAGTTATGGCGTCTACTTTTACTAAAACACTTATAGTTTTTGTTCTAGTGAATGGAAAATAAAAAGCTTCGTATTTTTATAAAGCTAATAAAATGGCCTATAAAATAAAATCATAAAAAAATTGTCTACCTTTTAAAAAAAATCATAATTTTAGGGAAGTCGGATACCTTAAGTTTCAACTGAATCTCACTCTCTCTCAAGCTGTATCGATATGCTGTTGAAAGAGTTTTCTAATACATTATAAAAAAAAAACTGTTTGGAATACTTTTATGTGTGTGGGTGTGTGTGTGAACTTTACTTTTTAACTTTTTTAAAGTGCTTTGTTATTTTAAGTCTATGGGAGATTTGTATAATATTCCCTCAAATTTTGTTTAATAAAAGCGTTTTTGCTTAGATGATGGAATATGTTTATGTGAAAGCGAAAGCAGCGCCACATTCGGAATGTGCCGATCTCTCTATATTTTTCTTTTCTCCATTTTTTGTAAGCATTTATGTTTATAATTTATCGTTTTACTGAATAAAATGGCCGGTTTCCACTGCAACTCATGTTTTCTTTTTAGTAAAATTGTTTTGGAGAGGGGAGGTAGAATTTTTTATCTTAAATGTATATTCTTAAATATCCTTGTGTATTCTTATATATGCGATTGCTCTTTTTTATAACTTTTTTACGTCCTTCTTTATTTTTGTTACTTCCTGTCTGTATACATAATTTATACTCGATATCCATAAAGATATGGAAAGGTATATATATATATATATATATATATATATATATATATATATATATATATATATATATATATATATATATAATCAGATAAATAAATATATATATATATATAAATCAGATAAATAAATATATTCTTTCAAATTACAGCAATTACGAAAAGAATAATATCAAATAACTGGGGAAATAGCTATGAAAGGATCCCTAGAGTTATTTTTTTAAAAAATGCCATTTTTTTCTGCATTAAAATATGAAAATTTGTTTATTCGATTTAGAGAACATTGGAATGATGCGTGACGATGTGTTGTTATATTATTTTATTGTATTTTTTATTGTTTTTACTATTCTTATAATTCTAATCCTGTATATGGAATTATACTGATTCTAAATTTCTGAAAAATATATTTATTATATCGATATCATTTTGTGTAGCCAATTGTACTTAAACCTGTTTCAGGCAGGGGGAGGGGCAAATAGCGACCTGCGGGCCACACACGGCCCGCCATGACTGTTAAAAAGCCAAATAGACAAAAAATGTTCTCTATATATGGGTTAACATATATTTGTGACATACAATCGAACCTCCATGTTTCGAACCTCTATATTGTGTATTTTTCTATATAGCGATCTTTTTCTTTGAACCAAGAACATTTCACGATTTTCTTCGTAAAACAACCTTCCAATAGCGAAGTACATTTTCTACATAGCGAACTTTTTCTCTTATGATTCACTTTTTTACTCTCTATTTTTAAAATATTTCTGGACATTTCAAGTTATTCTCTTTTTTAACGCATTTTATGGCGGTCGTAAATTTTGAACTGGTTTTATTAGGTGCCTAACTGGCCGACAGCAATAGAATTCTGGGCGTTTCATCAAAGAAGTGCAACCTTTAACACCCATTGCCCTGTTCACTGGAAAAATCTTCGATAAATAAATAATGTTATAAAATAATGTATGCTTAAAATTACTTGTATGCTTTAAACTAGAAAATATCCTTAAAATTCATTAATTTTAATATAAAATTATTTTTTTTAATGCTGAAAATACAGTGTATTCCTCGACATTCTTTTTTTTCTTTTCCTTGCAGTTTTTCTTTCTTTTTTTTTTGCTGAGTAAGATATATAAAATAAAAATATATTAATTTACAAAAAAGAGTGAAGTGAAATAATTACTTTTTTTTAAATATATAGTTTTATGAATTTAAAATTTGTTTTATATGGTTTATAGATGAACTTCTATGTAACGAATTTTTCATACAACTAACTTTTTTTCGGGATTTAGCTACTTCGTTAAATAGAGGTCCGACTGTATTTATTATTTGTGAGCAGAGTTTTTCTTGCTTGAAGACCAACAAGGGTAAACATAGATGCAACTGGACTGACATTAACTTTCAGGCTGTGATGATTATTTCTGCTAGCAATTTTACTCGTGATTTAAAAAAAAAAGGTTGGAAATTATTATAGGGCATATGTTTTTATTAAACTGATTCTAATTTTTGTTTGTTTTTACAGCTACATATATGTAATTAGCCCAGTAAATACTTTGAACATAAAACTACCACTATTTTATTTAACTTATGTTTTGATTAATTTTTATGGTACAATTGATACCTGTTTTGGGATGCAAAGTTAACTAATGGATGCAATAATTTAAAAAAGGTACGTTCCTCCGGTATCTTCACAATGTAGCATTCGAGAGAAAAAAAATCGTCCTCCCCTGGTTTAAGGCTGTTTTCGCCATATGTGTACGAGAGCGTGAACTTAATGTGGAGCACATTTTTGAACAGAAAAAAATGCCTCAATTTTTATAAAAATTTATGACATTGTAACTCATTTATTTGTTTAAAGTATAGTGTTTTTAAAATTTCAAAATATTTCATAAATACAGTTGAACCTCTGTTTTTGTGCGGTTGATAAAAACCGCATAAAAATAACCGCACAAAAAAAATATTCGAAAATTTCGCACAAAAATAAAATCGCATAAAAAAAGGACCGCACAAAAACAGGTTCTACTGTAATAAGTTTTTCCTTTTAACATGTAAAAGCAGTACCAATTTAAGCTCATTTCGGGCCCTGGGCGCAGATCTGCAGGCCCTCTTGGCACTGGAAAATTGAAATTTATAACCAGAAAATCTGGTTAAGTCCAGCTTATCCAGACCCCTGGTCGCCCGTCCCGATGGATAAACCGGCAATGTGTGAAGGGGTAGCTCATTTAGCATTACAATATAGGAGAAAAAATGCGAAATGTATTTTATAAAAGAAAAATTGCGTCAACTTGGATAAAAATGAGTAGTATGATAAAATAAGTGATTCTCTACAGGTACAGAATATAATATTGTTTGAGTACTTTTTTTATATTTGAAAAAATATTCTGAATTGGAGTCCTATTCTTTAACATTAGCCGAAGACAGCCTCAAGGGGATAGCTTGAAGAATGTCATCTATATTTTGTGTTTTACCTTTTTTCATTTTCGTCATTTGGTGACACAAATCTGAGAATTTCTCTAACTAATGTTATTATAATAATTTTTGTTTTGTACTATTATATTGCCGGTTTAATTTGGAGGATTTTGGAAAATTTCCAGAAAAATATTTCTCCTAGTTTATATTTTATCTCGTTATTTTATAACTGATTTAACAATTGTGTGTGATATTTTTTTTATCATGACTGTTAATTTCTGTATTAGGTTCAATATTGAACAAATTGACTTTGAAGGATTTCCAGAAATAGGTTTTTCTACCCTTTTTTTTCGTAATCGAATTTCACCCTATCGACGTAAATTGCTTAGCTTTTTCTGCAATTTTATAGCGTGTGCTTGCAGCTGCAAGCTGCATTAGCTGTCTTTAATCTGTCGGGCATTCTTCTTTTTATGCCTCTGTAAGTGTTGACAGACGCGCCGCCCTGGCGCCTCGGAAAGGGGGGCGGTCTTGGTAGTTCAGTGTCCACATTCCCCCGTGGTCGGTATTTTTCCTTGATGGGATTTTTCGTGTGGACTGTGGAATTTTATCTTTTTCCTAAGCTCTGATGAGTATTCGTTTCGGAAGAGAAAAATATGGTCTTTTTCCACCCATTTTATACCAATTTCTGTTTAGTTTCATTGAGCTGTTCTTGTATCTTTAAACTCTTTATCTGCTATTATATTAAGTATAAAGAGAATTTTAATTGCATACTTATAGGATTAATTATTACTTACTGTTATGGGCTAAATCCAGAACAAGTTGTTCTAATTTTCGATTATTTTCTAATCAGAAATGATTGTATTTCACATTAAAATGCACTTACTTTTAGCTTAAATTAGTGTAAAATTCTACGCTCAAATAATTAAGAGAATATTTAAAATATTTTTTGAAAAAAAATAATGGAATTTTTTTGTAGTAACTGTTTAAGGTTTTAATTTATGATTTCTTGTGTAGTGCTTTTCTTATATATATATGCAGACGCATTTTATTATTTATTTTATTTGGGTTTGCGAAAAAGTATATTTTTACAAATATTTTTGTTTATATTTATTTATATTGTTTCCCAATATTTTTTATATCCCCCCCTTCATATTATGATTGTCCTTGTATTCCTTCAGTACTTTTTTTTGTAAGAATTAAAAAGTTTTACTTGCACATTATATTTTTACGCCGTAATTATTCTGAAATTTCCGAAACTATTGTGAAGCAAAATGTTGTAAAAACTAACAGAAAACTATGTAGTAATACGAAATATAAAACGAATTATACTATGAGAAAAAAATTGAACATTTAAATGGATATAATGGACCAATAAAACGAATTTAATAACTATGAATAGTAAAGATAAAATAGTATTTGGCCTTGTTCACAGCCAAAAATAACTTAACTAAGCGCACGACATGACTAACAAATGGCTCATTGTAACGCGTAATGGTTTTTGTTCTCTTATATTATCCATCAGTGTTAAAATTTGTTCCGATTAACATTTGTGTTCTGAACCTTTCAATTTTTTTGTCATTAAATTTGTTTTCCCGTGGGTTAAAAGACAAAAAAAACATGCTCATCCTTTGCATAGGTAATTTGCTGTGTCTGATTTTATGCACCTATTCTACACTTAAATATTATGTATTATATTATTAAGTTTAGATCTTCCCAGCATTCAAATGCTTTCTTTACTCTTTGCGTTCAAACATTTATAAATTATTTTAAACAGCTATAATTTTCTTTATGTAGCATGCATACCGGAATCAGATGCATATGTATTTTTTTATTTGGATTTAATTAAAGTAATAAACATGATTTGTGCGTGACAAATATTAATAATTTTTGATTCACTCCTTTTAGTGGAGTGCTTTTTACTGGGAAGAATTTTTATGATTGCTCAAAAATTGTATTCTCGTAATTCAATTAAAGTAAAAAGATTTGCTCTATTTTTGAATTTAAAAACTTAATACATTTGAATGCTTTTCAAGCGATTGTGAAGTAGATATGTAATTTTTTTTTTCATGTTTTAACTTTTGAGAATTGTTATTCATTTATTTTTTGTGCTGTATGAATTTACCTTGGTTTTTTCGTTTGGTTAATTTGTTAAATATTTAATCTAATTTCAAACAAAACACGTATGAAATAAGTCGCAAATTTTACTATTGAATTGTTTTTTTATTTCCGTGTACACATTTTGTGTTTGGAAGTATTTGTTAATAGTTATGAAACAATTTTTTTTTTTTTTTTTTACTTGCAAGTGTTTTTTAATGACACTTCTATTTACATATTTTTTAAATTATTTTTTTAAAAAATGATTGATTTTTTTTTCAGTATTAATTTTTCTCCCTATAGTATATCATTTTAAAAAGTTTTTGAGTTGGAAGTTGCTTTCATTATTTAATACATTGCTGTTTATTCTTTTTTAAAAGTCAGTTTTGCTGCGTCTAGCCTTAAAATCTAAAAAGAAAGTTTTTATTCACCTCTATACTCATCTATACCTTCATCATGTATTACAGAAGGTTAAAATATTTTTTTCTTTCAAAAGTAGTAAATAAAAGAACATCATCATGAAGACAGTATTAAAGCTGGTTTATTATGTAACGTGTATTTTTTTTTCTTTTATTTATGTTTTACCTCCTGCCCTTTTTCAGACGTTAATGAATTCTTAATATATGATGGAATTCCTCAATATTTTATATCATGTTTTCTCAAAGTTATTTTTATGGTCTTGCCTTGTTTTTATTTTAGCCACTATTTTTATAATTGTCATGAAGCTGTTTGGGTATTTAAAGTTGTTATAATATATATATATATCTTAGCAAATTGAGTGAAATTGATTTTTTTCAAAGGATCTGTGATGAGGTTCAGTTTTGCAATAATTAGCTTATTCTTAGTGCACGACAGCTAAAATATCTAGTAAAGAATTTTTCGTTAATATTTTAATTAATATTCTTTTAGAGCCATCATAATTAGCTTTTTTCTCTTTTAAAACACAATCTGTGTTTTATCATAGCTTAAATTTCATTACCAATCTTACGCTTTGTATACAATTTATTTAACTTACCAGAAACACTTAGCATTATTTTAAACATGTAATCACGCATTTGTCATTTATTTTTAAGATCTTTTACTCTTCAATTTTACAAAAAATATTATAAAAGATGGAAATGGTTAAATACTTTGGAATAACCTTATTTCTCCTACTCATAATACATCATAATTTTTTCTTTCTAATTAAATCATGATCGATACATGTATTTTTAAAAACACATCCATCATACGTCTCAAAGTGATTGAAGTAAATTCCGTTTGCTTTTCATTTTTTTTCCTTCCTACGTATTGGTGTGGGATACCTTACACTGCAATGTCTTTCATAATGATATAAATGACCGTGTTCTACTATAGGTTGTGGGGTTTGTGATTTTTGTTATTTATTTAATTACTTTAATGAATATTATTGGCGTCACTGCTCTTATCAATGTGATAGACGATGCATGGTTAATAGCTGACATTTCCACACTCCTTAGCGAAATGATGTAATAACTCTTTCCCCACTCAACAACTTACGTGAATTGGATAGCCTTAATTAGAGGCTATCAAATAGAGCTAGCCGTTGGGTCGTATGGACTTCATACATAGGGTTTTCTACTTGTGAACCCTTTTCGATGATGCTTCTTCTATTTAATTAAAAGGTAATTTCAAATATTTTGTGTTTTTTGATATTTGTAAGTGTTAATTTTTAATTGAATCATTATTTATGATGCTGCGTAGATTCGAAGATAAATATATTTATTGAAAATCAAATAGAATAAAGATAGATATCAGACTTTTATTGGCAGTTATCTGATGAGAGATGGGAAATATGTGCTGAATATTTTTTTTAATGCCTTAAATTGTAGATGTAATTTGAATTTCTATATTTTTAATTTGAGTTTATTTAAAAATTTACCCTGTTCTTCATGAATGTGCTTAATTTTCAGAAAATGGTGAGAAAAGTTGAATCTAAGGATAACAATATATTGTAGTTTTTTTAATGAATATGTAGTTATAACGTTTTTAAATATATCTTTTTATCTGCATTGTGGTATTTGTATGCATTATATCGTCGCTGTGTAAATCTGCTATGTGTACTTTTTGGAGATTTCGATATTTTGACTTATATGTGACTAATTTACTAACCAAATTTTAGTATAAAAAGATTGCTACGTGAATCTAAGCATTATACCGTGAACTATGGTCGCTAAAAAAATGTTATGTGCATCAGCTAGAATATTGTCATATAAAAGTTTCTCAAATCTCAAAGTTATACGTTTTGCACATGGCAGATATTGGTTTGACAACAACGATGTATTGCTTTGGTATTGCTTATAATATCTTTTCCCTCTGGGATATTTCCTCATATCTACTACTGGTTTATAAATATTTTTAGAAAGAAATAATATTTGGAAAATAATTTGTAAGGTTCTAAAAAATTAGACTCGGTTGGTGTTCTCAAGTAAAACGTTATTATTTTTTCGTCTCGAAAGCGTATCAAGATGAAAAGATATACATCCATACAAGATGAAATGTGTTACTATTATTTCTCTATTGAAAGTCGTTTCACATTTTTTTTTTTTTTTGAGATTTTGAATATCCGTTTGCGTGGAAACAACGTAGAATTCTCTATCTTGTTTTGAATACTTGCGAACAGCACAGTTCATGGGGATCTTGTGATGCTAATGTTCATAGATATCGTGATTAATGGTAGGACGTCGCTGCGTGTGAGCAGCGTCTTGACATTGGATCCAGTTTTATGAATGGCACCACCAGATCTCGCAGAACGACCCAGGTATTTCAAGTACTGCTGAGCGAATTTATTCAACGATTGAATTGTGCTGCGTAGTTTCTTGACTTAATTCTGATAGATCACCCGTGGAATGTTCTTAGAAAGCATATTTGAATGCGGACACCGCTGCCTCGGAGTCTTCAAGATGGAAATGGGGGGGAGGGGGTCTAAGAGGAGAGTAGAAATTCCTTTGCAGTTTTGCATAATGTTTTTTGTTGCTCAAACAGATTGTCAATTTTTCATTTGTATCGGTGTTGCCTTAAGATCTTTATTCATTGAACAAACTACTAAAGTTCCTACTTCCATGTATTTGAATATTTCTTTTAATATTATGTTTGAATTTTTCTTCCTTAATACTAGATTTTAGGATTACATATTCTCTTCATAAAAATTATATATATTTAAATTCCCGTCCTAAAATTGGTGTTGTTTCTCTGTCAGTTAGACTTATAGAGCAAAACATCATTATTTTTTTTTGAAATGTGAAATTTTTAAACCTTTTTCGTCATGCGCAGTTGCAGAGTTTGAATTTCTACTGATAATTTCCTTTGGTAAAAATTTCATGAAATATATTATCTCTTCTTTTTCTCTCTCCTGAATTCCTATTAAAGCTATATTTGAATTAGTATTTTAAAAAAGTGATACACGAATTTTCTGAAAATTCATACAATGACTAATACCGCGTCTTCGATTAAATCAATAATTAAAAAAAATAAATAACATGACACTTTTGAACAACCTTCAAGCGATATTTGATTCACCTTGCTTTCCGATACTTATATTGTTGATATCTTTCTTTGTAGTCTGTTCAGAAACTACTGGTAAATATAATTTAGATATGTTTTGCACGTAAGCAATGACTTTGATTTTGTGAATGGAAAAAAACAATAAAATACTGGATGAGCTGCGTAATGGATTTCAACGATTCTTATCACACCTGTTTCTTTTTCAATTTATTCTTTTCTTCGTTTAACTTCTCAGCCTCTTCGAACCTTCTGACCCTTGTCCTAAATACATCCTTTTTCCTTCTTTTTTTCTTTTTAAAATACTAGATTGGAATTAGTGGTGTCGCCGATACACGGTGCTGCATTAAATTATCCTTTCATTTCATCAGATTCTTAAATAGAGGTGGACGGCTGCCATTTTGTTCTTGGTATTCCAACTGAACAGTTTTCCTTTTCTGGATGGAACTTACACACAAGTAGATAATGAATGAATGGATTTAAAAAGAATAGAGATAACTTTTACCTGTGTGTGTGTGTGTGTGCGGGGACTTGATAAATTACTCGTCAGTAAAATGTTGCCTCATCCAACTGACATGAATTGATTTTTTATAATCGACAGTGGCATTTATCTTTGTAAATGATTGTATGTGTTGAGATTTGTGAGATAATTATGCTAGTGAGGAGTCGGGAGAAAATATTCTGTTTAATCTCTCTTATCTCTTTTTCTGTTTTAAAAAAATGTTTTTTTTTCCTTATTGAAAAAGCGAAATGTCATTTTTAAATTATAGTTCAATTTCCGTTTGCTGTTTATTTTTCAGAAATTTATGAAAAATCTTTATCGGCATTTCTGTTTTTGAATTCGGACTTATTAAAACTTTTAACAATAAAAAAAATTAGTTTTCATTTTTCATATTTATTGTAAATTTTCTCGTGAGTTTTAAAGAGGGGAAAAACAAATTAGAAGGAAACTGCTTTGTAGTTTTATATTTTATTACGCGGAAGAAGTTATGAATATGTGTTAAGTGTCATGAAATATGGGTACGTATAGGGAGATAATTCTTATTTAAGAGTAAACTATGCTTTTAAGTAAATAATTTATTTTTTTTTTATTGATGTCAAAGTTCTCTTCTTATTTCGTCACGCACACGCGCGCTTACACTTGGTGGTAATCGTTAAAAGATCTGGAACCGCACAGACGATTTGTAAATCAGGAATTGAAAGGCAAAAATGTCTATTATTTTATGAAAAAAATATTTCTCTTTAGGGAAGGGGGTCATTATTATTATATTCAGATGACCATCGTTCACAGCTAGGCCCTATAGTATTCTTTTAGGTCCCCGGTGGGAATAAGTTCTTGTGGAGCTTATTAAAATAATTACATATAATTATCTATAACTTTCAGTAGGAAAGCTTTATTTTGTTGTTTGTATTGAAATTTTGTTATTGAATAAAATTGATAAGTACGCGTGCATATAATTGAAATAATATGTTCTGAATTTTAGATGTGCTTATGAAAACTTAAAAACAATTAATGTTTATTTTAATATCATAGAAATTAAATTTTGAATGCCGAACTTTCAGTATATTCTGGATGATTTTCAATTTACTTTTCCCTGCTCTTGTCGAAAATAAAAAAGCAATGTTTCGTATAATTAATAGTTACATATAATTCTTGCTTAAGTTAGAAAATTTCCAAATTCCAAACAACTAGATTGAAAAGAAATATTAATTGAAAATGCGTCGAAAATGTAATTCTATTATTTTTCCCCCCATGAATGCAGTAGTCCATTTTTAGGAACCATGTGTTGAAAATATACCAATAACTGTAATAGCATTGTGAAATCGGCTTGTGTAGTTCGGAGAATATTTCGGACTATTGACGTTAAAATGAAATAAAATTTGCTCAGTGCAGTCATGAAGAAAGGCAAGCTCTTTGAAAGACACCAACGCAAATTTCCCTTCAAATGAAATTTATAATTCCTTTTAAAGGCTTATAAGCTTAAGAGCGTTCGCGGAAAGGCCTCTGAATGGCTACATCGTCCTCGCTCTCTTCCTTGGTGTGAAAAGCTTTTAGGGGAAATAAGACCTTTCAGGTCCTTAAAATAGCATATTTTGATATACATTTTCAATTCCTGGTATACCAGTAAATTCTGTGTATTTCAATATGAATTTTTTGAAGTTTGCACTGTAAAGTGCTAAATCAATTTTTGCGCTATAAAGGTTTTTTTTTTTAACGTAGCAAAAAATATGAACACACACACATGCTTTAAAAATCTAGACTTAATTTTTACTCCCTGTATTTGCATTTTGTCAATTTGTTAAAAAAAAAACTCTAATTGAAAACTCAAACATTTCTCAACAACTGTACGATCAGCTGTTCAATCGTTTAATATTACTGTTGCCACACCAATACTAATTTCTGTTTAAAAAGATTCTGGTGTTTTTTTGTCAGTTATTTCCAGAGAGCCGTAGTATTAAAAAACTCTTTTGAGTTCAGAGTCTTTCCATCAAAATACTTTTTGAATATCTTGAGTGAGAAGATAACTCTGTAATTTATAATTGTACTGTGCATTCATGACAGTGATAGGCACATTATTTTTAATGTTTTTTGGAAGGATAACATTTTGAAAAATTTTACACTCTGGTTAATACAACATAAGGTAACACACCAACTAAACAAAAGTAATGCATCAGTTCACCATTTGTTGAATGACAACTTTATAATATAGCCAATACCGCAAAAAATCTATTGGTACATTACAAATCCAAACAGAGTTTGGAGTGTAGGGTGCAAGCCAGTGGCGTAACGTGCACCCCCGCATCGCGGGGGCAGAGTTCTAAAGGGGCCCAAAGCCTGACTGACGCAAGGGCCTACCCTTTGTAAAATTCAACATGGGGGCCCCAAACCTGAGTTTGCAGGGGGCCCAAAAGTTCTCTGTTACGCCACTGGTGCAAACTTAGATGCCGTTCTCGTCACTTGAACCTGGTTCAAAATATTACTAGGTGCATTGTCAATAGCCTAATGTTTCTTCGAAGTGAAATTTAATAAAATAATCAATCAAATTTAAACAGAAATTAACGGAAACACCCTTTTGTGTACATTGCTTTTGGAAGACAAATCTATCGAAATGTATTTCTTTTAATTCATCTGAGTGTTATCATTGTCGGATTTCAATTTTTTCGCTTTCTTTATATTTTCTATTAATTCTTAAAATTTTATATTAGTTTTGAAAATTGATTTTTTGAGCCTCCAAAGGTTTTATCTTTCTTTAACCTCACATTGCTTACCCGGTATTCTAGAGACGCAAGCGTATTTCTTTCATTGTATTAGGTCCGGCTGCGGTAGCCCAGTGATTAAGGTATCGGATCATGGTAGGCATGTCATGAGTTCGAGCCCAGTACCACTAAAGACCCGCCGTGTAGGGCAGCGATGCACGTTAAATCTGTCGAGAGCTGAAACGTCCTCCCATTGGTGTGGTGTGGTAGTTAGGATGAGAGGGAGGTGCCCCCCAGCTCAGGTGTCGTCCACGTCACTTGACCATGGTTCAAAATTACGTGGTCCGTCGCCAAAAGCCCTCGTGTAGCTGAACAGATCGACGTTAATATTCACTCACTCATCCATTGTATATGGTGTCTTCCAAATTACTTTAAAGTATATTGTTGGTTTAGTTTTCCTTATAAGTTTGTTGTATTTGTTTTTGCTAAAGTACTATTGGCTTGTCAATATTTATACATTTCATTTGAACAAAGTAATATACTTCTAGCGCAAAAATATGTCTGACCTTTGTATGACGCTGTGCAACCTTTTACGGAACATGTTTCGCAAGAACTACTGGGTTGAGCACCATAAAATACCGTGGATGAGGACAGCAGTTCAAAGAGAGAAGCAAGTAACATGCAAAATGAAATACTTCGAAAATCTTTTTATAGATGCATGGAAATTACATTTCATCGAAATGAAAATGAGGAATTATGGAAAAGACTTTGAATTCCGGTGCATTCTGAGCCGTCCATCAGCGGATTAAGTTGCCCAATACTGAGTACTGAATATTGTCAGAAAGCTTTCGAATTTTCATACTAAGTTAACATTAAAATCAGAAATTTCGTATTTATGTTTAGGTTTTGAATCCTATTAATTGATTGTTTGATGAGTAAGTTTTCTTGTCGAAATAAATCCGCATTTACATAGCAGGCATGTTATAAGGAAATATGATTTATTAAAATCAAATTTAAAACAAAAAATTCCGTTAGCAAAACGAGTAAGAAATTGGCTATATTTTAACTACTCTAATATTATTAAAAATAATTTTTATAAATATTTTAAAAAATTAAAAGCAGAGAAATCTTTTTTTTTTTTTTTTTTTTTTTTTGGCTTTTTTCATATGGTAATTTTTTCGGACGGTACAGTGAATTTTAAATTGTATAAATAACCAAATAAATAGCAATAAACCAAATAATTGTTGCCAATAAGTATAAAATTACTGTGCTTTTGTGTTATATGGAATTAGAAAAACCTCAGTGTAAGATGAAAAAATTGTCATTGAATAACAATATTTTGAAAAAACTTTTTAGTGTTACAAATCGAATGTTCATTTAAGTTCAGCCAAAGGAATACTGACTCACTTTCAGCGAGGGACTCCTATTTATAGTTTGCGCGGTCTTTCTTGAAAAATCCGTTTACGTCGTAGATCGTGATGTTGATAGATTTCTCCAGTAATTTCCAGAAGCATCCACATGATAGCCGAGTTGCCAAAAATGATGCCAGCTTAGCTGTATCGCCAATATTTCGCCATTTCCATTGAAACGCCTTTATAATGTAAGGCAGCGGTTCTTTAACTTTCCGTCGTCGCAGTTCTCTTTACTTATTAATCTGACATCGCAGACCCCCCCAAGATTTTGAACACCTTTCCCTGATTCCCCAAACATGGCCGAGTGACTTAAATACATTCGTTATCGTATTGAATTCAGTTCTTAATCTTTGCACAAGTGTTTCTTATTACATATTTTTTTAAAAACATTACGTTGAAGGAATGGCTATACTTGCAAACAATTAAAAAAACAACAACCTGCATTAATATTTACTATTGTTCAAAACGCATGTTCAAGAACAATTTTTTCATTGGGGCAATTTAGTCATCTGGTCTAAGATGGCACATTTTTCAATTTTTCCACCATGCCTTTCAGACTGTGTTAAAGAGGAAAATCTCTTAACATCAAACGGGAGATCTTCGCGGACTCCTGGGATTCCACGGATCACAGTTTAAGAACCGCTGATGTAGGGAACAGCGTTGCTTGCAAATATTCCAATTCTTACAATAAAGTAATATTAATGTATTAAAAGTGTAGATATAAATTATTTACTCAATTTGAGGCATTAATGACCTAACATTCGTAACAGTATAAGATTATTTTTTTGAAATTTATAAATTCTTCATACTCTGTTCTTAAAATATTGGCTCGATTAAAATCTTAATTGCCCATGATAGATCCTTATAGAGATGGTATTCCCACAAATCTTTATTTTTTTCCCTCTGTCTTGTTTGCTGCGGAATTACTGACAACGAAACATTTCAGCGTCCCTCTTCGATTGGAAAGGAAACGAGACGGAAGTTAAAAAGAGATTTAGACATGCAATCTATCAAGAAAGAGGGAAACATTGGCAAACATGGACCGAGCACTTGATGCATGGCAAACAGAATTGCCGGCACTTTGTTTGTCCTTCGAAGTGTGAGGTAACAAGTAGAGAGCCTGACGGAGATCGTCCTGTTTGCTGTTCGAGCGATGTGGATTACTTGAAAACTTGATGAACGCCCCTGCATTGCGTTGGAAAAAAATTTTTTTTTTATCAAATATTTACCCTATAAGCCCAAGCAAAGCGATTTCCGTAAGGAGAAACAGATAATAATTTAATTAAGTGGAGCAAACTAGAAAATACCAATCTTACAGGTTAAATCTTAAATGTTACATTAGTACAAGAGCGAATGAACTCTTTTGATATGTGTTTAAATATGTAGCATGAGCTGAGCTGAAACTTTTTAGGGCAATTATAAGAGATACTATTTACTTGGAAATCTTAAAACGAGTTGAGTACATGATTAGTATACATACTTTTAAACATATTTGGTCAAATTATACTTGCCTTGCTTACATTAAGTTTTGTTTAATAGCAACTTTTTATCTATGGATATTTAATTGTATATTAAGACGAATGAATTCAAACCTTATGACCGTTTTCGCGTCACACTACTGAAAAATCGGCTTCTTTTTGTGGATAGGATAACAGCTTTCCTATTCACTCGTGCACCCCTAACTATTGCGGGGATTTTCATCTCTCATCCCCCGAAACTGATGACATAGCACCCCAACGGTTAAATTCGACACTTGCGGGCCAGAAACTCCAAGTGTAAATCGAGATCTGCAGAAAGAAACCGCCCCTATATATCCCAAGACCATGGCGTGGAAAGGAGAGTCCGTTGAAAAACACCGAAGAGAACGGTTGTGTGGCTTCCTCCCTCACAAATAGCATATTCTGAACTGTAATGGAATAATATTATGAATAACTTCAATTTGAATGTATGTACTGTAATTAATATAGCTGTGACGTAAATAAATCAAATATTTAAAACTCTAACGCTACCATTAATATTCTCAAATGTCACAATCCCTTCTCACTCAGAATCTGTGTAAATATTTCTGATGTAAAAAAGTGGCCGCGATAACCTAGTGGTCATGGTCACGAACTCGTGGCCAGGGTGTCGTGAATTCGACTCCTGGGCCTTGTAGAGGGAGCCGAAGCATGTTAAATCTGTCGAGGCTCCTTGTCCTCCCTTTGATGTGGTGCGATAATTAAGAGAGGGAATGCCAGCTCAGGTGTTGTCCTCACCACCTGATTGAGGTTCAAAATTACTTGGTCCGTCGCCAATAGCCCTCGTATTGTTTTATAGCAGTGGTTCCCAAACCTTTTTGTCTCATAGACCCCTTGCCATGTTTTTCTGTTTGGGGTAGACCTCTGCTTACCTAATATTGAATTTTTGCAATTTTATCAATTTAAATGTCTTTTTGACAGCTGGTATAGAGCTACTTACTTTAAATGATTTAAACTTCTAACTGAAGTGAAGTATGGTGTTTAAAACTTAAGAAAAACATGTTAATTGAATTAAAATTTAATTAATACATAACTGAGCAACAAATAAATGCTTTTAAAAGGAGGAATAAATCTGGTTCTTTAATAACAATTTTTCAACATTTGGAATCGATCGTGCCAGGTTTAACCCTAAATCTTCTCAGTAAGTAGCGTTCAGCCCTTATTCCCCCCCTCCTTTCTTTTTTGTTTTGAAGATTGGCAATCACGCTTAAACTAGGAAAAGTAATTAAAAATTTTCTCACGGTGTTCCATAAATCGTGATAAATAACAGATATGTCTTTTTAAAGTCAAAATTGCTGACATGGTTCTTGTTTTAATAAAATTTATGGTGTCTCCTTGTAATTGCAAATTAACATCATCAAAATGAGTAAATAAATCTATTAAATAGATAAAATCCGGTTTCCACTTGACTAAATTTTCTTTTAAAAAAATCTTGATTTTGTATGAGAGTCACCATCATAGACCCCCCTCATGGACCCCCAAATTATTTTTTCGCTGACGTGGACCCCTTTGCAGGTCGTCATAGACCACTTTGAGAATCACCGTTTTATAGTGAGACGTTAATGTAACTCTCATTCCCTCACTCTGCTAAAATTTTTTTTAAAAAAAATGAGTGGAAATGTATTAGGAAATGTTGCAAATCAATTTATTATGTAATTAGTAGGTCTATATTTCAGCCATACACACGCACGCACACAAAAATCCATATAAATATATATATTTTATTGTTTCTGCCTTAAAAGTATTAAATCTGTGTTGCAAAAGTAATCAAACAAGTACTAAGAAGGCAAATTGAGTTAGGTTTGATATATTATTGAAAAAAAATCGACAAGGCGACATTTTCCAGTTAATAAAACATAACTCTTGATAAAAATACAAGAGCGTAAAATTTTTAAAAATAAGTATTTCGTAAAAGGGCCCAAGGTAATTTTATTAAATATTATGATGTATGTAACTAGTGGAAAAAATAAGTTTCATTTACTTTAAGTTTAAATCACTAATAAGTCTGATAATTAAATCAGTTCCTAATTTTCCCCCTCAATAAAATGACAAAACATATTCTTCAATTGTATCGTAATTGAAATGGAAGAATGCTTGTCTTTTTGTGTTAAGGCTTATGAAAAGAAGATATTTCTAAGGATTTCTCTGTTTTAATACCAAACTATGGATAAGATTGGAAAATCCATCTGACTTAGTGTTATCTAAAGTAGCTGCCGAGCTTACGCTGATGCCTTGGCGAACCAAAATTGGATTTTCTTTCTGAAAAGACGATGGAAGTTTGGCCTGATTTCATTAATAGTGAGACAACTTCAGCTGGAAGAAGCGGAATATTGTAAATCAATCTTTATCTTTTCTTTTCCCTTCAGTATTATGTTCTCTTTCTATCCCAAGATTCTCTCTCTCTTAGGTAAAACTAGGTTCTTGTATTTCTTTTCTCCCTTTCTTCTCTCTCATGCATTTCATTTTCATTTACTTTTCTTTTGTTCTCAGGATTTCCCCCTCATCTTTTCTTTCGGAAAATTGCATGTATAATATCTTCTTAATTGCGTCTTAATGTAAAATGGCGAGCTTCATTTTTAAGAATTTCAATTGTCAAGGAAAGTAAGTTTTGTTGTTAACAGCGTTATAAAAAAATTCTCTTTTATGAGCTGCTGAACTGGTTTAAAGTAAATGCTTAATATCTCGTTCATAAATGGAAGGTTTTTAGTGTCGTACAGGCTTATTTTATTTCTTAATGTATACTTGGACTTTTTTTTTAAAAAAAAAGTTAGGTTTTTCACGTATTACTTTTATTAATTTGGTGTAAATTTATCTTAATCTTTCACTCGAAAGCTGTAAATTGTGAAGGTGGTATCGTCGAAAATTCCTTCTGTTTCGGTAATTGAAAAATAATATTCGTTTTTGATTTCGATTGTTTAATAAAGATGAAAGAAGATTCTTTTTTATGCCTAATTTTAAACTGTTCTAATTGTTTATTTGATTTGAAACTATTGTTTTGTTAAGAAGGTTAATTAGAAATCAGGAAATAACTGATACAGTGTTTGAATAATATCCAATGAAATGCTTGATATATTTTCTGCACAGCAAACATAAATAGATAACTTTGGGTATATTAAGAATGGAAATGCTCATGCTCTTCTCAGTTTTCATAATTACATTTAGTAGCCTTGATAATTTAATATAATTGTGCTCTGGGAATTCATTCTAAAAACTAATCTTAGTATTTCTCAAATCCTAACGAAACGTAGGTGTACAACTAAAAAAAAATTATTGAAAAATAATTATTTATCTTTTATTGTTAAAATATAATAATTATTTTTTACTTATTTTTTATTATTTAAAAATATTAACTATTTTTTTACTTTATTTTTCAATTCTTAAAAGTATTACCAGGGCCGATCCTAGGGTGTTGGCCGCCCGCGTGCAAAGACCTAATGTGCCGCCCCTCTAGATTTTTCATATTTTGATTAATACTTAACGTTGACGCTATAAATTCATCTACCTGTATTAAAGTGAAACATTAATAAAGTGTAAGTACAATTCTAAGTGCAGACCCTTCTTTTTTGACTAGCTAATATGTCACACAAAAAATAGTGACAAAATACTTAATTAAACAATAAGCAAACAAAAATACTACCTTTAAAATAAAAGTAGAAATTTTATAACTAGAAATACAAAAAATATCTGTACTTACGCAGAAAGTATAATTCAATAAAAAAAGTACTAAAGCATAAATCTCGTGAAACAAAAAGTATATAAATCAGTCCATCTACAAAAAAAAAAAAAAAAACAGTGCTTAGTAATTAACTATAAAATAACTTTTCTGGCTTTCTGAGAAGCAAATTTGTCCTAGTTTCAGTGAAATCAGTGATTTCGGATTCGAAACAGATGATTGCTAAGTCTGAAAGCCTTTCTTGTGTGTCATATTATATCTTGAGTAATTTTTAATAATTTTTCATTTACTGAAACTTCTTTCCTCTGAAGCTGGAGAAGCAGGTAAGGTTAAAAAATTGTTGCTTGAGCAAAATTTGGAGGTCATTCTTAACTATAATTTCTAATACTTCAATTGGCTGTTTTTTACCTGGAAAAATATCTTTGAATGAAGTCATTTCATTAAAGGGTTGTATGCCGTCTATATTTGTCACAATACTTCCTTCCTTCCTCCTGTACCTGAAACTTAATATTCAAGTCCATTTCAGGCTTTCATGAGATCATCATCAAAAATGTTGTGAAACTCATACAAAAAGCAGAATATTGAATAGCACTCAGATAATAAGGTAAATCGTCCATTTGCTGAAGAGATCGCGAATTGCTGGAAGGAATTTGAAGCTGGTTCATCTCTCCCTCATAAACAAATAAATAGACCTTTTTCAGGAGCTTCGAGATGGGAAATTCGGGATTAATACGTAAATCTGTAGCAAGTGTAGTTACTGCATCGACAGATATCTTAGTTATCATCACATCTTTGGGAAACTAAATAATTTTTACAATTACCTAAGCCTTCAATGCATTCCACGATATTTAATTTAGGATTTTGATTCATTTTACTCAATACATCAATTCATGATAGCAAATTATGCCAAATTAAAATTGAATACAAAAATTTAAATGTTAAAATTTTTTTTCCTGTGTCTAATGGCATCTTCAATTCAGGCACTTAATGCGGTAATAATATTTGTATATCTTATTTATAAATTATTAGAGCTCTTATAAGAGCTCTAATAGCATTGATACGAACTTCATTCCTTGTTTTCCTTAACGGTTTTACCTTTTCACGTTTTTTTTTTTTTTTGATAAATACCATTGTCATGGGGACGCAGAAAAATAATTACATACCTCTTGTGCCATAAAAAAAAAAGAACAGAAGTTTCACCAATGAAGCTGGCAGCGCATGACTCATTCAGTTCTAGGTTTAATGATTTTCAAGATGATAAAATATTGCTAATCTTTTCACAGACCCGTTTTCAATTTCTCTGCAAGATGTTAATTGTTACTCACCCGAAATTCTAATCGAAATTATTGACCTACAGCACCATACTACCCTGAAAAATAAACATAAGGAACTTATTTCAATTGCAAATGATCCGCATTATTTTGAATTTTGAAAATTTGTACAAAACAATGTCCCAAATTTACACGATTTAGCTGCAATATATGGCTGTAGGTTTGGACCAACATGCTTCCTCTGTTTCTCAAACTATTGGAGGTTGAACTCGCATACCTCATTTTTTCCTTCTAGTACTTTCTCAGGACATCAGTATGACTTCTACTTCAATCTTCAAACTGCGTTCGACGAATCCCCGGGGTTCCGCCAAGCATATCAGGCAATGGCGGCGCGAGACCTGAACTTAATGTGGACGAGATACATTTCGCGAGGCCCTTTGGTGGCGTAAGAAGAGGGTCTATAAAATAAAAAACGGAATTTTTATTCATAAAGAAAAAAATCAAACTTTTTACTTATATTTCTAAAATGCATGAAAGCACATAGCAGTTTGTCAGGACCATTGTATTATTGTGTTATCCGATATTTAGCTTTAAGCGTTTTCGGGTTAAACGTATTGAACTGTAGATCAAGATTAGCTTTTAATATGTTTTCTTTTATTATTGTTTTTAGTGCTATATTGTGAATCTTTTCGCCTATTTAATTACATAGCATCTTGTTACATTTTGGGATTCTTTAAAAAAAACGCATAAGTCCCACAATTTTTTAAATATAGTATTGAAGTACCTACAATATTGAATGCCGTGAATATTGCAGCGTTTTTCAAATAGATTTTGTAATGAAAATTATTTTATCAAAATGAGCTGCAAGATTTTTTCTAAAATATATTTATACCAAGTATAATTACCAGAAACTACCTTTTTTAACGGAAGCGTAACATTTTTAATAAAAAGGAAACTGGGCGCTGTTAATAAGCGTTGTAAAACCATAAGCAAAACGCAATCACTGCTTTCCTCTATTTTGTTTTTTCAAAATTGTAAGGCTATTATTAAATCGAAAACTTTTAATTTCCCCAAATGCATATTGAATTTAAACACTCTTATGTCTTAGGTAATATTAACCATATTCAATATTTTCGTAAAGCAACTTTCGCAAAAATTAATTTTGAGATGCCTTTGTTAAATATCAATCCACATTGCATTGGCAGTGTCGCTGATAAGCAAAAAAAAAAAAAAAAAAAATTCTATTGCGGTATAGCCAGCTCTGCCACGAACTATGTTATCAAATGAAGGATGTACGTAAAAAAGTAGACATTAATGGACAATGTGTGAGCCTACACATTGTGCACCAACATTCTGTTTTTCTTAAGCTATGCTACGCAATCGGGAAATTGAGACTTATTTTGATTTTTTTCAATAGCTATTTAAAATTCAGCACATATTTATTCAACTTAATACAAGTTTTATTTTGAGAAATTGCACAAAATTTTGCTTGATTGATAGAACTATATGCGGCCGTCCCTTGTTTTCGCCGCACACCTGCTAGGATCGGCCCTGAGTATTACTTACTTTTACTTAATGCGTGCAATAAGCTAAGTAAGATTATTTAAAATGTACTAATAGTTGCTAGAGGTTGTGTATGTTGCATAATCGTTCTGTAATATTAGTGTTAGTCAGATTTAAAAGTATTTTTCTTGAGTGTAAATGAGTCTCTTGAATATTCTTTCATTTAATTTTTTAGAACACTGAAACCAGGGCTGCTTCTGTCGAGTCGTCCGCGTCATTCGATTGTGGTTTAAAATTGCAAGTTTTTTAGTCAGTAGCCGTCACATCGCTTTGAAGTGCAAATTCAATAAAAAATCAGTCAGTGGTTTTATAAACTGTAATTTTCTGTCTCGTTTATTTTCTTTCTAGACCAGTTGTACTCAACCTTTTTTTCTGCTGAGCCGCATACATACGTCAGCCATTTCACGCGGGCCGCAACGTGAGGTTAAAGGGGGGGGGGTGCTTTAAGACCAAGATAACATTAGAAATTTAAAATGCGGAAAATTTATCAAAATATTATGACTCCTGTGTTGCTTTTTTAAATTAATTTTTAAATATTTTTTATACTCGTCACTAACACTAAATTAAAAAGAATTTAAGAAACACCCTTTCACAATTTCTGCATCAGTAAACGATTTCGTATGATTACCAATAATACAACAAACTTCATAGGATGTCTTTGTTACTGCTGTGACATTACCACTTACAAAACACTTTGTTGCTGTTGAAAAGATAAAGCCTATTTTCATCTCTTGAAAGAGATCTTGGAGAAGTGTCATTGAATAATTCCTTTTCACTGGTATTTTTAAATACAGCACTTTCGTGACAAATCAAACAAATACTAACCCGTGTTTGTTTTTCACTACAAAACAGTCAACCTCGAAATCATTTGAATATTTTTCTCTTACAGGGTATGGAAGATTGTTAAAAATTAATTCCACCCGTAAAATTGTCGCAACTCTAATGTTGTTTGTTATCACTAACCGTAACCGATACAACTAAAAAAAAGAATATCAATTCGCCACCGGTCGACATCGACATTACAAAAGCAAAATTGATGTGTATTTGATTTCTTGTCAAAGAATTTCCCACCAAATTTTTAGTACATTGTTCTTAAGTAACTGAATGCCGTGGGTAGCCTAGTGGTTAGAGCATCGGACTCCAGACCGGAAGGCCTGGGTTCGATGCTCGATGTCACCAAATACCCTCCGAGTGCACACGGAGTACGTGCTCGTTAAATCAGTGGGTCCGTAGTCTTGTGGGCTTATTCACTAGCGCAGGAACTGGAGAATATTTCCCTCCCCTTCAGTTCACTTGCAGAAATTGTGGAGGTGGAGATAGAGGTCGTGTCGCCATCTATCGTCCCTTCGGGGAAGTTTCTCTGAGCTTAAATCGCACTGTCACCTGTATGGTGCTCAAGGCCAACGACAGGCGTACCTCTTGCCCATGCCACGATGAATTTCGTGGGCCTCGTTCTGACTACGTCAGACAGGTGGCATTAGCCACAACAACAACAAGTAACTGAATTTCTCTGAGCAATAGTTCATGTGTGTGTGTGTGTGGCCGGGTCACCTAAAAAGGTTTGGTGGGCCGCAGGTTGAGTATCGCTGTTATAGACAAATTATTTTAGTACAAAAATAATTTTTTAAATTTTCCTTCCTCTTCACCTGAAAATTCTCTGGCATTTTTTGTGTGTTGTGTTTCTTGAGAAGACTAACTTTGCTTGTATTTTGAATGTCTATGCGTGTTCATTTTGATTCTCGCGCGCTACTATTCGTTATCTATGATTTCTTGAAATATTTTATGTATATGATCGTTTTACCGAGAAAGATGTTACCCCTCAAATGTTCAGAAAGTTATCATTACCGTCAGGCGCTTACGATTTATTCTCTTTAAAAGGAAAAACACATTTCGTTGACAATCATTACACATCTACTGTTAAATACAACCTGAAAGATGGTGTACAAATTAAAAGTACAAATAACGAAAAGAGAAACACACGAGGATCATTATTTTTGCTATGTTTATGTATTCATTTCGCTAATAACAGTATCTCCGTAACACTGGTGTTTCGCATTATTTTGTCCAGCCCCTGTATTTTTTCTCACATTTGACGTTTTGAGTTCGATGGCCTTTTAATGGACGAGAGATTACTCTATGGAATGGAGAGTAGGATGCGTTTAGCTCGTTGCTTATGTTATCTACACGTTTAATCTAACTTTAGAGCTCACGAAGTTGCTCATGTCTGACCTGTGAGTTAAACTGACTCCTAAGTAACTACTATTTTTTACATGTTGAGAGCAATGTACATTTTTCGTCGTTAGATAATTTTTTTCATAATTATCTACGGTTTCCACGAAACTCATAATTCTTCTGAGTTTCTGAATTAATTAATTTGGTTTCCATATGCATCGCGCATAACTCAATTGTTACTTAATCAACTAGATGTAAGCTCCGCAAAAATGAATCAGTAAAAAATTGGTTGTAAAATTACAAGTTTATTTTCTTTTTAAATTGATAGACGTGTCACTATCATATCTTATGACTTCGTGGGTTTTAAGTGAAAAGGTAAGAAAAAGAATTTGAAAGAGAGAGCTGTCAAACTTCATAAAACAAATTCTTGTTTTTTTTAACTCGGGGCGTTGCATACTTCTGTGAGTACCCTGTAGATGATTCACCAGCTAACTAAAGATGTATTTTTACCCGCTATTCATTGCTTAAGCAGGATGCTGCTTTTTAATTAAATATTAGTATCTTGAAAGAAGCCGAAGTTTTTATGGTTATTCTTTTCTTCATGCTTAATTACACAGCTGTAAAAATATTATTTTTTTGCTGATATGGTACAAAGGTTGTATATTTTAGATGGATTATTATAAAACTACTGAATATTATGTCTTTTAAAATGTGTAGCGTGTGCTAAAATAACTTAATAAAATATGTTGCGTTAACTGTTTATTCAAACTTTCTAAACCAAGATAATTGAAATGTGTAAAAGCAAATGAATGCTGAGAATATATATATAAGTGCCTTTTAAATTAAACCGACCCAGTTTTTTTTGTTATTAAGTTTAAGTTATTTTCAAAAACTTATACGAATTCACCGTAGCTATATTTTCATAAATCTTCTCATAAGAATTTATGAAAATGCGTAAAACGTGTTGTCGGTGTAACGCTGTTAAAAAATATATCCTATTGTGTGTGTGTGTAGCTTTTTTGTTAAATGCTTTTTTCAAAGTTAATATATTTAATAATTACTTTTACTTAAAAATAAATATTAATGATAATTAGTGTATAAATTCAGTAAGTAGGAGAATTTGCCATTCATGTCTGATATTTTTAACTCTTTGAACCAGTGTCCCCCCCCTAACGTTCATTTTATTATAAAGGTTAAGATGACTTATTATGACGGTAAGGGGATTAATTTTTTAAAAAAATAATTTAATTGCATCTAATAATTATAACACATAATTAAAAAAGGTTATAATTCTGTTAAATGTTTTCGTTCTAAGAGTATAAACGAAAAATTAGTGCTCCATTCTTTATTAAAATCGGCCCTGTATACATGATTCTACAAGAGATGTTCATTTAAAAAAACTTTGATACAACTTTATCGTACAGCATTTTGTGGTTCAAATATTCGACAGCCAACAGCCTTGAGTGCGACGATAATAAACAATTGTTAGTTCATTAATAAAAGAAATGGAAAATTAATGTTGCATTTGTAATTTTTTTAACTTGAGTTTAAATCTCTCTTTTTTTTTATAGAACGATGAAAGGTAAACAAAATCAGCCTGATTTATGTTCTGTTTGTAAACCGTTATTCATATAAGTCTCGCCCATTCTTTACTTTAATTTTTAAGGCTTGTTTATTTGAAGACTAAATTATTTATTAGAGTACGCGTACCTAATCGCATTTTGTTAGAGCGATTAAAAATAGTCTGTTTTCCCGTGTTTCCTTGAATAAATTACACGAAATGAGAAATTTATTTTTAGAAATAAATTATATTTCTAAAATTATACTCCCACCACTTTTACTCCACTCTCTCGACTTATATAAATACTCCTACAAACCGAACTATATATATATATATATATATATATATATATATATATATATATATATATATATATATATATATAAACTATATGTTGTCTTAGATAAATTCTTTCAATCATTTTATTCGGCTGCTTTCTCTTTTTTAGATAATTAAACTGCGTAATTGTAATTAAGATATTTTGTATTAAGACATTTCAAAATCAAATAATTTCAGAAGCTTTACAGTTGTGTGGTTAAAGTTTTATAATTATTTGATAATTCTCTAGAAAAGTGTTTTTTTCCCTTTTAATTCTTGCTTTAAATTGGTGCTTCTTTATCATGCATTACTTTAATTTTTTTTTCTACTTTCATTTCATCTTTAAAATTAAGTTATTATTTCGTTTCTCTATATAACTGTGATTATTACATTACCTTCCAAAATGCTTGTACATGTATGAAAAATCAAAATTTGTTCTCTTATCGAGTTCAATACAATTTTAAATGCATGTTAGTGTTTCGCTTCAGTAACTTCAAAAAGATCTCGACTTCGAGAATTTATGTAAGTGGAAAAAAATTGTGCTAGCACATCTCACTTACTAAATATAACCTGGAGCACAAATTAATATTATTATTCAGTGCATTACATTAGCATTATATTAAACATTTTTAATAACAGACACAATATTTTTCTCTTATTGTCTGCATAAAGGGATGGTAAAATTTTTATTTGCCGTAGGATCTGGTGTATAACGCGCACCCTCTTTTTTACGAAGAAACCTGAAATGTACGTGTGTAATGCTCTTATCTTTTGGTCATTTATTTGATGTATTATCCCACGTTTTTGAAAAAATAGTATACTTCTAGTACTTCAACCCTTTAAGTTCACAAGGGATGTCATTTCTTTTAGATCAACAGTTTATCGAATGCAGAAGTCTTTTTTAATTTTTTTAATGCTCATCCCTTTTTTTTATTTATTTTTAAAGCTATCATTTTTATACCTGACGTATAACCCGCTCAACCATAAATTTCGATTTTTTGTGTGTTAAAAGTGCGGGTCACACGCCAGACTTTACAGTACTTTGAGTATTATTGTAAGATATATTCTAATAGTGTGGAATGTGTGTTCCCCGAAAACATCCTAAACTGTAAGGGTTCCTTCCGTGAGATCAAAAAATTTGAAGACCACTCTTTTATCGGAATCCTTGTGTCTGAGTTGCTTGTACCCTTCCCCCCTCTAATCTCTACATATGTATTGTACAAATATTTCGGTCACTCACAATGTTAACTAATGTCATTCAAGTCAATTAACATATCTTCTAAACCCTCTTATTATACACATAATACGCTAAAGCTATTTTGGTCTTTTATTCTATTGCATATCTAATGATTTATCCAGTTAATATTTGAGTTTCACTTGCTTGACCGCTTTACTGCCCCTACGATTAAAAGGGTGTGTCAAAACATGCCTCTAATTGGGCATAATAGTTCTTTTCCTTTACTAAAGGGTTCATTATTGTACCATCATTGTTTTTATTCTCTAGTAAATCCAGCGTGATAGCGAAAACGATGTTGAATATGTATATTTTCCTTTTCTCTTTTTAAATACCATAACCGTATCCATACTGGCATGAATTAAATCTTACTTGCCGTAACGTATTCCTTTTTTTAGATGGGAGCTATCTGTAATACTTCTGAAAGGCTCTTATCTGACTGTAACATTTGTAAATAAGTTTGAAGCTGCAGGTATCATCATCATAGAAGACAAGATTTGAATTTATGTGGGAGATGCGACTATTATAAATATGAAATCCTTATCTCTATGTCATTAGCTGCAAAGAATTTTTCCTTGCAAAACTATTCCGGGGCAATTATGTACTGTGTAAGATGTATGTGATGTAGAATGTATTTTTAAGGGCTAACTTCACTTGATTTATGTGGGCGAGATTTTTTTTTTTGACATCAAATGTTGAAAACGTGCCTGTCGGCTTCTGATGCCCTCTATACACTCCCTCCCTCTTTTAGTGGTAAAACCATGTTTGATGTTTTGTTTGTTTAGTTTGTTTGATTCTAGTATTAATTTTGTTTTCTACATCTGGTGAGGTATATTTAACATTGCGTGAAGAGCACTTAAATATGTGTTTCGATTTTCTAAGAAACAGAGAATTTCATTTTTTAATGCGTGTCAACCAATTACGTAATCACTGTGATATAAATCTTAGAAATGATTGGTTTAATGTGCTTTTATTTTCTAAGGTTTTTTTAGCGCTGGCGAAAACTCGTTTTTGATTAATTACTCTGTTCTATCTTCTTTCTTCTGTGATAATAAAATAAAATGTTATCTAAAACTACCTGACTACGAGATTGATGAAGAAATAACAATTTCGAAAGTTAAATATTTCAGCATTTTTCATTTGTGCAATTCTTCACCCCTCCTCTCATTAGGGAAATTTTTTTCTCAAAATTTTGTTTTCTAAGTACACACACCAGTGGTGCACACAAAAATTTTTCGAGGGGGAGGGGTCCAGGGTCGAAAGTCCACCATTCTCGTATCATACCTCAATACGCCGCCAAACATATTCTTTTGATTTTGTCTATTTGGGGAACAAAAAACAGTAAAAAATAAATTACTGAATTAATAATTAGCATTAATTAATAAAATGAATTGTTAATAACAAATATTTAATTAAATTTTACATACTATATTCATAGAATTATCATCAATCAAAAAAAAAAAAAATTAAGGGTTATGGGGGGCGTGCCAATGACACACTCACTGAAGAAAAAATCATTTGCTTAAATTATTGATTTTAGTTCTGTAGCAATAAGCATTGAATAATGAAATTTATTACATTGGTTGTAATTTCTTTCAATTAAAAATGTAAAAATTTTTTTATTAAAAGAAATTTATATAAAAAAAATACCCTTCTCCTTCTTTCTCTCCCCTTTCCTTATTTATTAAAAAAGTAAGAGGGAGGAAAAATAAAATGAGTTTTTTAATATTTGCTTTATTATTTGGCGATGCATTTAATTTGCGTTTTTTCGGTCTTTTACGTTTAATTTGCAATTTTATTAGAATTTAAATTAACTAACATAAAATTGCTGATAATCTGAATAGTAATTAGGACGGCGAAAATGCGTGAATATGAATGTGTTTGTGTTTTACATTTTTCCAAGTGTTTATTAGTAGTTCTCTTAAATTACATTACAATTAGGTATTTTTCCCTACTTCGTGGGCTTTTGATTTATGCATGAAGTTTACCATAGCTTATTTTTTCTAATTTTAAACTCGAACTAAGGTATATTAAGTTTACTCTTAATATTATTCTCTGATTTTATTCAATTTTATTTATTTATTTATTTTAATTACGAGTCAAATCATAGTTGATTTCAAACTGGTCTGTTAATATTTTTTAAATGTTCCTACTTTTTTACGTGCTTTGTAATTTTTTAAAAAAAAATCATTTATGTTTCTTTTATTTCACATTTATCTGTTTTACGATGATCCATTGCATTTAAAACTATTTTAAATGTGCATTCTAAATCCTGTCGGTTGTTTTTTGAAGACTGGGAAAAGCTGCTAATTGATATATTCTTTTGTTTCTTGGATCTTTTCCTGGGTGCTTTGCTGACGTATTTAAAAATTATGTTCAACTCGTAAATTCTTAAAAGCTCCCGTAACCATGATGTCTGGAGTTTTCAAGTGTATTTAATGGATGTGTGTGTGCGATTTATTTCTTATGGTCGCGATGTTCTCTCTTTTTTGAAATGTCTGTATTAAAGGAGTTGTTATAAGAGCTAGTTTCAAAGAGTTTTTATTTTCTAGTTTGATCGTATGATTAGAAATAAGGGATTTTTTTCCCCATTTTAATAAAGTAGTAAATGTAACATTTAAAGAAAGTGATGTAAATAACTTAATTATTTGATATGTTATTGTTTTTTGCATTAAAGCTTTAATATGCACTTCGCTTGGAAGAAATTTAACACTTTAAAAGGTTTCAACGTAGAGGATCATATAACAAAATATTTATCCTGTTTTCGCTGTACAACAGGACATTTTAAATCTGTAAATTTCTTTCTGACGTTCTATGTATTGTTCGAAATGGAATTTCTATGAAAAACTTTTTCTATCCCATTAAGGTAATCTTCCCTTAAAAGAATCATAGTTACATTTCTACTTCGGTTGTAAGTTATTCTGAATTATGCATTTTTTTTTCTGTATTAAGGCGTATTTACAAATTTTTATGGAGTGTGATCTAATCATTAAATTAGTGTTAAAATTATTTTTAGTAATTTTTAATAACCAAGACATGTAGCCAAGTTTCCATTTTTTTTGTTGTTGTTGAGGAAGCTATATATACCTATTTTCTCTCCATGAACTTAAACTTATTAAGAAACTTAAAATCAGATTGATCACTGATAAGGTTTAAGTTTTTCTTTGTGAGATTTTTACAAATGGTTATTTTTTTTTCTGTATTTGTTTTATTCAAAAGTATTTGATATTTAAATCTTTTGAGGGCTGCTGCGAGAAATTCTATGGAAGTGAAGATGGACCCAAGTTATTTTAAACTATTATTCAGGTTTCTTTATTTGATGAATGTTTACTTTCCTTTTTGATGCTTTTACCCTAGTTTGGCATCCGTTATTAAAATTTTGATTTTATATTCTTATCTTTTTAATTCATGAATTTTTTTGTTTCAGATATTCAAAAGTCCGCTAAAGTTTAAAAACAAATTTATATTAGTTTCTTTTATGTATATATATAAATTTGTTTTCTTAATTTTCTTTTTATAAAATTTTATTCATTCGCTTATAAATGGGGACACCTTAGATCGAAATATTTTTCAAAGTGTTTTCTTAATATATTATTTTAATTATTAAAATGAATGGCTAAACTATTGCAGTTACTGAACGCGACGTGTTACTGTATTTTGTTGTTATTAAATATTTTTTTTAAAGACTTTTGTGAATTTTACACAAAATAATCAGAGTTTTTGATTTCAAAATTTTAATTTTGTGATTCTTTTTAATACGATGGCAAAATAGATTTTTCAATTCTATTTTTTTTTTGTTTTTTTGTTATCACAATTTTGAAATATATTTTTGTATTTGCAAAGAATCATGAATATTTTTCTATATCTACAGATTTGTGTTTTGCAAAAACTCCTAATATAAAATCTTAGAAATATAAAATTCAAATTTTTTTTGTATATGATGAACGGGAAAAGACTGTATGTAATATTACCAATCGTTGTTATAATAAAAAGATATTAATCGTTTTAATTTATAAATTTAATTTCATCGTAAAATGTTTTCATAATGTTTAAGTAGACTTTTGTTTTTTAAAGAGAAAACTATTGCAATAATTTTATCCTATTCATAAGTTTATTGAGAGACATAGCTCTATTTGGCGGTTATTAACATATAAAGTCTTGTCACCATCAAAGTGCAAATTCTAGTAAACGCGAAAGCATACTTTCTGGAGCTCTTTGGAGAATTGATTAATTTTCGTGAGAGAGAGAGAGAGAGAGAGAGAGAGAGAGAGAGAGAGAGAGAGAGAGAGAGAGAGAGAGAGAGAGAGAGAGACAGCCTTTAATAGACTGACTCATTCAACAGATAGCCACGTTTCGTCATCTTCCTTTGCTGGTAATTGGGACCTTCATATTAAATTAAGGTAGATATTCACACGGAGTAATGATAGGGATTAAATTATTGGACTACCCCCAAATCGACATGTTTAGTGTGATAAAAACCTAGTCATTATATTATATTAATGATCTGTGGAGAAATGTCTGGCAAAGTTTGTGGTATGTTTACCTTTACGTCACTTTTCATTCAATAGCATGTTAGAAATCGGGTTGAAATGAGTTTATGCAAAATAATTTGTTAAATTGACATGTTTGATATTAAAAACGCGTGTTATTATATTATTTGAATAATTAACTATATAAGGTTTGATGTGTGTGAATTATAATTCAGAATTCTGTCTGATTACAATTTTAATTCTCGATCTTTTTTTCCAGAAAATATATTACAGTCTCGAATCTTTATTTAACGAAGTCGCTAAATCCCGAAAAAAAGTTCGTTATGAGGAAAATTCCTTAAATGGAGATTCATCTTTTAATGTACTCTAGAAGCCATATAAAACAAATTTTAAATTCTTAATCACTATATGTTATTAAAAAAAAGTAATTACTTAAACTTTTTTTGTAAATTAAAGTATATTTATTTTATGAATTCTACCCATCGTAAAGAAATTTACAAGGAAAACAAGGGGAAAAAAAACATTGGCTAGGAATACACTATATTTCTAACTTTAAAATTTTAATTTTATGTTAAAATTAATTTATTTTTAATGTCTTCTAATTTTAAGCATACATGTAACATTATTTTAATACATTATTTTGTAACCATGCGTCCCTTAATTTAATTGCTGATAAAATTTGTTAATTTTATTTGAGGTTTTTGTTAAAAAATTACGGCAAATTTATTGCTCTAGGCGAGTTAGACACCAGGTTAAACCACTTCAAGGCCATTGATCACCATAAAATGGTTAAAAGAGAGAATAATTTGAAATGTACATAAATATTTTTTTTAAAGAAAGGGAGGGGAAAAAGAATTCGAATCACAAGAGAAAGACCTTTATATAGAAAATGCACTTCGCTATTTGGAGGTTATTTTACGAAGAAAATAATAAGATGTTCTTGTGTGGTTCCAGGAAAAAAAAATAGAAGAATTCTCTAAATAGAGGTTCGTAAAATGGAGGTCCGACTGTAATAATATTGACTACATTTTTCAGATTTTTCAGTACTTTTAAAAAATCTGAATTTTTCAGAATCTTTACTATCTTAGATTATTGCAAAACAAATTTTTTTCAAATAATCTAGAAATTGCTTTCACAATTACCTTATATGTGTGAATAAATCCTGTTTGTACTATACATATGTTCAAACACAGATTGGTTGACTTGAATTAATGTCGCTTTGTATATGAGGGCTATTTTGAGGACCGACTGCTTAATTTAGAATTTTAGTCAGTTGAGGAAGACGACACCCGAGATTTGAGATACTTTTCTTTCATTAAATTGTGCGCCACATTTCCACTGAGTAACTCCTATAATTCCAAACGACTATCTTTGATGGCATCTGGATTAAAACCCAACATTCTAAAGGGTGTTTTTTTAGAGGTATAGAACTTTAAATTGCAATAAAACAACGATGTATTATTCGATTGACATGAATTTTTTTTTATTCGAAAGATAATCTTGTGGCATTACATTTTAAATATGATTTCTGGCATAGGACTGCCACGGCTGGCTCGGATGTAGTCCAATCTGGACGTCCAATTTTCGATGACTTTTTCCAACATTTGTGGCCGTATATCGGCAATAACACAGCGAATGTTGTCTTCCAAATGGTCAAGCGTTTGTGGCTTATCCGCATAGACCAATGACTTTGCATAGCCCCACAGAAAATAGTCTAGCGTTGTTAAATCACAAGATCTTGGAGGCCAATTCACAGGTCCAAAACGTGAAATTAGGTGGTCACCAAACGTGTCTTTCAATAAATCGATTGTGGCACGAGCTGTGTGACATGTTGCGCCGTCTTGTTGGAACCACAGCTCCTGGACATCATGATTGTTCAATTCAGGAATGAAAAAGTTAGTAATCATGGCTCTATACCGATCACCATTGACTGTAACGTTGTGGCCTTCATCGTTTTTGAAGAAGTACGGACCAATGATTCCACCAGCCCATAAAGCACACCAAACAGTCAGTTTTTCTGGATGTAACGGTGTTTCGACATACACTTGTGGATTAGCTTCACTCCAAATGCGGCAGTTTTGTTTGTTGACGTAGCCATTCAACCAGAAGTGCGCTTCATCGCTAAACAAAATTCGCTTATGAAAATCGGGAACAACGGCAATCTCGTTTCGGGCCCATTCGACGAATCTACGCCTTGCTTGATGATCGTTTTGATGAATTGCCAAACCTAACTGAGAATAAATCACTTGACAGCTGTTAAATCGGTCGCCATTTTGGAAAGTAA
Source organism: Trichonephila clavipes (assembly GCA_019973935.1). Lineage (NCBI taxonomy): Eukaryota > Metazoa > Arthropoda > Arachnida > Araneae > Nephilidae > Trichonephila > Trichonephila clavipes. Next base: position 92,187 of record BMAU01006828.1, read on the forward strand.
TGCCAACTTAAACTTCTATACCTGGAAAAAAAACACTCTTTACTTGAATATCGCAGTCCTGTGCATACATAGAAATTGATTTTGAATTTTATTGTTAACAGAGTTTAAAAGAAAATTACTTTTAACAAGCTCGGGCTAATTTTAATTTCATTTCGTGTTTAATTTTAAGTGAAAATACCGTATGTGTACTCGAATCCAAACTGCGTTTATTTCCCGATGTTAATGCTCCTGAAAATTGGGTGCGGCTTAGAATCGAAGGAAAAAAATTGTTGGCTGGGGCAATTAGAGCAACTACAGGTTCATGTATGTATTTAAAAATTTATATATTTTTTACTTGTTGAGAACTGGCAGTGCGGCTTAGATTGGAATAAATACAGTAAGTTGAACTCAGAAGTAGCTATCTATTTTTATTTATTTATTTTTCCTTTCATAGAATACAGTTCCTTCTTTGGGGGGATAACCTTTTCTTTAAAAAAAAATAGCGATAAATCTTGAGTAACGAATTCTCGATTCAAATAAGTATACTGAAAAAGAAACAAGAGTTTCTGTAGAGATTTTAAATAATTGATGGGATCTTTGTACTATTTTTAATAATAGCTTTATCATTAAGACTATTGATTACATTTTGCAAAATAGTTTGTAATAATTAACCAGAAGTAGTAATATAAGTTTTAAAACCACTGGTAACTCTTCGAAATTTAGTGGGATTCTAATGAAGTTTTGGGTTTATATAAAAGCATATGTGGAAATTTAACTTCTAATATATTAATATCTAATTTCTTTTATTGAAAGAAGAAATGCATTTATTGATTTCTGTATCATGCAGCTGAGATTAATGAAAATAATTATTGTTTTGGAAATGCTTATTGAGAATATTGCTGTAGTATTATTTACATAAAATGGAGTAATTAACAGGCACATTATTTATATAAACAGTGATAAAATCTTCTTTAAATCATTAATCATATTTTTTAATATCTTTATAAGTAACCATCATAATTAGTTTTATAATTTAATTCCATAAAAGAGGTCTTTTAAAATATATTTGAATTTTTAACACCCGTATATATTTATATTCTTAACACGCACATTTCTTCGCAAATTGAGATTGTAAACGTTTACCTCAATCATCACGTAAAGCTTTTTACATCGAATAATTTTTCAAGGAGTGTTTTGCAACTGCCATTCAATTTCTAGGCCGTGATCTCGCAGCGACCGAGGAATAGTCGCTTATAGATATGCGCTTTGAGATTAGTCAATGTTATTATCGATTTCTTTATTCTCGGAAACGAGAGTTGAGAAATGAGACTTCAACGAAAGCATTTTCAGTAAAATGTAGCTTATTGCTTTCCGGGAAAGAGAATTATTAAGCTTTTAAAATAATTAGTCGAATTCTCAAAAATTTTGATTTAATTTTCGTCTATTGTATAAATTACATTAATATGAAATGTATTTGGAGAAGCGATAATTTTTACAGTTAAGTTATTTATTTGCGATAATAGTGTCTAACTATGAAAACTTCTGTAAGTGAATTCTGCTTAGGTTCGTTGTGTACATCATTTTTGCACATTCTGCTATCAAATGTGGCAATCAACTTTATCTTCTGTTATTGTTTGTAATTGCTAATCATATTTATGGAAATTGTGATAGTTTTTTTTCTCTCTCAATAGAGCTTGTGGGCGCGGTAGCCGAGTGGTATGGGTATCGGACCGTGGCTTGCCTTGTCACGAGTTCGAGCCCAGTACCACTAAAGACCCGCCGTGTTGGGCAGCGTTGCACGCTAAATCTGTCGAGAGCTGAAACGTCCTCCCGTTGGTGTGGTGTGGTGTGGTAGTTAGGAAAGGGGGGTGCCAGCTCAGTTGTCGTCCACGTCACTTGACCATGGTTCAAAATTACGTGGTCCGTCGCCAAAAGCCCTCGTGTAGCTAAACAGTGCGACGTTAATATTCAATCAGTCAATCTCTCAATAGAGCTTAGATAATTGGTAGGTAGATTTTATATATATATATATATATATATATATATATATATATATATAATATACCTGCTTGTTCTTATTATTTATTTGTTCTTGTTTATGATGTATTATATAAATTTCTTTCACACATATATATAGTATAGTATAGTAAAATAAAATAATAAACGACCAATCGTTATTCCTACAAAGCTAAGAATGAATGAAATTGGATTTTAAAAAAACCTATAAAAACTCGCCAAAATATAAGTAGATATTAAAAAAGACAATAGACCAAAATGGAAAACTATTATGTTTTCTAGAGCTGGCAGTGAAATAGGGTTAAGGGTGTGTGTGGGGGGTGAAATAGGGTGCAAACTGTTTTCAATATGTAATGATCCTGGCCTTCAGGACTCGCGCGTAAATAATTATTGGCTGCCCGCCTCTAACGAGCATAACCGTAACCGAAACTCTGGAAAATCTATCTGCCTCTTCTGTCTTCGTCACCATATAACGCGCGTGTGTATTTTTGTACTGTGTGTTTTCTGTGTTGTGTTTGTGTGTGTCTACATGTACAATAAACCAGATTTCTTTCAACAAAAGACTGCTTCATCAACAACATCAACTATCTAAAACATAGTTAATAACAAGAAATCCTTTCCACTCGCCCCGCCCTTTCAGTTAATTATTACCAATGGTCACGGTTATTTCATATATATACATATTTAAGTACTTCTCCCTCGCAGATGCGTTCTGTAACTTCATTTTTAATGTTTCTTAAGTTTTCCATTTATTCCCGACTTTTAATGCATACTGGCTATCAGTATTACGGAAATTCTTTTTCTACGCAATTTTCCTCTCGTGCCACCTTCACTATTGTTTTCGTCATTTGACTAGAATCGATATAATGAGACCCATTGTCAATAGCCTACTGTATTGCGCTTCTTTAATGTTAATTGGAAAAAAGCAATCAAATTCTTTCATTAGTTGTGAGTCTCTTAATAATTGTTAAAAGTGAGTTATTTTTGAACTCTAATGTAAAAAATTATATAATCATAATTTTATTTGTAAAAGTTACCGTTGAGGGAATGGATAACATGACAGCATGAATATTTTGTTCGTTTTTTGCTCTAACACATAACATTATTTTATATACAGAACAGATTCAGAAATAGAACTTTGTAGTAAAATTATACATTCTTCCATATATCATAGCTAAAAAATGAAATATGAGAGGCGACATTTCTGTGATATCTTCTATCTTGTGATTGTATAATAATAAGCCTTCCCTCCTCTTTTTTTCTTTTCTTTTTTGAGGAAAGAGGAAATATATTTTTGATATCCAGTTGTGTCGCATCTCGTGCCTTTCCATTCCCCTAGTATGCGTTCGCAATTTGTGAATATACATACCTTGACCCGTTTCTCTCATTTCCACTTTGATTTTTTTCATCTACGTATACCCATCCTGCAAGTGTGTATGCCTGCCTGGGAACGAGCAGTGAACGGTTATCCAATTTCTTCCATCCTATATTGCCGTTCTCCCTAAGGACTTGAACGGGTTATCAAAGAGAAGCCGTCTGAATACAAATATTTGAATACTCGGATGTATTTGATGTATACAACATGGTTGTTTTCGAAAGCGAGAATTCCGTGATTTAAAATCAAGTTGACTTTGATGTTGTTATATGCATTGACTTTGTGTACCCTGTCTCTATATATAGTAATTAATTAGGTTTTGAACACTGCTCTGTTTTTGAACTTTTCAAAGTGAGGTAAATTGTACGAACACAAGTTTTCATCAGTACATCTGAATGCAATGGATTAATATATTTAAATGCTATGCTATTTCATTAATTGCTAACTTTATCAGAATCTTTGAGAACTCATTAGCTTAAAACTTCGGTTTGTGATAATTTTCGGTGAGTTTTCTATTAATTAGACCGATGCTTTTGTTCTAAAGTGATGGAATTGAGAGAGATTTTTTCTCTAGTTTTATTGCTCGTTAACTTTATGCATTTCTTCGAATTCTTATCTGTAATGATGAATGACCTGTTTTCTCTGCTATTTTTTACTTAGTATAATTATAAATTAAATATTATGTTGCTGGTGATTAGAAACAAGATCAATTGTGTAATTTTTATTAATTAATGTTTGTGTAACTGAAGGGTTTATGCAATTTTAAGGTGTAGAAAAGGGGTCGGCAATCTTGTAGCTATGGCGTGCCAAACCAATCTACCAATATGATTTAGTGTGCCGCGGAGTAGGATATTTTTGAAACAGTTTGATTCCCGCTATAATGCATACAGAATTTAGATTAAAAGTTTTATTATACATTAATTTTGTATCATTTAAAGATATTTCTTAATATAAAAATAAACAGCATAAATATATTCTCACTATTTCTTCAACAAAAAAAAAATGAAATTGTACTCATATATTTTGTATTTTCAAACACATTTATAAAATAAGTAGATAAGAAAGTATAAATATTCCCCTTCATTATAGTTAAATAAAAAAATAAATAAACATTTTAATGCGAAATAAGTGCTTGCACATCTCTACTTTCATATCGCAAAACCAGGGGTATAATTTGTGACTTTCAATTTGACAAGACGCTGAGCATTCAGCTGTTAAACAATATCTTTCCGAACCCGAAATATTTTACTTATGAGAAAAGATTGTTTTCTTCGATATGCAGAACCAAAAGCGGAAATTAGAGTACATGAAATTTTCTCTCTTACAAACAATTAAATCTCTCCAGCAATGACATTCAATAATTTACAAAATAACTGGAAATTTATCTTTCAGATTTTTTCTTAATTCCGTAAATGTCCAAAATTCTGAAGATGTTTGTCAAATAAAGTCTCTTCTAAATTTATCTACTTCCATCCTCTCAAAAATTGACAAATTTGTAAAGTGCCACTGAGAATTGTACCGCGTGCAACAGGTTGCCGACTCCTGGTGTAGAATATAGATTTTCCCCCTTCATTATTTTGTAATGCAAAGTGATATGGCTTATAAAGGGTGTTTTTTTGAGAGGTATAGAACTTTAAATTGCAATAAAACAACGATGTATTCGAAGGAGTTTCTTATTATGATGCTCGTATTTATTTTCCTTATTGTTTGTTTAATAACAATTTACGGGCGTGTGTTATACGCTGGATATAAGACTAAGAGCTTTAAAAAAAATAAAATAAGAAAAAGAGATGAGCATAAAGAAAAACTAGACTTTTGCATATATCGAAATACTGTTTAAAGGATGCATATGGTAATGTTTGCTTAAAATTACTGGTTATAAAATAATGTACGTTTAAAATTACTTGTAGGCTTAAAATTAGAAAATGTCGTTAACAAACTAATCTATTTTAAAATAAAGTCGTGAGAAAATACAGTGTATTCCTGGACACTGTTTCTTTTTCTTCTTGTTTTCCTTGCAGATTTCTTTTTGTTGGATAAGATACATAAAATGAATAGATATCAATTTTCACAAAAAGTATGAATAATAATTTTTTTTTGTAAATAGTATGTAGTGTTTATGAATTTAAAATTTGTCTCATGTGGTTTCTTAAGTATATTAAAAGATGAATCTTTAACGATTTTCCCATATAATGAACTTTTTTTCGGGATTTAGCGACTTCGTTAAATAGAGATTCGATTGTATATTGTGTTCTTGGGAAATATCTTATGCTATATATAGTTATTCTTACAACCTTAATGGGACAATGATTTAACTAAACATACCAACGTCAAAATATTTTCCGAGAATCATAATAATCTCCCACAATATACTTTTCTAGGAAGAGCGTGACCTTCTAAATAGATGTTAAAATTTCCCGAATCGTAATCATAGAGGTAAGGGGGTGGGAGAGCTATGTCCTTTTCTCAGTACCGGGGGGGATATGTGCTTCCCTCCCTTTTAAATGGCAGAAACGCTCCGCAAATCAGAGCTCGATCTACAAATATCAAGTAAAATTCCTCATCCAATTAATTATTCCCAAAATTATTTTTTGATGCGCACCGGATTGACTATTCTGTTACAGAGCATGATAAATCAGTGACGTATATTAGTCGTGATTTGATTTGTGGTTTTCACGGCGCATGCGGTTAGAATGCTTCATAAGATTTAGGTATTTTTAGAACTTGCATCCCATTCCTCCGAGTCTTGGGACCATCGGCTCATGCGCCCCTGATCTTATTCTCATTACTTGTCATAGTTCCGTTTCAGCCACAGGTTGTTCTCCACTGCTCCGTATCAGCCGTCATCCTTCCCCGCAACGGCGTTTAAAACATTCGTTGAAACTTTATTATCCGTTATTTTGATCTCCTCTTCCAATTTTTCCCTTTGGGAAATCAATTCCTTTTAATTTTATTACAAGTATTATCTTTAAATCAGTTACCTTTAAAGTTTCCGTAAATACTTATAAAAAGTACGAACTAAATTCAATTTTAGTTCAAGTCCTCTCTTTCGTCTTTTGATTGAATCTTCTTCAAGGTAAGTTGTTTTAATCTCTTATTTTTTTAAAGTATAGAATGTTGAAAATGGATTTTTGATAAAAGTTACTAAACACTAGAATAGCCTACACGCATCAGAAATAGGCACACGTAGTTAGTAAAATTATTATAAGTTAAAAGAATTTGTGAACATTAAAAACAGTTGACTTTTTGATTAAAGATTAGTATAAAGTCATTTTATTTTTCCGTGTGGCAAAGTAGAAATATACCGGAAACTTTTACGTAAAGTATTATTAATCTTATAAAATTAGTGGGCTGTTCTGGTGTTAGGTTTTCTGATGAGAGATAAGTGTTTATTGTATTTTAATATCCGTTACTCTTAAAAAAATTTAAATTAGAGTGAAACTTTGAATTTTTTTCTTAAAAAATGTATTGAGAAGTGTTGAATGTATATGAACAATTCACAGGTAAGTTGTGCTGAGTAATTTTATAAAGTCTTTTTTGAAACCTGGTGAAAAAGGTATTTTTTAAATTTGAAAATGCATTTTTTCATTAAAAACGTATGGTTTTAAATTGCTATTTTTAAAATGTACAGATTGTTAAAAATAATTTAATTAAACGGAATGTCAGTTCTGTTCTGTTCATTCTCTATGTTAATTCATGTATATTGGAAAAAAATAAAAATGTGTGAAGAACTCGAATTCTTGTACTTTTCTTTGGTATGTTTTTGTTATTTTGGCATCTCTGATAAACTGGTTTTAAATTATATGTATTTCGTGTAGTGAATTTTTCGCATTCCTTACGAAAACGTTTATTTAGAAACAAAAAATTAAAAATGAGCTGAGGAATTTAATGATGGAAAATAAAAAAATTTCTACTAAATTATACTTATTTATAACCACAAATGATCCAGTTCTTTTAAAATGTTCTGTTGCGCATTATTATTTTTAGTGCGTTCATGTTTATGTATGTTTTCTAAAGTATAAGTTAAATATCATATATAAATATATATCTATATATGTATTTGATTCTCGTATCCTAATTAAGATTCAAAACGAAGTATATCTTGTGTAAAATTTTTTGTTAAAAGATTCTCAATTTTTTATTTTTAAAAGCATTTAAATATCAGCCTTAAATTAATTATTTTTTTTACGTGATTAAAAATAGCATCTTTTTGGAAGATTTTGACGATTGACTATTGTCTTCGATTTGGGATCAAACTTTAAAAATTAAGATTTCATTTTGCTTTGAGATGGATTTTTTTAAATTACTTAAATTCAGTTTTATTTGCTACTTATTTGTTTTATTAATTACTTAATTCGATTAATTTTGATTACTATAACGTATTTTTTCTGCAATAAGTAAATATTGTAATGCCTTTGAATACTTCCTATTGTTAGTATTTTTGTGATAATTTAAGAGCCGCAATTGTTAAGAAATTCGGGCCCTTTATGTCCTAACTTAGACTATGTGGATCCCATATACGCATTAATAACGTTGAAGACCCGCCGTGTAAAGAGCGCCGCTGCACGTTAAATATGTCCTGGCTCAAACGTCCTCCCATAGTGTGGAAGCAACCATGACCTCGTCACTTGACCATGGTTCCGAATTATGAGGTCCGTCGCCAATAGCCCTTGGGCAGAGCTTTATAATGCGACGTAATTATAGCTTTCACTCCCCCACGTACGTATATTGAATGTTATTTGTACTATTATTTTCAGCTCTAAACATCAAAGGTTGGAAATTGAAAAGGAAATTATGAAATAAAAGTTAAAAAACGTATATAAAATTCAAAAAGTGGCTGAAAATTGATGTTTACTTTATTTTTCGGGATCTGTAAAGTTCAACTGTATCAGTGCTGAATCCGGGAGTCGTTGATGCGTGTAGGCACTTATGAAAATAGATCACTAGAACTATAACGTTCAACAACACAAAAACAGTAAATTTCATCCAATGGATCTGATTATTCACTACAGAATGAAGGGATTACTCTTGACTGATTGACTTTTCCTAGGTACTTAAATAAACTTTCATAGCTTACTAGCTGGTAATTAAATATTGATTTCAACTTGGAAAATTATCTATGGATATCCCTCCATTAACTTTTCTTAAAAATACGAGCATTTTCTAACTTGGAATGTCTTGACTATTCTGACATAAGTTTATTTTATTATTACTAAATTTTATTATGAATTCCTTATGGATCTTAAAATACAATTATTTTGCGGACCATATCAAAGCTCCCGTGGATTCCGATTGAAATAAGGTTGCTCCTAAGGGACGTTAACTTAAATCCAAACCATTGTTACATTTTACTATATTATAAACACTGTTTGGGGATAAACCATGTGTATGAACATAATTAGAAATGACAGTACAAAAACTTTGAATAATTAAATCATTTAGGGCTGTCGTGAAACCCTTCATTCGTAACCAAAGGTTGTAAGTTTGAGTCTCGTTTTAACTAATGACCATTTTTATAAGTAATAGAATATACTGTTTATAGTATAAGGTGTATCATTTTACGAACTAGCGCCTCGAAATCAAAACTTTCATTTGAGCACGATAAAGTATGGTATAAGGTAAAAATTGCTATCCTCTGTACTTTGCCATGTACAATAATTACGAGAACCGCCAGCAGTAATTTGTTGCACAAAGCTAATTCGACATTACTCAGTCATTCAAGTAATTGTTTTTTTTTAAAGTGAGACTTTTGAAGGTTAAAGTCGCCAATAGCCTTCGTAGCTGGAGCGATGTTAATTTTATAAACTATTGAATATTTGTTTGAGGAAAGTTCATCTGCTAGAACTAAATCAACACAGATTTCTAGTTGTTTTTAATGAATCTTGAATTGTATTTCAACCACGTTCTTGAAAAAGAAATTGGAAGTCAGTCGTGCCCTTTCTTATCATCAGATATTTGCGCAAAACCAATCTCTGTAGACTCCATTAAGAAAAGTCCTTATGAGAAACTCGTGCGGAAATTATTTGCCCTCATCCGATACCGATTAATTTATTTTTCTAGTAAATATCGCGACTCAATATAGCACTTGAGATAAAGTGGGTGTATCGCTTTCTTAGCCAAAAGAAAAAGAATTCGAGAGATAGCTTCTGGAGACACGAAACTTCCATCTAGTGCCTGAAGGTAATGAGTTCCTTTGTGTGTATCAACAGGTTGCAAAGCTGACTTTTCTGAGTGACGTTATGGTATTGATTAAAAAGGGTTCGCTTTACGTTGTCGGGGTTGTTTGTTGGTGAACTCGATTTGTCACCGTCGGCGATAAACGAAGTATCGAAGAATTGCGAAATAAATTTTGAAAGTTAATCTTCGGAAAGGAAACTTAAGAGTGTGTGTCATTTGGACGTTTAATAACTGGAGTTAGATTCATTAAATATTTGAAAGTTTCTGGAGTTATTTATATAAGCTTGAGATTTATCTAGTTACTTATATATGGTTTCTTGGTTGCGGTTACAAATGAGCTCTTTTTTTAAATGAATTCTTTTCATGCTGGGGAGTTTTGTTTCGAAGTTGTAGTATGGGAAAACATTTAATTAAGAGATGGGGAATTTCTTTTAATATAAAGTAGGATTGATATTATTCCGTAGTATAATTTTACCGTCAATAAGATACAATTAAAAGATTTGTCATCCATGCTTTTTTTTTTCATTCTTTCTTGTTATGTTGAATTTAGTTTAGATCAGATACACATTTTCCCCCAATTGAGCGAGTGTTTGCATTGGCGTAATGGAGAATATTAGGGCCTCCTGCAAAGTCAGTTTTGGGGTCCCAAGCCGGATCTTACAAAATGGTACGTACTTGGCGTTAGTCAGGCTTTGGGCCCTCTGGAATCCTGGGGTTGCAGTGGTGTACGTTACGCCATTGAGTGCTTGTCCATGCGTCAATATAATCAATGAACAGAGACTAGCGACGTCCGAATAGAACCGTGAGTTAGAATACTGATTTTCAACCGAAGATCAGCATGTGAAATAATGGGAGTAGGAGTAGTTGACTTCAGTCCAGCTGCCAAATCTTTCCTTTGGTGGTGTTGGTTGGAAAGTGCACCACTTCGGGTGTGTGTTCTCGTCGTCAGACAGTGTTCTAAATCACATGTTCTTGCTAATAGTTCTCGTGTATCAGTTTAGTGAGTAGGGGAGTGTTTCTTTACGTTGCACTCTAAAACAACGCAAGGACTGTTGGCGATAGACCTCGTAATTTGGAATCGTGGTCAAGTGACGATGACAACACCTGAGCCGGTACCCCACTCTCTTAACTTCCACACCACGCTAGTCGAGAGCTGAAACGTCCTCCCGTTGGTGTGGTGTGGTAGTTAGGAGAGGGGGGTGCCAGCTCAGGTGTCGTCCACGTCACTTGACCATGGTTCAAAATTACGTGGTCCGTCGCCAAAGGCCCTCGTGTAGCTGAACAGCGCGACGTTAATATTCAATCAATCCACACCACGCTAACGTGAGCTACTCAGGTTTAACATGCATCAGCCCCTCTACGTGGAGGGTCTTCAGTGACATCAGGACTCGAACACACGACTTGACAACGCTGCCCACGAATTCATGACCATGACCATTAAGCTACCACGGTCACGTGCAGCAGTCTTGCTACTGATTTTTTTAATACGGTTTTTCATTTGCTATGGTAAATCCTTTTATTTAATTTCAATACTTCTGAATTTTAACTGAATTGTTTTTTAAGTTACTTTTTTAATCGTTCAATATATTGGCTATTGTATAAACATTACAATATCATTCAGTATCATTACAATATTATTTCATAAAAGATAGAAGAGTACAAATAACATTGCTTAATACAATTCTAAAATGGAAAATGCTCGACGAATTCATGTTGTACGAAATGAAAAAGTATACTATATAAAAAAGTAACTATAAAACTAGATTAACTGCTAAAAAAATTAATAAACATTAATTTAATAAAAATAAATGATTCCTTTCATTCTTTAACTGATTTTTCATAAATTGTTCATAAGCACATTATTTATGCATACAGTGAATATAAATAAAGAACTGTTTTATTTATGAAATCAGAATTAAATCTTATTTCTCAATAAATGATGGATAAATCAAACATTTACTACCGCAAACCAAAACCCTCGGTGTGTCATGGCTTATTTTTCCTTCTTTGCATCCCAGTCTTGATGCTCCTAATGTATCTGTCCACCCTTTTTCTCACTTGCGAATAGGATCTCGTTATCCAGTAATTCCCTTATCGTATCTTTCTTTTAGCTTCCTGATCTGAATGGAGCTGGGCTGTATTAACGGGTCTTTTGATCTTAAGATCGAATCGTAATTTGTTTTCGTTTACGATGGTTGAGTAAGTGCTTAGCGTTGCCACATAAAACTGGCATTCCCCAATGAATTATTCATCTTCTATACTCGACATGCAAAAACGATTCGTTGGATTTGATAAAAAGGAAAAGAACTGGAGCTGTGATGGGATATCATGAAGTATCAACGACTCTGACCACAAGCCATTTCACTTTGAAGTGTTACGGGATGTTTGTTGTTTGCCTTACGTTAGCACGTCTCCCGGCCTTTTACCCCATCCTCACTGTTTTATTTTTAATATCCGTCTTTATTTCTCGTATTGATCAATGACAATTTAATTTCTGCAAACTAGTATTTTTGACTTAATGGTCCACTACTTTTCTGTGCTTGGCACTAAACGTTCTTCTTAAAAACTAAATTTTTGATAATTTTTGCTAAACAATTGCATTTATGTTTTCCAAAGTCAAGAAAAATAACTTTTTACTTATTTTTCCCTCATTATTAGTACCCAGTCCACTTTTCTCTTTGCTATAAGCTTGTTCTATCTTCCAGTACTGTCTGATTCAGTCTTAAAATATTCACTGGAATTGTTTATGTAGAAAGCGCCGTAATAATTTGAGCTTGAGTTGAGCTGCTATCTACAAAGTAAAACTTTATTTTTTTCTTGATATTATGCCGAAGTTTGGAAAATTATATAAAATCAGCTCAGGTTTTGTCTGTGTTTGAACACGCATATTTGATAACTTAAAGTGCTTTGTTCTCAGTTATCTTTTGTATTGATTAAATAATTAAATCCTAGTGGGCTCTAGTGCAATGTTAATTATAATCAACCATTAATATAAAGTAAGCAAAATGAGTTTCAATTTCTTTTTTCGCTCTTATTTTTATACTTTTTTACGTTTTGTCTAAATGTTTAATTGACATATATTTTCTCCTCTTTTCATCCTCCTCTCGAGAAGTAGGCATGGTGGGCAAGTGATCATTGTCGTAAACTCGTGGTCGACGTCGTTCTGTTGAATTGGTGGTCCGAGTCCTGATGCCATTAATCTTTAGAGGACGGCTGGTCGATTTTTTCAACAAAAGACGGACTTGGTCGGGTAGCGACCAAGTATTTCTTTCTTTAAAAGAACTTTCAGATCACTATGGTGTCTGTTATAATCTATTAACCCTTTATCTACCGCATTATGATTTACTGCAGTTTTTTGCATGCAATACATATTTTTTTGAATCACTACATTCAAAATTAAGGGGTATACATAAACAAAACACTCAACTTTGGGAAATTTAATCCGTTAGAGCTAATTAATTAATTAAAGATATTCCACTGTAAAATTAATTATATACACTGTTCACTTTAAAAAAATAGAGTCAGATCGTTTTCTAAGGTCCTCATTGACATACAAAAAAAATGTGACATTTAAATTTTGACATTAACTATTTTTTCGGGACAAAAATGACAATCTTTGCAATCCACTGAAAACGCAAATTCTGCTATAAAACTATTCGCCTTATCCGCTAAAATACTCATCATAGAACCCGTGCTGCCATATATCTTGGAAGAGTGGATTTCTAAGAATATTCCTGCTAAGTATTGTCACTCGTAAGGATACTCGTAAAATTGGTTATTCTATGTTATTTTAAAGTACTTATAAGTACTTTTTACTTATAAGTACCATCGGTAGATGAAGGGTTAAAGTCAATCACTTGACCGGTCTGTTTTGTATTCAGAAGGAAAGAAGAAACAGTTTCCTTTTCGGCACTTAATAGAAATCCTCCTTTTTCTCCCTCTTACGTCTTACACTTCACTAGCGTATTTATCCTTTACATCGTTATTTTTGTGAGTGGTTTTTCTTTCTTTAATTTAATCATTTCTAAATTTAAACTGAAGTTAGTTTGAATTTTTTTTAAAAAAAATGCCGAAATATAGAAAAGGGAATTTACAACAGAAAGACTCATAATCTTGTGAGTGATCAATTTATAAGATGTCTTTGATGGTTCGGTTTGTGACTTAGAATTCGAAATATTTGTTTTTAAATTTGTCCTTAACTTATTCGTTGTACGTAAACTATAAATTTGAGTTAAAATTATTGAAAATAAATTTCATGTTTTTGCTTAAACACGTTACATGCAAAACATTATTGTATTCTATTTAAAATTGCGAAGAATGTGTTTTAATTACTAAACTGGAATTTTTAATATGGAATTTAAAACTTCCTTTTCTTATATATAATACAAAAGTGAGAAAACAATATGAATTTCTTAAGCTTACATGAATAAATGTTCATATAATAGAAATATATTTTGAAGTAGCATTCAACTCATCTTTGTTAGGATTGTTCTTTACCTCTTTTCTCTGAGGCATTAAATCATTATCAGTTTTTGTTCTATATGTAACACTGCTTTTTAAACACTGAAGACAATCCCGTTTTAATCTTGTTCAACTGACACAATTAAAAAAAAAAGGGGGGGGGAAGGGGAAACACAAAAAAATTATACTTAATTCAACTCTTGAAAAAAACACAATAATTGAATGATAATTGATTTGTATTTGAGATATTCAAAATTTATCAAAAAATTCTTCAGAATATCATTTATTGTGCTATATTTTATTCGTATTAATAATTCTAAAAATAGAGAAATTATACAGATATTTGTAGTAAATTTTTGAAATTGTTCATTTTAGTGTTTCCAGTTTATTTATAAAAGGCAAGAAATATTTTTAAAAATTTTATTTCTATAACTGATGCACATAAGTTGAAGATTCGAAACTGAAAACCGGAAACTGAAGCCTTCATTGCCGATATTTTTAAAGAAAATGAATTTTTACAAATTCATTTTAGTTTTTTAATGTAAGAAAAATGTCTTGATGTGTATACAAAAACCTTCTTAGAAGAAAATTTCGACTTTCGTGTTGCATGTTTTACTTCTAAAGTTCTACTGAGTGTGTTCCACTTCTCGATTTTTTTTAAACTTAAAGTTTTTTATAACTAACACGCTCCTTTTCTTGAAAATACATGGAAAAAAATAGTAAATACGAATAAAAAAGAAAGACTATGAAAAATTTTGCATAAAGCAATTGTGTACCGAATTACGCTACTAATTACAATTAACTCTACCACTCTGATAACAAATAACAACTTTATTTACAACTTCTAACTACTCACACCCTATTCATTACCAACTATATATCTCTCACCTTATACACTACTCAACTCTCGCAACTCATAACACCTCAGAAATACACTACTCAAACTCTCTTTCACGTCAAACACAACTCCCCGCATTCTAGGGGCCGCGGTAGTCGAGTGGTATCGGATCGTGGCTTGCCTTGTCACGAGTTCGAGCCCAGTACCACTAAAGACCCACCGTGTAGAGCAGCGATGCACGTTAAATCTGTCGAGAGCTGAAACGTCCTTCCGTTGGTGTGGTGTGGTAGTTAGGAGAGGGGGGTGCCAGCTCAGGTGTCGTCTACGTCACTTGACTATGGTTCAAAATTACGTTGTCCGTCGCCAAAAGCCCTCGTGTAGCTGAACATTGCGACATTAATATTCAATCAATCAATCAACCCCGCATTCCAGGGGCTACACTTACACAATGCCGTTGTTGAAATAGTGCTTTCTATAGCCTTAACACAATGCATTGCATCTGAAATACGAAGAATGTAACTGAAATGCAGTTTTATGCAATAGTTAAAATATTAAATCCAATTAATAGTGAATCACACTTTATGCAAGATAATACACCCAAAAAGGAAATAGTGTTGGGCCTCTCCAAAGGCTATCTTACTAAATGTTTGAATTTTTAAACGGAGATTCAGATCGGTAATGACTTGTTTTCAATCTCTGCGGATGGAGAAAAGTAACAATACCTTGGAAATTAACATGAGATACATCGTATAAAAGCTTTCAGATAGCTAGAGTATCATTTTTCCACGGACACATTATTGGTCATTATTGATATCCATATGCCTTATTTGTGAGAGACATGGTATAAAAGCTTTCAGATGGCCATGGTATCCTTCCACAGGCATTATTGGTCATTATTGATGTTCATATGCCTTATTGGTGTAATAAGACCTTAAAAATGTCCATCTGCCTTGTAAATAAATCCTCCACTCGATAATTGCTTTCACGTGGCTGGTGTACTATTCTTCTCTTTAGGTTTGGTTATTTCGTATTTCTGCGTGACTTATTGACATCTCCGTTTCCATAAAACACAATTCGGGGAATTATTCTCTAGTTGATTTTTCCATACAAAGGTTTTCATTACGAAGTGAATAAAGAAATAGTCTTTCGAGTTGGACTGCTTCATTTTTTTTCTTCTGAGCAGTTAACGTGTGTTTTTTATTTAAATTTTTTTTTTTATTTTTCAAAAATCGGATACTTTAACTTAAAATTTAAGCATTAGTACGCAGATACATCAAAACATTTTTCTTTTTGGTTATAGATTAACAAGTTAACAACTATCAAAAATTGGATGCATAACATTTTTGTTAAAAAGGTAAAAAAGGAAAAAAGTATTTTGTAACATTACTCGCAAAAGATACAATTGGATTTAAATAAGAATACAAGTTTTCTTCTGAAAATCAAACCATTTCATAAGGGAGATATTTTTAAGACCTTGTATATCAATCGAGAGTTCATTAATGTCTCATTTAGAAGTAACACGAGGACGTAATTTTTAATAATGGTCAAGTAACGAGGATGAGTCCCATTTGCTAATATGAAGTATCAAAATCGAATGAACTTTTGAAACAATTTTATAAGAAGCAGTTTTTAAAAAGATTACTATTATCAGTTCCTTCATCCGTTTTGAAGAAGGAAATACAAGGAAAGCTCTTTAAAGCAGTGTATATCGTGGGAAAAAAAATTATAAATCGATTAAATATGTAATTTCCGATAAATTGCATCGATTTATTATATGATTGTTTATCGGTATACAGACGTTGGATACTATAAGATTTTTTACAATTACACGTATTTAATGTATTTTTGTTTTTAATTAAAATATTATGCACGCTTCTCTAAACAAATATTTGTTAAAATTTTCAGAATGTTAAACTATTTAAAATATTTCATTGTTGATCTGAGACAATTTGAATTTTACAGTATGCTAGAGCAGAAGCGCACACAGGAATTTTTCAAGGGAGGGGGGTCCGGGGTCGAAAGTTCACCATTCTTGTATCATGCTCCTTTTGATTTTGTCGATTTTCGGGAACAAAACACAGTAAAAAACTAATTTTTGAATAAATAATTAGCATTAATTAATAAAATTAACCATTAATAACAAGTAATTAAATTTTACGTACTAGAATTATAATCAATTATAATACTTAGAATTATAATCACAATCGGAAAAAATCAAGGGCTTTGGGGGTCCAAACCCCCCAAGACCCTCCCCCCCCTTGTGTGCGCCACCATGCTAGAGAGACTTTTCCTTTTCTTTCAATTTACATTTTCAATAATAAGAGCATTTACCTAAATTGTCGAAAAAGTATACAATTTTTTTCGTTAATTGTTCAATTTAAATCGTAACACTCACATAATACGCCTGTATTAAATGCAGGAATTTGATTTATGGGAAGTAAAATAAATTTGTAATATTTTTCTATGTATATTTTAATAAGTTAATTGAAAATCAAGATGGAAATTTTGACTTGCTATATTCATTTAAATTTTCCTTTATTTGCAATACCTTTGACTAAAATGAAAGAAGTTTTTCACTTTTTGCGTTCAATTTTTTTTCTTACAATTTTTATACTATTTCATTCAATACCTTGGATAATATTGAAAAAAGAAATATTTCGGGAATAGTTAAAACTGTTATCATATTATACATGTCTACTTTTTTAGGAAGAATGCCTGGAATTGAATTCAGTAAATATAGCTATCATTCCCAATTAATAAAGAATCTTTCCCTACATAAAAGAGACCGGGACTTCTGAACCTTGAGCATACCCTTTACTCAACAGGTGACCGATAGGATGCCTTGCTGTTATTGTTCAATCGCTTTGGAGAAACTGCAGACGAGACTAAGATTTTTTGAAATTACGGAGAGGAGGGGAGAAAAAAACGAAAATTTTCCTTTTACCAATTATTGATGACTTAATACGAAATACTAATAAGAAAATCGATTAAAAAATTAAGATACCTTTTAAAATTAATTGTATCGCTGTGTGTTTATTGCAATTTTTACTTGTGTCACAATTAGGTATACAATATTTTCTAACCTAATCAAAATTATCTTTTTTATATAAAGTTATTGATCTGGATTTAAAAACTTGATTTGCAAATAACAAACAATTTTATTTGATTATGGCATTTTATAGTCAATAGAGATCAAAATAGTATCTGTGTTATTTCACTGGTGATATGTATTAAAAATATTTCCGTATTTCTGTTAAAAATAAAACATCGTAAATAAAAATCACGGCAGAAAATGCTACAGTAAATTTAATATGTTGTCTTTCCTCCCGTAAATATAAATAAAACAAGTAAGAAAATGAACCTCCAGTAATACAACGGGAATGGATGCATACCGGCTTGAATATGACCCCCTCTCCTTTTATTTTATTTAGATTTTAAGCACTTTGCTTTTGAAGTCTTGCCTACCCCCTTCTGTTCCGTTTAAAGGAGGGTCGAATTTCAGGATTAGTTTTAATTAACGTTTGCACACGAATTGTTTCGCAACCGCTCTATTCTCTGAAATAAGTTAATTGCTAAGCTAAGTACATTGGTTTGGCGAAAGATTAAAAAAAGCCAGAAAGCACGTATATATGAAATGGTTTTTTCCCTCCACCATTTGCTACATCTTGAGCCATTCTGCTTTTGTTTCATTTTTTCCCCTCCATCCTACCATGATTAAATTCCTAGAATCAATAGTTCTTAGTGCAGACTCACACTTGGGAATTCTTTTTAAAGCAACTAGTGTTTTTCCGATGTATATCTTTCCTTTTAATTATTAAGCATTTAAGTTAAATTGTTAAATGCTTTTTAGATTATCAACTAGATGCTTTTTGCAGCTAATGCAGTGTTTCTCAAACTATGGGGCATGATAATCCTACGTGGGGGGGGGGGGCATATCGAAAAGTTAGATAAAAGATTATTTAAAACATATATATTAATTTACTGAAAGGGAGCAAAACAAAATACATTCTAAACCATGAAAAGTAACGTAATACATATCATATTACTAAAAAGTAACATAATACTTATCCTATTACTAAAAAGTAGTTCAAAATATTTTTTTTACTTATAAGTAACATGTACAAAATTTAATGCTTATATTGATAATTTGTACGGTTTATAAATAAAGTCGTTTTGTAGCTTTAGCGTTTAAGTACATTATTATTGTATTCAGTATACTGCCATTGTATAAGGGGGCGATGAAAATTATGATTGAAAATTGGGTCGCCAATATTGAAAGTTTGAGAAATACTGAGCTAATATGTATTTTGTAAAATGTTTTTGTTTCTTTCATTTCCGTCACATTTTTTTTCCATTATGAGCCAGTTTGTTTTCATTAATTACCAACATAATGAAGAATGATAGAATTATAATTTTTTTCAAAATAAAGATTGTTTAGTTTGCTAATACAATTTCTGATTTTACATTTTTTTTACTATGTATCAACAACGACACTGTGGTTAGTTTATTTGGTTTTACATTGCTTACGTTACATCGTAGCATAAGTCAGTCAAAGATTCGAAAAAGTAACCACTGCAGCCGAAGCTGCTGATTTGTATTTATCAATTATTTCAAAATCAAAAATTTAAAGTCAATTTTTTAAAATACATTTAATGCTTCCGTTATTTTCTTTATTTCACCGTGAAATTTTCCTAGCTTTTTTGAATAATGAATCCAATAGATGTGAGGAGATATAATACTTTTATTTTTTCACTTACCTGTACAATTAGATAACTAGTTAGTTTTTCTTAAAATAATATACAATAAATTTAACTTACCACAAATGTTAACTTTCGTTATAGTGGTCGAAATTATGAGCACGCGAAAAGTAAGCATATTTAGAATAAATTTGATAGCTCTGTATGCGAATCGTTGTCAGTTGAGCTTTTAACTAATCATTTTGTTGAAAAAAGCAAATCCTATATTATATGAAATCTCATAAAATCATGGGATTTCGCAACTTATTTTTCTGGTAAAGTTAAGCCAGAAATTTTAAAATGTTTTAATTTCTATTAGAAGTTACAAAAATCTAACAATCCAATAAAATAAGGAAAGTTCTCCTGACTTTCATCGATTTTCTTATTCTTGTATATTTTTAAAGGAAAATAGCAATAAATATGGAAATTTTTTTTAGGAAATATAAAGCAAAAAGAATAGATGAAAATATTTCTAAAGGGGATAAGATGTCCGTTCTTGGAATTTTATTCCAAATATTACACCAAACAGCAAATTATAGTGAAAGCACACTTTAAATTATTCTTGCTCTTTATAAATTTATCTCTATAAATATCATTTTCAATTTCATATCTTGTTCAAAAAATAAGCTGTTTTGTTGTTGTACTAAGCAAACAGAGGACGTGGAAAGTATAAAACTTGAATAAATTATTCATTCTGTTTTCTGCCGGTATTTTATCGTTATACTTATTAAAATTCCTCCAGAGTCAAATAAAAGTTTTCATTTCATTTTTAAATTGTAATACATTTTTCTTTTCTTTACATGGAGCTATATAGATATAAAAAATTTATTTTTTTAGCTAAGGGAGCCATAAAAGGCTAAATGCAACGAGTCCTTTCTAGTCAGTAAAATATATTTCATGTCATTTTATAGAGCTATGTTTTAATATAATTCGTTCTAGTAATTCATGTACTAGTAAGAGTATTGCGTAAATGTCCCACATGTTTGATTGTCACATATCTTAAGTAATCCTAGATTTCCAGATTATATACGTCATCGTTAGCCGTCATACTCGTCGTCTTCACTTAATCAGCTTTACAAAGTCATTAAATGGCATTAAATTGCTTTCAAGTACAATCAGTGTATGTTAACAAATTGAGTCGAGAAATTGGATTTCCCCTTTATTTTAAGTGGGAGAATTTTGGTTTAAATTAGAAGTTCTGGGATGTTAAAGGATTTATATATTACAGAGTTCATTCTACATTTTAAAAAGGGCGGGACGTGAAAATAGGGGGAAAAAGAAGGAAAAAAAACCATTTTATTTTTTTTTGTGAAAGGCCACGGATTAATTCTGTGGCGAATTAAACTCGGAGAAAATTAGTTTTATTTATATAATTGAAAATGAAGAAATAGAAATTTCTTCTTGCACATTTCATGGAAAATGCCTAAATCTTTTTATAGTCAATGATGAACTCGTAAATTAAAAAGAACGTGCGCCGAGTGTAAGTTGAAATCCAAAATAGATTCTTTCTGGAATAAACACTTTGTGAATCACCTTCCGTATTGTCGTTTTTTTTTTTTAAAATCTTGAACTAAAATTTTTTTAATGGTTTTATTTTTTAGCAATTAAATTGAATTTTGTTATTAATTTTTAATGTTGTGGACAGTTAATTTAAGATTAAAATAAATTAATTTTCTAGAAAATTTATATCAGTTTAATGGTATCTAATTTCTTCTTTTACAAAAATCTTGTGGAAATTTTTTTGAAGGGAAAAGTTAAAGAAGAAAAAAAGTTCATAAGGGATAAAAAAAATCTTTTAAGATGAAATATACACATTTTGCTTTTCTTTAAAATTCACAAACATTCCCAACATTCTTTTATTTAATTAATTTTTTTATTCATTTGAACTCGGTTTTTTTAAAGTTAATTCAATATTTCCTAAATGAAGTTTAAAAAGAAGTTAATAACTTTTTATTTTTCTTTAAAATCTTTTTTTTTTACAAAATATGTTTTTATTCAATTATATGATTTATTATTGAAATGCAATAAATAAACTGCGTTCTTGTGTCATAAACATTTGTTTCTGGGTTTGGGCTTGCTGGAGAAAAATATGCAATATTAAAGCACTAAAACTTTAAAAAAGAATTGAGGCCTTTTTTTTTTTTTTTTTAAGAAAAATTATACAGTCATTGAATAACACAAAGTAATAATTTCAAAATAAAGATGTTGCTTGTTAATATATTTAGCAAATTTGGCTCGGCAAAAATAGCTTGATTTTAAAGGTTTATTAGTACAAAATAGCTTGGTACATTTAAGAATAAAACACCATGATATTTATTTTTGCACCCTATTTTAAAATACGCAGATAAATTTTTAAATAAATCTGCTTCAAAAGAAATGTGCAAAGAAATGTAATGCTACCTTTTTTACTTATGTAATTACCCGTCTTTTTTGTACTTAAATTGATTTCCAGAGAGTCGAAAATTTAAATGAATAATAGCGCATCGACAGGAAATTATTTCACAAAAGGAATGCCGTTTGAGCAGGGATGAATTCCAGATTACCTTACCTTTCCAAATGCATTTAGGACAATATTGAGCCTACAGCTATTCGTTTTATATAGAATTAATCATATCGGTTCTCTCCCCATCTGAAATACGTTTATCTTTTTTCTGCGAGAAACTCGTGACAAACAGTTCCTAGAAAAGTGTTGGGATTCACTTTCTTATGTACATTTTTTTTTTATTTCTTGTCAGCGTGTTTAGTGTCGGCAAGAGGGTTGGAATATCGTCTTTTTGCTATGCTCGACGCTGCCTAGATTGCTTGTTTTCTCTGATCCGTAGAAATGACACAGTCCATTCCTTTTCACTAATATTTTATGATTACATCTTTCCTTAAGTTGGGAGAAAGTATAGATCATTTTTTTTATGTTTGCTGTTCTGCGAAGAGTTTTTCTTGAGAAGAGCTTTTTGTATGCGAGGGCCCAATTCCTCTTCGGAAATAAAATCCTGGTTTGTTATTTAATTTTCTGAATAAATGTTTCAAGGTAGCTTATTAGTCTCATTTTAGATATTAGTTATACATTACGGTGAAAAGAAAATCGGATGCTTTTTAAAAGAGGTTTTTAAAAATCACTGAACCACTTTTTTAAAAAAGAGGAGGTGGAAAATCGTCGCGTTTTTAGTTTCTGCATCCCCCTTTTTTTAAAAAAAATGTGCCGATCCCTTTGATTAAATGACGTTTTTTCCTTTCTCTAAAAAGAAGGGGGAAAACTTTTGTACTTCTTTTGAAACCTTTATTTAACGCTTAATAATTTTTTTCGTTTTCGTTACTTGTTTGATGTACGTGTCGAAGGAAATTATCGCTTCTCTTTTCATTTATTTTCCTTTCATTCTTATATTTTAAAATGTTATTTAGATTACTGATAGTTAGTTGTTTATAATATATATATATATATATATATAAATAATGGGGTACTTTAAAGAGTTAAGAGTGTAATTTACCTTTGGTAAAATTATACTTGTCAACAAATTTGCAAGCTCTGCATTCGTTCGTTAAAGAAAGAATAATAAAATATTCATTAAGGATTATCTTCTACGACCTACACATATTAAGTAGAATATTTCAAATCATCTATAAATTATACTTTTTATGAAAGAATTGTACTCACTTTTTATATTTGTTATGGTAGAAACGAGCCATTAAAATTTTTTGCTTAATTTTCTGCATGAGTTTAATTTAATTTTTTTTTACATATATTACGTTTTTAAGAAAATAAAAACTTGTACAAAGAATTGTTATTATTACAATGGATATATATGTCGTTATATGCATTTTACTCTCTTATATGTTTTAAAATAATTATATTAATCTTATTTTTGAAAAAATTTTTGATCGTGTATCGTGTTATCTCTTTATCAGACATTAATGGCTGTGCTGTGATTGTCTTTTTATTAGATTCCTGTTAACGTGTTTATTTTAGTAATTAAAAAAACTACTTTGTTTAGTATATTAAAATCTGTGCTCAGTAAAAGATTTATAATTAACCACACACACACACACACACACACAAACAAAAATCGTATTTTCTTAATTATTTTAACGATTAATTACGTTTAAGGGAACGCAGTACGATTCAATTGACAAAATCGGTCAAAAAATCAAATCTAATTTTTTTAGCCTAAATTATTTTTTATATTCTTTTCTATAACCTCGAAAAATTTGAAAGCTTTAAACTTAAAAAACGCAGAATTAGGATATCTTTTACATTCATTTTTATTCACATCCCTATGGCAAATCAAAATTTTAAACTTGCTTATCTCAGAAAGATTAGATAACTAGTTTGCCTTCATTTAAAATGCTGAGGCTTTTTTTCTATTGTGCCTAATGCTTTGAATTTTTTTTAACATATTGCTAAAAGTACATGTAACAAAAGTTGGTATGTATTTTTGAATCAAATCAACACTTACTTTTTTAAAAATAATTGAACTCAGAAGTTATGCATTTTTTAAGGAATTTTCGATAAGCATTCATAAAAAGAAGTATTGTACGAATACCAATCATATTATCGCAAAACCCATACCAACTATTGTTATGCGTGGTATGACGTACTTGTAAAACAAATTTTATGCGTGTACGAGAATTTTTGCAGGAGGAGAGAGGGAGAGAGAGTAGCATTTTAAAATCATTTCATAAATTTTAAGTCTTTTCCTTAAAAAATGAAATGGCTAGCTTTATCTGAAATTTTGAGCCCAAAATCTGTTTTACGTAGTATACACACATAGGAGGCAACCAAATTTTTTTTTTTTTAAATCCTTAAATTAAAATTTTTTGCGTGAATCGTACCATGTCCCCTTAATGAGCACATTTGTGTATTTATTTATTTTTTTTTATAAGAAATCTTATTTTAAATATTTTTTTTTTTTACTTTTTAAACATTCAAATGTTTGCTTTATATTAATTCGGTTTTTTTAAATATGTATATTAATAAAAATTCCTTTCACACTCAAACTTACAGTTTATTAACCTTATATTTCTATCTTCTACAATGATTTTTTTTGCGATAAATTAGTAGCTACGACGAAATTTTTACTTCACCGTGAAACAGTATTAAATTATATGGAAGATACGCCTCTTTCACGATTTTGTATGGTATGCCGACATCTAATGTGAGAAAAGAGAATATTTTTCTGAAATGAGCTGATTGCTAGTAATATGATCTTCCTTTTTAATAATACTTCACAGGAGAAAGTGAAAAATCTCATTTATTTTTCTCTATCGTAGCTTTCTGACTCATTTCGTTCTCATCTTCGATTCCCGTCAACGTTTCATTCGTTTTCTCACAATCCGTTTTAAGTTTCCGATTTCCCTCCGGATTTCTTTGAATTTTAATAAAAGTAAATTGAAATTTTTTTGATGTCGCTGAAATCACTCACAACCTTGATGTTCAAGAATTCCAGCAATGTTTTAATGAGTTCTGGATTTGCGTTATTGCTCACGTTTTTAGTGAAAACAAATCCCGTTTGATGTTCACTCGATAAATGCTTTGAAGAATTTAAATTTTTTTGAAAATAAAACATTTTTAGTTGTTTTTAAAAAAATTTTTGAAAGGAGGATTGAAATTTTTTGTTTGATGAAAAAATTGATTTATTTGGGCATTGATTAAGAATATTTTGAAATTCTTTTTTTTATAGTTCTCATTTCTGTTCTTTTAACTTCTCATATTTTACTGTTTGTGACGTATTTTTAAAGTATTACTAATTATTTTTTTTGTTCCATAACGCACTTTTTATTTTAAGAGTTGTCTTTATACATGATACTTAATATTAGGGACTGACATTGAAACCCATACATACATAGCATTTATATAAATAAATAATGTTGTATATTTATTCCCAATTTATATATTAAACTTGGATTGTTCAATTTAAATTTGTATATAAATTTAGTCTTCTATTTTTTTAAAATGGTATATTGTCTATTTAAAATTCTTTAACTGCTTTCATTCATAGATAATTTAAATTGCGGCTACATGAACAAATTATTCTAAATTACTTATGTATTTTATTATTATTAAATTGAAGAAAAATATTTGTGTCTTTTAAAGAACTATTTGATATACATTGAATATGTATAATTTTTGATATATTTCCATGTATATATCAAATATTCCCTTAAAATATATAAGAAACGACTTAAGAATAATTTTTCGTTGAAGCACATATACTATTGATTCTTATTTACTGGTATATAATTATTTAGTTTTACTGTGATACAGATATAACAGGTGGATTGAATTTTGCATAAGTATTAATCTTTTATTCATATATTGTGATTAATGCTTTATAATTGAACCATTTTTTATATCTTTGATTTGAGTAATTGTCATTTCCATTAATTTGAATCAAGTCTTTTATCTTTGAAATTGGGGTACGATAATTCTACACGCATAAGCTTATTATATGGGTAAGTTCAATATTATTAACTGGATTTCAACATAACGATTTATATGCATCTAATTGTTGTAAGCAGTTACCATCAATAAAATTCAGACTTAACGGATTTTTTTCTATTTGATCTTTTAAATATATGTGTTATTTCTTTTTATATCCCGTATCATTAAACTATCATGCAACCTTCACAATTAATGAGAAAAGGTTCTCTTCAGTTCATTTTATCATTCTAACAACGTTATGGCTGTCCAGAGAATTGATCTTAGAACTGTGTTGCTCTTCAAAGAAATATGAATTAATATTAATAAGATTTGTTTATGACTCTCTCTTTTTATTGATTCTACA
The DNA here is from genome assembly GCA_019973935.1 of Trichonephila clavipes. Lineage (NCBI taxonomy): Eukaryota > Metazoa > Arthropoda > Arachnida > Araneae > Nephilidae > Trichonephila > Trichonephila clavipes. The sequence goes on from BMAU01006828.1 coordinate 118,545, forward strand.
AATATTGAGAGATAATCACATTAAGAACTGGACTGGGCTGATGGAAATAGAGAGATAACATTATATCACTAGGTCATAAATCAAACCGGTTTGAGACTTTTTCTTAGATTGTGACAGCCTGAGAATGTTCATCCGTCTGAAATCCCGAGGTCCAATGTTATTGCCAAACTTCATGTTGTTGGTCAAGAACATGGTGAATATTGGCGAAGTTGTGATTGTTTCGTAATGATTCTCTTCAAGAAGAGGATCATCCACATTTGGTTCGAGATTTGATTGGATTTATTTCGAAAGCACTTAGCGACGAAAAGTAACGCATGGAAGCATATATTGAATGAAACCATAATGAGCGGTTTGCCTTCCTTTTGAACATTTTGAGATCATATTGCACTAATGCGTTGTGAGCAACAGAAACACATGGAAGTGTGGATACGCATTTTTTTCGCCATTTATCTCTAATAAAAAATTTTATTTTAAGTCGGAGGAAATTCGGATATATTAGGAAATTCTTTGGAATTATCTTTCACTTAGATGCAATTTTGAATTGAAAAGAATATATATAAATATAATTTTGTTGTTAGGGTTTATTGTACTATCCAATTTGATAATATTAGCTTTAACACACATTTTTCTCCAGTACCCATAAAAGGGAATATAATCTTAGACATCGACATTATGTGCATGACATACCTACTGTTGTTATATTCATTTTTATCCTTGTTATCACGCGCAATGAATAAGTAAAACGTGAAATGTAATGTAAAGTATCGAATTTTATAATTTCATTTTTAGGTTTAATACATAATCTGTGAACTGTATATAATATATTCTAAGTACAAAAAAATACCCGGACCCCCCACCCCACCCCCAAAGCCCTTGATTTTTTTCCGATTGATTATAGTTCTAAGTATATAGTACGTAAAATTTAATTAATTACTCGCTATTAATGATTATTTTTATTAATTAATGCTAATAATTTATTCAAAAACTAGTTTTTTACTGTGTTTTGTTCCCGAAAATCATCAAAATCAAAAGGAGCATGATACAAGAATGGTGAATTTTCGACCCCCTCTCCCCTTGAAAAATTCCTGTGTGCGCCATTGTTTTGATGCCAATAATTGTGAATAAAGAAGTGCTGAACAAAGTCACATTAAGAATAAAAATAAAATTAATCATCAAACAATATAAAAATGACAAAAATACCATAAAAGTTTATTTTTATTTAAGCTTCTTAGCTTTCTCTTCTCCCTGTATATAGTTCGACGTAAATCAGAATCATAATTTCATCATTGATAAATTTTTCATAAACGAGCATATAAAAGATCATTACCTTAGTGATAAAATATCCTAGTAAACTAAATTATTATTCACTTAGCAATTGTTGAGTAACATTAATAGAAAAAGCTATTAACAAAACGAATTACCGAAGAAGTCTAGCTGGAAAAAAAATTTATTTTTCTCATTTTTTTTCTTATTTACCGTAAAATCCGGCGTATAACGAGTGCTTTTAACACAAGAATTTAGATAAAAATTTACGGGTGCATGCTATATGCTAGGTATAAAAATGATAGCTTTAAAAAAAAGATGAACGTAACAAAATTTAAACTTTTACATATATATCGAAATGCTGTTTATTTAACAGAAATGCCTTATGAACTTAAAGATTTGTAGCTATCGAAGTATACTATTTTTTCAAAGGCCTGAGATAATACCTCAAATGAATGACTTCAAAACCATAGACGCGTTGCATACGTACATTTCAGGTTTCTTCGGAAAAAAGGTGCGCGTTCTACGGCGAATATACCTAACAATTAAAAAATGCACCTTGAAAGTATAGGTGCACGCGCGCGCGCGCGTCACTGGCGCAACTAGTTCTGAGTGGGCCCCGTATCAAAATTTCTTGCACGCCCTTTTTGGGGGCCCCTTAATATATTAACAAATTTTCCTCACATGTGTTGGGGCCCCTGCAGCTTGGGGTCCGGTATCATTGATACGGTGGTGGCTACGCCCCTGGTTCACGTTATGCACCGGATTTTACGGTAATCTTAAACTTTTCTCAATTAACTGAACATTTATCTTTTCTCAATAGATGCTAATCTAAATTTAATTTTAAAAGCGAATCCTTTTAACACATTCAACAAATCTCATTAAGTGTCTCTAACAGCTAAACTTCTTACTTATCTAATTTCAAATAATTGCTCTAACTCCGACACCCTTAAAAATGACGAATAAAAGGCAAGAAATCGCGATTGAATGCGACGAACGAATCGAACAAATCACGTTATTCACTTTTCACCGGCATCATTTCTAACATGAAAAGCACACCGTGCAGTCATTTCACTCCTAAGACAAATGTTATAGGTCGTGGACTTGTGAATAGCTTTGTCACCTATCTGAATGTTTTTTCTAACCAAATTGTCTCCCTTTTTAATTGCAGGCGGAAGAGCTCAGCAGTATAGTTGGCTCCGCCTTCCGCATGGCGTACGCTCAGCAGCTGCAACAACCGCGTCAGTTGGAGCCGCGGCCTGCTCGGAGACGATCTCCTGGACCCGTGCAGCTCGGACCGCCTGGTTTGCACGTCACGTGTAGGGATGACAGATCGCCCAAACCTGCAGCCAGAGCTTGTTGGGTAAGTGAATTCTTTCATTTATGTCTGCTTAATTGTCTGGAATTTTATTCACTCTTTAAAAAAGTTAGTTTCCCACGCGCATCATCACATGCGAGCGGCTGAAAGAGTACCTGTTGATTCTTAGAACGTAGTTCCATTTTTATGTTTGATTATTTGCATGCATTTTGTTCTTTTTTATTTGAGATATAATGTATACTTGCATCTTGATTTGTTTAATGGCGATGCTCAACTTTTTGAGTTTTCTTATCACATTATCTTGTGTTCCTTCTTCTGAAAGCAGGATGAGTTTTTATTGCTTCCTTGTGTTTAATTAACGAAATGGTTTCGGAAGAAATAATTGTTAATCTATTAAATTAAACTGCTGATATAATTTTTGATATGTTTATTGTGTAGAAATAAAGCTCTAGTTGATGCTGAATCCTTCCTTTCCGATTGTACTCTTATTTAAGTTGACTCCAAATAAAATTGTTATATTTAAATCCAACTGTTCAACGAGAATATTATAAATAATCTCTTTTGATTTCTGTCCGATTCTGTTCGTTTAATGTATTTTTTTCTTCGAAATTAATTTGAATTACTAATTTTATTCTAGTTTTATTGTGCCTTGTAAATTTTTGATTTGACTCATCGCACTATTTCGTTGAATTAAATAGCTGATGAACTATTTAATTTCGATTTTTATTTTTAAGAAAATTTGAAATTATAACATGAAATTTCCATTGGAATTGAATGTCTGTTGAGTTTAGAAATAGTTTTATAGTTGAAATAAAGTAATCTCTCTTTTATCAGTTTTATTCAATACATTTCTTCAAAGCAGTTCAAGCAAATAGGACGATTAATTTCGTTTTGTATTTTCCTAGTACTCATATTTTAAGTTATACGTTTATTGTTTGATTGTGATTTATTTTGCGCATGTAATGTAACTTATATTCTTATTCCATGTCATTATGGCTACATTTTGAGAGAATATGATATATATTGTTTTCATTTTATGAAAAAAATAAGTAGAATTGTTTTTTCACAGATTTCTAAAATCAAATAACTTTTTTTATCAATGAATTTCTCTCTTCTGTAATTATATTTATACCTGTTCTTCTATGATATTTACTATTAAAAAATTTAGGGGTTAAAACTGTTATATTCCGGTTATATATTATGACTTTTTAACTTGTCTAAATAATTTCCGAATTTTTTAGAAAACTAATTTTTTTATTTGCTTAATTTATTATATTTTTGTTTTGAAAGTTATTTTTATTGATTTAATAATTTTTTCGTGTACTTTAATAATGCATATAGATATGTTATACTTTTTAAGTTTCTGTTGACTTTGGAAACAGTTTCCTTATCAATATAAAATTGGAATTTTTAAGTGCCTTTTAATTTCGCTTTTTTTAGAAGCAAAAATATTATGTCTATTTCTCGCTTAGTGTGTTCTTCCCGCTTCTCTTACATGTTTCATAATTTTTTTTAATGTCTTGTTTTATAAATTTTGATGTATAATATTGTGTGTGTTTTTTTGCTTTGTGTTATGTATCTATACATAAGCGGATTTAGAAAAGATGGACAGCTGAAATGAGTGTGTCCTGTGTATTTTCCAAATGAAAATTAGCTTTTAAATTTTAGTAAATCATTATAATTCTACGCGTGGTTCTCGAAGATGAAAATTTCCAAATCCGTTTATGTAATACTTTATCTAGGTAGTCTTTTTACAAGAAAACGGGTACTGATTTCTGGTAATGTATTTTTTTCTTTTCTTTTCTTCCTTTTCATTAGTAAAATATGTTTGGGAATAATATGGCTCTTTAGGCAGCATGTACTGAAAATAGATGCGTTATTTGTAACTGAAATGTGTTCAATTTATTGTTTTTCGTGTTTTTAAAACTTTCTGTGCTCTAAAATTTTTTTCTTTTGATCTTTTCCAGTTAAAAACTAAATTAAACTAAATCAATTGATTTTGTTAATTTCTAATGTTTTTCCTTTTCTAAAACCAAAATATATGACTTGTAATTAAAGTAATTTTTTCTTATATGTATTTTAAATGTATATTAACATAAACTGCCAGATGAAATCTATTCAGTTTGAAAATTGTAATTGTTGAAACGCAAAAGCGATTTAGTTTTTAGCTCTTTCAGTGCTTTGATACAAATACTATTTATTTGCGCTAAGTATTAGCATCAGGAAAACTTGAATCAAATTTGTCTTTCATAGTGAGCGTTTTGTATTACAGCACAAAATATTAAAGATTTTAATACTCAGAATAAAATACTCATGGACTATCTTTTAGTAACTTAAAAGGGGGGAAAATAGAAAAAGAAAAATGGTTCTTGCTTTGCATCGCATTTCTTATTTTCTTTAATTTACTTCATGTTAATATTTTTATAAAATACTCTATTATATTGAACTTCGATCATTATGTTTTTTCTGTTTGTGTGTTTTGTATTATGTATGATACATGAATGGATTTAGTATAGAGAGGTGGTCACTGTCCACTGTTTTCATTTTAAAAAAAAATTAGCGAGCATATACATTTAATGCTTGACCTAAAAAATATTTTCTAAATCCATCTGTGTAAGTATATTACGTAGGTCTTCTCAGTGGGACAGCTATTGATTCTTGGTAAGTTTTTTCTTTTCCCTAAATACTTTACTCCATAGCGCCTTATTGTTAAGTTCTGAAAGCAGACGTTCTTTGAAATAATTAATACTAAATTTTTTTTATGTTTAATTGTACCACCCCCTTTCTCCCTTCTAATTTTTTGTGTTGTTTAATGTTTGTCTCTGATTATGAATCTCTCGTAGACAATAGTTTTATTAGTTACTAGTTCAATTAATTTTTTCTGGTTCAAAACTTTTTCATAATTGTCATTACGCGATATTTTATTGTTTTATAAGTAAAACTATTTCCGAGAATTGTGTAGTTTAATTTAGAAGGAATTCTTTTGTTAAATATAATTTCTTTTTTCAAGCGATTAAATAAATTCTTAGAATGATTAACTTTTAGATTGCTCCGGCTGAATGTTTCTACACTTTGTGCTTGAAGTAAATTTTGGAAAAGTTCTTAATTTCAAATAAAATTGGATTTTTTTTTAATGTAACATCTTGAAATAATTTTTGTTTAATACTTTTTCAAATGCTGTAATGGTTCTTTTTGACCTAATAAAGTTGACTTGATTGTAAATTTTCAATAATGGAAAGTGTGTTGAAACTGAGCGGTTCGCACCTAAGCTACCAATGGCTTCCAACCTCTATTCTACTTAAAATATTTGAGTACAATAACTGTTTCAGAGAAATTTTTAATGAAATATGAATATTCTTCACCAAAATCCTAATAATTTTACTCTAGTTTTAATTGTTCTATTTTTTTAAAGTATTTAATTCCTTTATCTGAAAAGTATAAGTTACTCTAAACTATAGCGAGGGAAAGCATAATTCGTCCTTTTTTTCAGTTTGTTTTAAATCGCTATATTTTTTATGAAAATATCCTTTGAATGCATAAAATATTATGACTTATTTTTATTACTAACAATGCTTTTTAAAAATGCATTCTAATTCATAAAGCATTCTTATTTTATTTCCGTGTAAAGCTTTTAAAGCAAGTTAAACACATTGTAATATTTGATTTTTTTTTTTTAAAAAGTATACAAAATCCAGAATTGCCTACAATTAATTTCGCAACTAACAATCAAATATTAACGAGAATTTTCAAAACTATTATGAATAATAAAAACTTACTTCTTTCCCAATAAAGTAGAGTGTATTTTTTTAAAAAAAATTTCACCTTTGATTTCAGTTTATTTTTGATTTACCATGTTTAGTTTCTTGATTAGAAGAAATAATTTTAAAGCATTGATTTTAATGACTTTTAGAATAATTTTTTCTAAAAAAAAATTATTCATGAATTTTGGAAAGATTCTATGAAACTAAATATTAAAGCTTTTAATTTTTAATAACTTTTTCCTTAAAATAGGATTACAGCTTTAGTGTTGCTGTGGTACTTATTTTTACAAATCAACCTGCGTAAACTGTCGTCAAATACTTTCGACGGTATACTTCATGTATACACACTTTTTTCACTCTATCTATATGAAACAATTTTTTCTTGCAATTTATTCATCGCTTATTTCTAATTGCACTTTCAGAGGTACATGAAAAGGTATACTTTCCACCGTTTGAAAAGATGTTATAGCCTCAAACCGAAGATGCTCCCCTTCCTTTTAAAACCTTATAAATAATCATGAGTGCCATCTAGCTTATCTAAATTAATATTTCTCTCATAAATATATCCGACTCGATTATTCTATTTTGAAGTGTAAAATTTCCAGCCTACGCGGGAGAAAATGAGTGAATATCAGTCTAAAACATATGTTTTCCTTTATGTGAAATGTTTAAAGCAGACTTGTGTTTGGAATTTAGAAAAATGACGTGCGTCAAATGGTATATAGCAATCCTCTTCCTCAAAAAAAAAAAAAAAAAAAAAAAAAAGGCAAATGCCGTTTAGGTTCTGGTATTGTTAAAAAAAAATGTAGGTTTTTTTTAATGCTTTTTTGGTCAAAAAACCTTATGGTCCCGAGTTCTTCAAATGTATTTTCTGAAAACATTTTACGTTTTTTATTTGAATCATTTTGTGTGGGATTATAACATTCTGACAAGTGAAACGAAAGCAATTTTCTTTTAAATAACGATTTCTATATAAAATGATTTCCTTTCTATTTACTGTCAACTCCATGCTTTCGATGCATTCGAAATTCGAAGATGCACCCCTACTGATATGTGTAACTTATAATGAAATCCAATGCGACTTTTATCCGCTTTATGCACATACCCCTCAACTGCAATGACTTCATCGTACATTCTTTGTATGGCATATTTCCATATGTTTTACGATTGGTAGAAACTGTTTGAAAATATTTTTTCCCCTCTTTTCTCCGCTGCATTCTTTTTGTTTTTCAAATTTTAAAGCATTTCATTGCTGTATTTGTTTCAAAGAGTATACTTGTTCATTTTTCACTGAACTCTAATGGGATTTCTTTTAAATCTTTTGAATTATATAAATTCCATATACACTCCTTTAATTTCATTTTATATAATCTTTTAAATCATTTTTCCATTAAATTAATATATTGCAGTATACTGTGCATCCAGTGAGGATAGCACAGTTGACGAACTGAACTAACCTTTTAACTGATTATAGACTTCTGTCAAATGTGTCATTTTATATAGCTATAAAAATTACCAAATATTTATTTTGCGAGTAATCGCATCACTTTCTGAGTAAATGTAATAACTATGAATTGATCTTTGTTCACAATGTCTTATGATATGTAAGAAATAGTGCAAAATATTAATTCAGGTATAACACAAAGCTTAGAAGTTTACTTAATGAAATGTGCAATTTATTTATTCAAAGTTGCATCTCAGGAGAAAAATCCTGTGATATGAACTATATCCTGTGATACAATACAGTATGTATGGTGCACAACACATAAAGTATGAGAATACATACATAAATATTCAAAACATCTAAATCAAAATATTCAAAGTACTGTAAAATTATCTAAGCGATAAGAAAATTTAAAATCAAGAAACTTACGCACAAGGAATTTAAACTCATGGCAAATTTAGTACAAATGCCTATTTAAACGAACCAGATTTTTAAAATTAAGTGTTTCTAACATAATTATACCTGGTAAATGTACATGAGGAAAGCCTTTGAAGACAAAATAAATGATATAAATAGTTAAAAATATTTTTTCCCCAAGATGTCTAGGAAAATAAAATTCCTTATTTTTTTTTCTTTCTTTTTTGAGGGGGCTTGACCAGAATCTCAAATTTAAAAGTTTATCTTAAGAATTTACTTCTTATTTAGAGTATAAAGAGAGAGAGCAGAATATTTTTTTTAAAAAACATTTTAAGTACAACATCTCTAGAAGTAGTCAAGTTGAATATCATCTTTATTAAGATATTGCGAAGTGTGTTTTGTGAAATGATGCTGTATCATACCAATATATATATAATACACACATGCGTGACTTTCACTCCTTTGATCTTAAGAATTTAAACAATTTGTTGAATTTATTTAAAGTTGTGATCCTTGTTAAAAGTCGTGTAAACTAATATATTAAAAATGAAAGGGAATGGATTCTGCGTAAAATGCTTTTTATCATTCCGCTTTTCAAATTAATGGTTTGAAAAAGAAACAGAATTGTTGAAAGATAATTAATTTTGTGGTAACTTTTGGTAGGCATATTAAATATTTCATTATTCCGATTTTTATTTCGCTGTGCATATATTTTTCTTGTCATTTCATACTAATGCATTATCTTTCTTCTCATGTTTCTGTAATTCTTCCTACCGTATTTCCACGAACATTTTGAGTAGGAGGGACGGACTTTTTTGGGAGGAAAACTTGCATAAAAGGACTACCTACTTATGAGTACTTAAAGTCGGTACTCTATAAGGAAATTCTATAATCCATTATGGAAGACTTATTTTCCAAATAAGTATTTCATGTTGTATAGCTGAAGCTGAAAGTTTAGAAGTATTTAAAAAGTGTTATGGTGAAATATCGAGTGCACATTTTAGTTTCGTAAAAATCATTTCCCACTTCAGTTAAGAGGAAATTTTTTAGCCGTAGAAATATTTTCTTTTATATTAATGCAAAATACAAATCTTACCATTCGTTATAGAAAGTTTTAAAATTTCAACGTTATGAATGGATATATTCTTTGTTACCATTCTGTGTTCCAAATTAAAATGTGAGATTTTTTAAAATCGAATATTTTAAAGCATTGATTTTATAAACTAGTTTTAGCATCTTTTGAAAGGGGTCCGGCAGGTCCATAGAAGCCCATGCTAAATTACCTAAGTTTATGTACCTTTTTCTCAGAAACTAACTTCTCATGGATAAAATTTTTACAGCTGGTTATGTGTACTATCAATAAAACTTTAACGAAGGGTGTGTTTTTTTGTTTAAAATTAAAATAATTATGAATTTTTCACTGAAAATGTCCAATTTTTTCCCGTAAAATTTAGTTTAAAAAATTGTTATATAAAGTTTGCTAGATATATTTAATACCCTCTATTAAAATGTGTAAGCATGTTAAAAGTATGCTCACTGAAAATTTGATGTTTTTAAAATTTGATGATTGAAAATTAGTAGTTTTTAGAAAAAGGTACACAAAGAAAAAAATATTACATTTTGAGAAAACAGGCTTTAAAGTTAAAATTTGTAACTTTTGAGCATTTACTTTTTTTTAGTACTTTTCAGAAGCATATGACGTATTTTCTTTACCCTCTGCTCAAGCAAAAGACTTTAAATTTTCTTTTTTTCATTATCTTTAACAATTTAGTCTTTTTTGGGGGATCTCAAAATGCTTTCGTTCGGCTACACGAATCCTACGAGCATCTGATTTTTTTTTAAACATGGCACACAATTATAATTTGGTTCAATATAGCAATGTTTAAGGGGATGGTGGACTTTGAAATTGGCGAAAATCGTCCAAATTATGGAAATTTTTTGTGTGTGAATTATGATCTTCGTGTGTTCACTGAACCATATGCAAGAAACCGCATGTGTCTAAATAATTTTATTAAAAAGTTATAAGCATTTAAAAATTTTAAATGGACATAAAAATGTAAACAAAAGCATGTGCTTAGGTTGTCAAAATTTTTGAGTGTTTTTTTAAATATTAGAATTAATATTTTTGTGTTTTAACAACTGCGCATTTTAACTGCAACCTTTAACTGCTTTATTGCTGTTTGTTTACTTCCACTTGTTTTCATAAGTCGAAAGTATTGCCTTTTTTAAAATTACACATCTTTGATTGCTGTCTGTTTCTTAGTAATATTTATCTTTACGGAATCAAATTTTTTGTATCTAAAAGCCACAAAAAAGCTTCAAAAACATATACAATTGTTCTGTATTTGTTTACAATGGATGCTATTAGTCGGCGCTATCGAAAACCTAAAGGTAGGCCATCAAAAGAAGGAGTTTGTGTGCATCCAAAGTACAAAGAGATGGGAAAAAAATCACATGCAAAGTGATTCTGATTCTACTATGTGTGCTAAAAGCTCTGATATTTTGCTTGCTGAAAATTCACTTATGGATACTGAAATCTCTATTAGTGATGAAGGTTCACATGCTGGTGAAAAGGAACAATATTTGAATGCAAGTCTTAGCAAACTTCAGATGTTTCCTTCAACATCAACTTTTTGTACTAGTGAGAACAGTGCATATGTTTTGATGAATAATGATATGTGGTCTGCTCTTTTATCTAACACAAAATGTGATGAATGTGATATGTGCTCATTGGATGTCGAATGTAATAGTGCTTATGGTTTTTCTACAAAAATAGAGCTAAAATGTAAAAGCTGCAGAAAAATATTTAATTCTGTATTCTCCAGCCCTCGAGATGATGATAGCAATTGTTTCGATGCAAATAAAAAGCTCGTTGAAGCTTTTCTTAAGATTGGGAAAGGCCATGCAGCATTAGAACTTTTCTCTATGGCTATTGGTATTCATGCAATGGATAAGAAAACTTTCTCAAAATGTTTACACAAATTGTATGAAGAAAAGTGTAGCTTCAAAGAAGACATTCTTGAAATTTCCCGAAAAGTAGTCCGAAAACACCATGAAGATTTGCTCGGCACTGCTAATGGTGTTATAGACATCACCGTTTCATATGATGGAACATGGCAGAAACGGGGACATTCGTCACTGTATGGGATAGGAATCGTTATCGACATTTTGACTGGGCTCATTATTGATTACGAAATCCTTTCCAAATATTGCCCAGAATGCACTACCGCAAAAAGGGATTTGGGAGAAAATAGTGCTGAGTACTCCATATGGTACAAATCCCACCAAGAAGAATGCAGCGAAAATTATGTAGGATCTTCTAATGCCATGGAGGTTAAAGCTGCAGAAATTCTATGGAAAAGATCCATTAAAAATTGTGGTATGCGATATGTGAGCATCTTGTCAGATGGTGATGCCAAGACCTATCAACATTTATCATCATTAAATGTGTATGGTAACTGCATATAAATTGCAAAAGAAGAATGCATTAACCACGTGGCAAAAAGGCTTGGCACAGGACTCCGTAACAAAATTTTAGAGTGGCGGAATAAAGGTATCACTATTGGTGGGCGGAAAGAGGGCAACCTCAAAGAAAACACCATTGTGAAACTGACTAACTTTTATAGAAAAGCTATAAAAGACAATGCGCCAGATGTAAGAAAAATGAAAAGCGCAATTTTAGCTTCATTGTTTCATTGTTCATCTACAGATAAAACTCCAAAACATAGTAAATGCCCTACTGGCTCGACATCATGGTGCTTTTACCAGAGGGCATTGGCTAAAAATGAGAACCCTATGTCCCATTCACTGATGAAAACTAAGCTGTCGGAACAAGTTCTGGAAAAAATACTTCCAGTATATCAAAGGCTTGTAAACGATGAGCTTTTAGAAAGATGCAGTGCGGGAAAACTCAGAATGCCAACGAAAGCATCCATAGTGTTATTTGGAAAAACTGCTCAAAAGAAACTTTTGTTTCTAAAAAGCGACTTGAAATGGGTGTTATATCTGCCATAGGTGGATATAATTTTGGCTGCTTCAATAGTTTAGCTATTGAACACAATGAGTTAAGTTCTGTATCTGTGGACATTTCGCATAAACATGATAAACGACGTTTAGCGCAGAGTGAAAAAAAAAAGAATTCTAGTGATTGGAGAAAGAAAAGAATAATCAATAAATTGGCTAAATCATCCAAAATTACAAAGAACATTAAAAAGAAGGGGAAACATATGGTGCTGGTAAATTTTAAATGTTTTCTTAGTAAATTAATATTTATTTGCACTAACATTGAAAACATTTTACCGAAAAACTGTACCATGTGAAACCAATGCATTCTATTATAAATTTTTTTTCTCTCTTCAAATTATGCTTGTAAATAAATAATCTAGTATAAATATGTCTGTTATTAAATAAAATGGATGCTTAATAATATCAGAACAACAATTATGAAAGGTAAGTGGAAAAACATTTTTAAAATGACTTTTCTCAAAACTTTGTTTTTCAGATTTACGTGCTTTTAAAATGTTCCATGCGTCTCAATTTTTGAGCAAATTGCTTGAAATTTCTCGTGAAGAATACTGATAAGTATATAAATAAATCTGGGTATCCATTTAAAATTTTGACTTTATTTAGATAGTTAAATTTCATTTTTAGTGTACAAAATCTGTTATTTTACAGAAAATTAAGTGCAAATAAACAAAAAACTTTTTTAAAAAGTTAACCGGTGCATGAAATTGCTAAATAATACCCACTTATGTGTAACGTGTACTAATAAACATTAATAATGTTAGACGAAGTCAAAAAATAAAAAATTGAAACGCATGGAATGTTTTGAAAAAATTTAAAAATTATTAATTTTTTTAAATTTAAAAAAAAATTTTAATTGAAAATTTTTTTTAAAGATATAGTTGATCTAGTTGTATTCCAGTGTATATGCTCATAAATTTTCATTACTCTTACTTAATAATTAAAAAAAAGTTTTTGAAAGTCCACTGTCCCCTTAAAGATCATTAATTTTGAATATCACAATGTTTTAAAATCTTTAATTTTGCTACATGACTCATGTTGAACTGCGCAATAGCCATATATTTACCCCAATATTAGCTTTTTTAATTCCACAAATGTAGATTTTGGAATTACTGATCATGTGGTCTTATTAACGGACAAAAGATGTGTACCCATACACTCTAATTTTTCCACTTGAACATCATATGGATTTTCGCTCATCAGAAACTTATGCAAGGAAAAACATAGGTGCTCTTAGCTGATCTCATTTGATGCGCCTCAAGGAGTAACTTCATTAAAAAAATACTTAAAAAATGCCTCTAATTATCGTATTTACTCGTATCATATATCATTTAAACAGAAATATTTGAACTTTTAGAAAATATAAAAAAGTGGAAATTGTGATAATTTTTTGAAAATTCATGTGCCGGATCTTAATGGATACTTCTCGAAATAAACCGTGGCCCCTCTATTCTAATGATCATGGTCACGAACATGGGTAGACGTGTCGTGTGTGTGTATGAGTTCGAACTCTAGTACCATTGAAGACCTATAGTGTAGAGGAGCTGATGCGCGCGGGTCTGTCTAGGCTCAAAGTGACTCGGTGTGGTAGCTCGAAGAGGGGGGGGTGCCATTTAGGTGTCTTCCTTGTCACTTGACCGAAAAGCCCTCGTGTAGCTGAACAGTGTGACGTTAATATTCAATCAATCAATCAAGTCACTTGACCGAATGACTTCCAAAAGGGGTGTATATCGACCCTCAGGGGTCTATGACGATCTGCAGAGGGTCCTCGTCAACGGAAAAATAATTCTGGGGTCCATGAGATGTAAATGGAGGTCTTTGATAATGGCTCTCATTAAACCAGACCATGAATTTAATTTTAAAAGGAAATTTAATCAAGTGGAATCCAGATTTACTCATTTAACAGATACATTTACTAAATTTAATGAAGTTAATTTGCAGTCCCGGCAACAGTATAAATTTTATTAAAACCAGGACCATCATTTCAGTGTTTCTTGCCAGAATTAATCTAAAGAAGTATAATATTGTATGTCGCAAATTCCCCCAGTTTCTCAATTTGACCCAGATAATCTGCCAGGAAAATGACGCTTTAACCTACGTTCTACATTTGAAGGCCCTTTATTCAGATTTTGAAACTAGATTTGAGAATGTTTTGACTATGATGATACCACAACAGGCTATTATAAATTCATATGGTTACATCGAAAAAAAATGTCAGATTACGAGAGGAACTAATAGGAATAGACACTAACGGCGATCTTGAAGTAAAGTTTAGAAACTGGGGTCAGCATTTTTGGCTTTAAAAAGATATTTCAAAATTTATCCCGAATTATGGAATGTCTTGATAAAGTTTTTAATTGATTTTCCTAGTGAGAAGTTTCAATGCGGAGCTATCAAAAAGACATCTAAGTTGATAAATTTGCAAAAATTCAATATTAGGCAAATCGGGGTCTACCCCAAACCGAAAACCATGGCAAGGGGTCTATGAGACAAAAAAAGTTTGGCAACTTCTGTGGTAGCCCACTAGTCCTCATGTTGCCCCTCATGTTGCTTTATAGTGCGACCTTAATAAAAAATCACTCACTCTCCAAATGAACCAAATTTTTAAAATGTCCATTTTTTTTATAGTTGAATCATTTCTTATTTTAATTTCCAGTGACTTCATTGTTATTTTTGTTAATTGCTTTTGTTTCGCTGTCTCGTATTATTGTGCAAGTGTTCCGAGAAACAATATATATATATATATATATACATATATACACATATATATATATATATAGGTATATATATATATATAGGTATATATATATAGGTATATATATATAGGTATATATATATATAGGTATATATATATATATATATATATATATATATATATATATATATATATATATATATATAAAGAGTGTTTTTTCCAGGTATAGAAGTTTAAGTTGGCATTACTTTCCAAGATGGCGACCGATTTAACAGCTGTCAAGTGATTTATTCTCAGTTTGGTTTGGCAATTCATCAAAACGATCATCAAGCAAGGCGTAGATTCGTCGAATGGGCCCAAAACGAGATTGCCGTTGTTCCCGATTTTCACAAGCGAATTTTGTTTAGCGATGAAGCGCACTTCTGGTTGAATGGCTACGTCAACAAACAAAACTGCCGCATTTGGAGTGAAGCTAATCCACAAGTGTATGTCGAAACACCGTTACATCCAGAAAAACTGACTGTTTGGTGTGCTTTATGGGCTGGTGGAATCATTGGTCCGTACTTCTTCAAAAACGATGAAGGCCACAACGTTACAGTCAATGGTGATCGGTATAGAGCCATGATTACTAACTTTTCATTCCTGAATTGAACAATCATGATGTCCAGGAGCTGTGGTTCCAACAAGACGGCGCAACATGTCACACAGCTCGTGCCACAATCGATTTATTGAAAGACACGTTTGGTGACCGCCTAATTTCACGTTTTGGACCTGTGAATTGGCCTCCAAGATCTTGTGATTTAACACCGCTAGACTATTTTCTGTGGGGCTATGTAAAGTCATTGGTCTATGCGGATAAGCCAGAAACGCTTGACCATTTGGAAGACAACATTCGCCGTGTTATTGCCGATATACGGCCACAAATGTTGGAAAAAGTCCTCGAAAATTGGACGTCCAGATTGGACTACATCCGAGCCAGCCGTGGCAGTCCTATGCCAGAAATCACATTTAAAATGTAATGCCACAAGATTATCTTTAGAATAAAAAAAAATTCATGTCAATCGAATAATACATCGTTGTTTTATTCAATTTAAAGTTCTAATACCTCTAAAAAAACACCCTTTATATATAATTTTGGATTTTCTTAATGGGAGATTAAAATACAATATATATATATATATACATCGATGGAGATTATTTAGTAAAATCTTCTGCTTTAATGGGCAGGTTTAACTAAAATGAGATTAATTTGTAGTGATTATTCGCGTAAAATTAGATTTCCGCGTAGGCGCGAGAATCTTAAACCGCTTTTCTTCGAAAGCGGGGGGCAAAAGCTTTTAGCATCAATGAGGATTAATTTAATGCTACATTAATTTAATGTCAAAAAATAGGCTCAAATTTCTCTCGGTGTGATTACCTTTTGAATTCAGTTTTATTTTAGTAACATTTAGTTACTTGGTGTTTTGTTGTACATTTGTAGATATCGGTTTACAAGGAGTCTGAAAAATAGTATTCACTTAAACTAAGTATTTTACTCAATTCATCAATAGTATTATTATTTTTATTGGAAATCTGCATTGCTTTTTTGTATAAAAATCATCAAAATTTCAGTTATCCGTTTGTTCGTTTTTTTCATTTGGAAAAATTGTTGGTAGATGTCACTGGAATGAATGACATTTATATATTGCATTTTACATTTGAAAATTACATTTCTGGGGTATTTTTCCTTTAATAAGTTAGCCTTTCTTAGTCAACGATTCGGAATTAGTTGTAATTTATTGCCATTTGAGATAATATATATTCGACCATTGCTTACCAAGTATATGTAATTATATTTGAGATAACAATTTTAAAAAAATGCAGTTACTATTTTTATACAGTAATTGTTCATTATCAGGGATTTTCTAGCATTCATTCTACGGAATTTGTTTGTATTTATGTTTCTGTAGACTTTTTTTTCTTTGTTTTTTAAATTAGTGCGAAAGTTCGAAATATAATGTAATGTAGATGAGCTTGAAAACAATTTTTAAGTTAATTTTTTTAAAAAAAGGCACGTAAAATGTGCGAGTTCTTCCAATAAATTTAAAATCTGTGTTCTTACGTGTTTTTGCACCGTCCAGTTTTCGTGTGTAGTTTTTAAAAAAGGAAATCCTATTGTTGAATATTTTTTTAATTAAGCATTATATTCAGATAATTTACAATCCAATAAATTACAAACGGAAAGGTTTCTTCTTGGATAATTCATTACAATGTTCAATTCTCACTTTTATTTAGGCTAACGTCAACGTCCTTCTGCTGAAAAAGAACAATATCTCCAATTCACTCAAATTATACATCTAACATACGAGTACAGCCACAATTTTATCCAACAGGTGTTGTATGCGTGAACAGTAGAATATCCCATAACCTTTGAAATTCATTTAACTTTGAATCCTATTGTTGTATATTCTAATGCACTCATAGGCTCTTTCTGTTGACTGCAATAATGGACCGAATTGCGCTTTCCGAAATGCTTTTCTGAAGACGGTCATCTCTGGAATCTGCGTTCTCATAACGATCATTAAGTAGCTTGCTAAAGCCGGCAAAAATTCCAATAATACTTTTCACCGTTGGCCTTAATTATCATGCATATTCAACATGCTCCCGCCGTGCCTTTTAAAATTGCGTTAGGATTTCCAGTTCCTTTCGCTGAATAAATGACGAGTATCTCTTCGAATTCTTGCGTTCTTCTTGTATGAAAGAGATCTCGAAGCTTTAAGTTTGCATGGAATGAATAGGATGTATATAGCTAATGCATAAAGCTGGCTTAATAATAATTTTTTTCCGAATGGGTAGGTTTGTCGACTTTATTTGTGGTTGAGGATAACTTTAGTGTTTAATTTTGTCCTGTAATATTATATCCTTTATATTATATAAAACTGGGAAACTTATTGAAGGTATCCGACTACGTACGGAACAGTGATTTTAAAAAAACCCCGCATAAATGGATAATTTTCATGATATTTAGTGTCACTTAGATTAGAATACATGTATAAAATTGTTTTAAGGATATTTTGAACAAAAATAAATTATTTAAATGCAATATTTTCGCAAAAAATTAACTTAGAATAACCTTTTTACAAAATGTTCTCCTTTTGTGAAAAATGCTTCTATTATAATAATATTTTGCCTGTATATAGCTCAGACCTCTGTACAGAGGCTCAACTATGATTTTTGAAAAATTCACATTATTTTCAGAGTTACCACCAAATGAAATAATTATCGGCGTTTTTTTCTTAAAATTGCTCCCCTCTGTTGTCGTAAAATACGGATAAACCCACTTCTAAGTTATATATTTAAAAAATTCTAGTTGAGCCTCTGTAGAGAGGTCTGAGCTGTATACTGGCAAATTATTATTATAATACACTGCTGGACAATTGCTAAGGACGGATAACACTATCATCCATATCAACCACAAAATGAAAGGAAGCAAAATGTGGGAAATTAGAATAAGTGCAGGATATTAGTAAGAAGAAGTATGAGTATGCAAATTTTTTCCACGTCTGTTCATCACGTGATAGCGTTCATAAGAGCTTTAAAGGTTTTGACGCGTGTGGACAGTTGTTGTTTCAAGTCAAAGTTTTACAGGAAAGATTTAATAGACGAACTTAAAATTTTTGGCATGTCTTCCCGACATCACATAGATGATTTTATGCGTGGCCGAATTATTGGAAAGATCGAAGAAGGGCGAAAAATAACAGATGTTGCCAGGGAGTTCGACATCGCTCACAGCGTTGTTTCACGGCTGTGGAAGTCATTTAAAACTACTGGAATGTGTAGTAGACGGCACGGGGAGGTCGTGTTAGAAGTACGACGCCTGCAGAAGACAGATATATCGTCCTATCAGCAAAAAGGAACAGGCGCACCACAGCTCAGCAGGTGGCAAATCAGTTTCTTGCTGCCTCAGGAAAGCAGATCTCCCGAAAAACTGTTGCCAGACGTTTGAGGAGGAGAACTATACCTACGCAGACCTGTTGTGTGTGTCCCATTGACCAGACAGCACCGTACTGCCCGTGTGCAATGGTGTCGTGAGCATCACAATTGGACTGAACAGGACTGGGCATGCGTACTATTCTCAGATGAGAGTAGGTTCAGTCTGTCATCGGATTGTAGACGCCAACTGATCTGGCGCGAGAGTGGTACTGCTTATCGTCCAGAAAATATCCAGGAAAAGGACCGATATCCGACATGCAGTATCATGGTGGGGGCCGGCATCATGATCAATGGCCGCACGCGCCTACATGTGGTTGCGAATGGGACTATGACGGGCCAACGATACATTGATGAAGTTCTACTTCCTCATGTTCGTCTTTTCCGTGGTGCTGTCGGTGATAAATTTGTTTTTATGGACGACAACGCAACATGTCATCGAACACTCGCTGTTCAGGATTGTCTAGACAGCGAGGGTATTAAACGTCTCGTATGGCTAGCGCGTTCTCCAGATCTAAACCTCATTGAAAATGTGTGGGATGCTTTGGGGAGGCAAGTTGCTGGTCGAAACTATCCTCCGACAAACAAGAACACCCTCATCCGTGCACTCACAGAGGAATGGGATAAATTGCCTCAACAGCTGCTGGATAATGTTGTGCAAAGTATGGTACGACGTGTGGAATGTTGCATCACACTCCACGGTGGACATATCCCGTACTGATACCTTTCTTTAAGGTGCCTGCTGACTTTTAGATGCATTGTTCCATTTCTCCGTACGCAGATCAAATGAACATTTTTTTTCTTTCAGATGTTTCACAGCGTTTGTACTTTCCAGAACAATAAATATTCTTTATTCTAATGTCTGAACAGTGTGGCAACTATATTTTATCCTACTAGACCTCATGTCTTGCTTAATGTTATGCTACATAGCAATTTGTGATCCGTCCTTAGCAATTGTCCAGCAGTGTAGAAGCATTTTTCTCAAAAGGAGAATATTTTGAAAGTTGGTCATTCTATGTTCATTTTTTGTCAAAATATTGTACTTAAATAATTTTTTATTCTAATAATATTCTTAAAACCATTTTAAATACATTTTCTAATCTAAGTGACACTAACTATCATAAATAGTATCCATTTATTCGCTTTTGCAAAATCACAGTTCCGAACGTAGTCGGATAACCTTAATGTCTTGTTTCGGTAACTAATTCTATACTTAGCGAATATATATATATATATATATATATATATATATATATAAGTTACGTAAACACATTTTTTTCGACATAGAAAGTACAAGAAGTGGGCTTTCAACCGTAATGTTATTGCTGCATATATGCGTAGTAGTAACCGTTTCTTTATTGCATGTGATAAACTCGCGTTATTTATGTGTTCATATCAGATTTGCAATGTTTTTTCTTCCTTGATATTTTTGTTTTAGTTCTGCTTTTGCTGGTTTCCGCCTGTTTGTTGAGAATGTTTCAAAATTACACATGGCTTGTGGTTATTTATACTTCTTGTGTCTAAATCCAAATTGCTATTACTTTCCTTAAAATTTTCTTGCTTTGTATTTGTTATTTGTGTAATACATAGAATAATATTTTAAACAAAAGAATCATTGAATCAGGATATTCTTAATTAGTCTTGAAGATTATTTACTCATTCATAAAATGATTTAAACAAAATTGCTATGAAAATATCTATGTTTGGTTGCATTCCTTCCATTGTTTTACTCTGTTGTATTTTTTGTTTTAAGGTCATGGAATCTCGGATTCCTTGCCATTTCTTCTTAAAACAATTAGTTCCTTCTGTGTCCATCCAGAGTGGAATTCCTAAATGTACTGTTGTGGTTAATTAGGAAATGCTATAATGAAAAAATATCAGTTTTTTGCGATAATGTTAAATTTGTTAAAAACAATTTTTTTTGTTAGTTCTTTGGCTTGACCATTTTAAATCGTGTCTTGAGTTCGAGTTTTGGTTCCTTTAAAGGTTTTGTCGTGTGGATTAATTAGAAATGGATAGCATAATTTACGAAATTTTTAAGCAGGATGTGAAGATTCTATACTGGATTCCATAAAAATTAGATGAATAAGATTAGTTTACTGGCAATGAAATGAAGACTGCCACGGTAAAAAGACTAGTTCAACTAGGTCCGTAAAAGGTATATTAAGTATATATATCCAGTAAGCTAAAAGTATATTCGGGAAATACTTTATTAGTAAATGAAGAGAACTGAGCCTTGAAATCCATCGCTTTGTGTAGTGTGGAAGTTAGGTGAAAAAGGTACTAGCTCAGGTGTTATCCTCGTCACTGGATAATGTTTCAAAATTAAAGGGCCCGACACCAATATGTAGTGCGACTTTAACGGAAAAAAACGTCCTGGCGATTGAAGGAGTTTTAAAGTATAATAACAAGATTCATTAATGAATTCAGATAGTCGATTTTCGTTTTATTCTTATATGTAGTTTGAGATACAGTTTAAAATGTTTTGTTATCAACAAATTCGAGATTTGTTTTTCATGTTTTTTAAGCGATTATATATTAACGAATATATATATATATAAAGTACACCCAGGAACATTGAAAATAGCGATCCAAGAAGAAAGCATTGGATTGAAATGAAATATAATACACATAATGACACAGATGAGAGATTCACTTGATCTCAAAAACAAGACAATTAAACGAATACAGGGAGTGCAACGACACAAATACAGAGAAACTTCAATAGCGCGTTGGACCACCTCCGGCTGCAATACATGCCGCCACACGGTCCGGCATTGAGTTGATTAGACACCTTATGTTGTCCTGAGGCAGATGGGCCCACAAATCTTGAACAGCCACCTCTAAATCATGCACAGAATGACACGATGGCATCTGCCGTTTTAGCTTATCCCACACGTGCTCTACAGGGGACAAATCGGGGGAGCGGACCGGCTCTGAAAATGACGTAGGAAGTCTTGAGCAACTCTTGCTGTATGCGGATGAGCATTATCTTGCTGGAAAATTGCCCCTGGGAGACCATTTAGGAAAGGTTCTACATGAGGTCGAAGAATATCATCAACGTAACGTTGGCCCGTTAAGGTTCCACGCATCACAATTAAAGTGGAACGGTTATCATAGGCTATGGCGTAGAACAGTGTGGGGGGAATTGTACCGCTCGCCAGGGCGCCTCCACACCCGTACACGGTTATCATCTGTCCCCAAAACAAACCGGCATTCATCACTAAACACAACATTTTGCCAATCTGTGACATTCCACATTGATCTGGCTTGGCACCACTGTAGACGCAGTTGCCGATGTTCCGGTGCTAAAGGGAGTGTACGGAAAGGGCGCTTGGATTTAAGATTTGCTTCTGGAAGGTGTCTGGAAATTGTTTGTGGAACAACTGCTACGCCTACGTCTGCTCGTATCGTTGAACGAGTCACTGTGGGGTCCACAAGTGCTTGCCACACGATCCTTCGATCCTCTCTCCTCGTGGTGTTCCTGTTCGCTCCAGACCCGGTTTTCCGCGCGTGGGCACCTTCTCGTGTCCATTGCTCCCAACAATTTCCAACGGCACACTCCGAACGATCCACCTGTCCAGCAACACGGTGCGTCGACCAGCCTGCAGTTTTCATCCCGATGATTAGGCTCTCTCAAACTCGCTTAACTGTGAGAAATGTCTTCTAGCACGTTTACCTGGCATGTTTCGCTTACCAAAGTCTTCCTACAATCGGCGGGTAATCGTCACGTTTATGTATCTCCAAATTTGCGCTGATTTATACAGCACCCTCTTCCTGATTGTAGCGCTACCTCGGCGTGTATGAGCATGCGTATTGGCACAAAACTTACATCATTTGCATATCACATTACGCTGTACTTAATTGCAAAGTTTCGCGATTGTACTTAGCTTCCTTCTTGGGTCGCTATTTTCAATGTTCCTGAGTGTATATAAACGTTTTAAATGAATATATATGTATTACGAGTAATATAAAAAAACAATGTTTAAAACAATGTTTAAGTCTTACAATTCCTCTCTCTACTTATACAAACCAAAAAAAAATTATTTTAGTTACTTTTTATTAAATAATTACAATTAATATAAATATGTATATACATACGACAGAATTACAATACTAAGTGGCAAAATTTTTTTCTCCATATAAAACTAAAATTAATTAATTTAATTAATTAATTAATATTTGAAAAATTTGTATTTGAACTTGAGTGGGTGAATAAAAAGTATTTTATTAATTATTGAAAATTTGAACAGGAAATATAAATATATATAGGGAGAGAGTGAAATAAAAGAAAAAAATTGAAAAAAAAAATACCTGTTGCATTCATTTTACCCGATTTCTAATTAAAAAAATATCTTAATAATAGTTCAGTAAACTATAAACTGTCCCGAATATACTTTTAGTTTACCGAACATATATATCTTCAATAGACCTTTTACGGACCTTGCTGAACTAGTTCTTTTTATAACAGCATTCTTTATTTCATTACCTGTTAACTAACCTTATTCATCTAGCTTTTATGGAATCTAATATATTAGAATCTTTATATCCTGTTTTAAAGCTTCATAAATTATGCTATTCATTTCTTACACTGTCTTGTTTTTCATTTGAATAGCTTTTCGCTCTTGTTTTGTGAGTATATTAAGTTACTCAGCTTAACATTCTCTCTGTTCGTATTTTTGCTTCAGCAGAATACTTTGTTATTTTATAGCTGATGCATTCCTATATTTTTCTTTTTGTGACAGAAATTTGCTTTTCTGTGTAATATGATTATTCAGGATATCGTTTTCGTATTAAAATTATCTCCTTTGATGAATTAAATAATAGTTTCGTGATGATTATTTAAATATTTAAAAAGAAAGTAAATCAAATAATCTGAATGCTTTGATGGAACATCTTTTTTCCTTATTGTATTTTTTTCGGTGCTACAAAAATATTATTTTGATTTCTTTTTGTAGAATGTCTTGCTTTTTAAATGATTACTGTATAATTTTTTCGTACTCTCTGTTTTTCTTTAATATTTCTTTCAATATAAATTATAGTCTGTAGAATATACTACTGACTTGTGCCGGTATTTTATATCTTCTCTTATTCAATTTATTTAAATCTTTTTTTAAAGGAGGGAAATGATTTTTTTTTTTGTGTTACAAAATATTCGAGAATTGCATTATAATATTACACAGAAATCATTTTCTTCTGTTATGAAAATACTTGAATTAATCTAAGCTTGTTTTTAAATTTTTATTGCTTGTTTCTGCGATTGTTTAAAAAAAAAGAAAAAGAAAAGAATTTTTTTTCCTGACTGGGAGGCTATTTATACTTATTTCACGTAAACCCACGAAATCGTTTACTGAAACTTGATAGGCAGCTCTTTTTAAAATTGTTTTGAAGAAAAGAATATTGTGAAAATTATTTTTTTTCCCTTTCTTTTTAAATACATATAACAGAGTTCAATTTTGATTTGCTGGCTCTGATATGTGTTTGCATGATGTACATATAAGAATTCAATTTCTTTTTTATCTCATCTATTGTTGAAAAATTTCTTAGACCGTGATTAAGCAGCTTATCGTTTCAAGTACTAATGCAGTGGTTTACGTAAGATAAAAGATCTTGCCATGAAAAAGCAATCAAATTCTTGATGTATTTCTTCTGATCTATGCACAGTTTTAAATTTGCATAAAAACTAAGCAATATTTTTAAAAATCCTTTAATGCGGGTTTTAGTTGCATTCAATATATGCAATACTATTTATTATCCGAGTTAATATTTATTTAATGTAGCGGAATACATTTGTGAGTGTGGTATTAATTTTTTTTTCAGTGCACGCCTTTTCATGGGCTCAGTAGCCTAGTGGTTATGGTCATGAACTCATGGCCGGAATGTCGCGGGTTCTAGTCCTGTTGCCGTTGAATATCCGCCGTGTAGAGAACGTTAAATCCGTCGAGGTACAATGTCCTCCCGTGGGCACTGTGTGGTAGTTAGAAGGGGGTTGCCAGCTCAGGTGTTGTCCTCGTCACTATGTGAGAGGCTATCACCTTTCTCCAGTAGCGCACACAGGAATTTTTCAGGGGGTTCCGGGGTTGAAAGTTCACCATTCTTGTATCATGCTCCTTTTGATTTTGTCGATTTTTGGGAACAAAACACAGTAAAAAACTAGTTTTTGAATAAATAATTAGCATTAATTAATAAAATTAATCATTCATAACAAGGAATTAATTAAATTTTACGTTCTATATACTTAGAATTATAATCAATCGGAAAAAAATCAAGGGCTTTGGGGGGCCCGGACCCCGCCCCTTGTGTGCGCCACTGCCTCTTTCTCTTGGGCATCTAGATATGTGGGAGGTAGGGAAGAAACACTCGCCATGATTCAATCAACCTATTTATTTATCATACAATAAAACCACACAAATTCAATTAATAGCAGTAAGAGAATGTCTCGGTACTAACCTTGAAAGTGGAACAACGCGGTAATACACGACAGATTAGGAGACTTTCAAACTCGATACTTTATAAAGGATCTAATCTATCATCCGATTTAATCTAATATCAATTTAATGTCAGTGAACAATCGTCACTTTAACGCTTTCTCCTAATAAGTCTTTAATCACAATAATCCGAATATGATACCTGCCAATGACAATCTCACCTGATTCGAGTTTATGTCCTCTCCGCTTATTTGAATATCACGATTTTCTTCTTCAAAAGGGTTGGTTGTGACTAACGCGAATTGATATCCCAAAGATTTCCCATGAGGATTAGTAGAAGAATCGCGGATATATCCGTCACAATTTGACCGAGGTTCAAAATTACGAGGTCCGTCGCCAATAGTTCTCGTGTAGCTTTGTAGTGCGACAGATGTGTCACTCTTTCTCCTGCGAGCCATTTCCTTGTTCTGCATTATAACATTTTATTCGATTTATCTGGCTAGTATATTTTTTTTACAAGCATTGGTCATGTTAGGATTTTCTTAATCTTTTCCCCTTAAGGTTTCGTTTTTTTTAAAGGAGTCATTATGCTTGTGTATAGTATTTGCAAATAAAGACTTTTTTGGAATGAAATGAAAGCCGAGGTATATAAAGGGTGTTTTTTTAGAGGTATAGAACTTTAAATTGCAATAAAACAACGATGTATTATTCGATTGACATGAATTTTTTTTTATTCGAAAGATAATCTTGTGGCATTACATTTTAAATATGATTTCTGGCATAGGACTGCCACGGCTGGCTCGGATGTAGTCCAATCTGGACGTCCAATTTTCGAGGACTTTTTCCAACATTTGTGGCCGTATATCGGCAATAACACGGCGAATGTTGTCTTCCAAATGGTCGAGCGTTTCTGGCTTATCCGCATAGACCAATGACTTTACATAGCCCCACAGAAAATAGTCTAGCGGTGTTAAATCACAAGATCTTGGAGGCCAATTCACAGGTCCAACACGTGAAATTAGGCGGTCACCAAACGTGTCTTTCAATAAATCGATTGTGGCACGAGCTGTGTGACATGTTGCGCCGTCTTGTTGGAACCACAGCTCCTGGACATCATGATTGTTCAATTCAGGAATGAAAAAGTTAGTAATTATGGCTCTATACCGATCACCATTGACTGTAACGTTGTGGCCTTCATCGTTTTTGAAGAAGTACGGACCAATGATTCCACCAGCCCATAAAGCACACCAAACAGTTAGTTTTTCTGGATGTAACGGTGTTTCGACATACACTTGTGGATTAGCTTCACTCCAAATGCGGCAGTTTTGTTTGTTGACGTAGCCATTCAACCAGAAGTGCGCTTCATCGCTAAACAAAATTCGCTTATGAAAATCGGGAACAACGGCAATCTCGTTTTGGGCCCATTCGACGAATCTACGCCTTGCTTGATGATCGTTTTGATGAATTGCCAAACCAAACTGAGAATAAATCACTTGACAGCTGTTAAATCGGTCGCCATCTTGGAAAGTAATGCCAACTTAAACTGTTATACCTGGAAAAAACACTCTTTACATTCCCAAGGGGATAATTTGATGGAAATATTTCTATTTTTCATTTATTTCTCTATAATTTTCACATTTAATTTTAGACTTTAACCATTTTCAGAATGCATTATTTGATTTTTTTCCTCTCATAATTAAAAACTTATCTCGATGTCCCATTTTTCCCTATGAATCATCCGAACAAAATGCTGTCCGCCCCCGTTTTCAATTAATTCATATTATTTTAGACTGGATTATACCTTTTTCCTATTAATTTTTCTGTTTTGTTCGCGACTGGTGTAATTAACTTTGTGCCTTGAGGGTTCCAAAAAATTCTCTACGAAATCCTCTGTCCTGGTTTCGCAGTTCAAATGGGGAATCAACTGTGATACTACTCCCCCCTCTTTCTTCTACATTTTTAGAATGTTTATAAAATTTTAGATAGTGCACATTTTTCATTATTTTTTCCCTCCCTTGCTAATATCATTTTAAAAATAATTTGAAAAAATATGTTGGTAATCTCTCGAAATAGAATGGATTATCTGGGGCCGTTTGATTGGATTTTAATTCATTCTGGTGTTTCATTTATGAAACTCATCGCCTGAGACCGAAGTTTCTAATTCTGGTGATGGTGGGCGGAGGATTTCGTGATATAACTTTTTTCATATTGTGGTTTTTATTTAAATTTAGAATGGATCGCTATATTTTTTCCTTTATGCGTTGACTATTTTTAATCTCTTAATGGCATCACTAAATAAGCAGTTTTTTGAAGTTTTAATCCGCTTATTAAATTTGTACAAGAACATCGGTGCATCTCTAATTTTTTAATTAAAATGTTCTTCCGCAATTGGCTTATATGAATTTAGATTTAGTTTGTTTGTTTTTTCTTCTAAAACGAAATGTCAAAATGTATCGAATGAATTTTTATTAAGATTGAGGAAATATATTTTATTTATTCTTTGGCTCATAGGAATTTTTTTTATCTCCAGGAACTTACCTTCGAGTAAATATGGGATTTACGCCCCTGTGGTACTGAATAATCCTACTTTGCCCCATGAGGCGCATACAGGAATTTTTCAAGCGGAGGTCCGGGGTCGAAAGTTCTCCATTCTTGTATCGTGCTCCTTTTGATTTTGTCGATTTTCGGGAACAAAACATAGTAAAAAACTAATTTTTGAATAAATAATTAGCATTAATTAATATAATTAATCATTAATAACAAATACATAATTAAATTTTACGTACTATATACTTAGAATTATAATCAATCGGAAAAAAATCAAGGGCTTTGGGGGGTGGGGTCTGGACTCCCAGGACCCCCCTTGTGTGCGCCACTGACCTATATATATATATATATATATATATATATATATATATATATATATATATATATATATATATATATATATATATATATATATATATATATATATATATATATATATATATATATATAAATGGATGTTTGTATGTATAGAATCGCAAAACTCTTAACACCGTTCAACCGATGACTATGAAAATTGGCATGTGTACGCATTTTTTTGTGGAGAAGGTTTTTGTGCTATCCTCTTTGTTGCAGCTCCCCACCAAGGGGCGCTACAGCATATCAACTTCTGCACCATTCAATCAACCGCCAAGTTGCCAACAGGGTCGCCAAAAATGTTGTCAACTTGGCTCTGTCACCAACATTGTGCTATGTTTCTATTGAATCGCCGTTTTTATGTAAGGAACGGCTTTGCTTGCGAATATTACATAAATTTAACAAAATATTAATACAACAGAAAGCAATATTAATGTGTTACACATCCAGATATAAATACTATTTTAAGCGTTCATTACACAAAATGTGTAACAATGTATTACTTTTGCTGAACAGAGTTCAGCCTAGGAAGGTGTTTTCAAAAATTGACACATAACAGAGTTACGGGTCGTTGTAAATAAAAAAAAATCTCTTTTTTAATCAGCTTTAGATCTTCAGACTTAAAATTGAACAAATAAGGGTTTTTTGTTCAACTGAGATATGCAAAAAGCTTTTTTATTGTTTCATTTGCAATTCACGCAAAATTACGTCATTAAAAACTTATTTCTTCTTCAATCTTTATTGTTTAATTTTTTGATTCACCCGTGCGAAGAACGATTATACCAGCTAGTACTTACAAATAATTGAGTTGACCAGTGGCTGAGTGGTATTGCATCGCGGTTCCACAACCAGGGGCCTCGGGTTAAATCTCCGGTTGGGTAAGGTTGACTCAGCCTTTCATCCCTTCTGTGGCTCGATAAAGGAGTACCAAGCTTTCTTGGGAACTTTGCACTGGTGGATTCGCGTCAACCTGACCACCTGATCGGAACATCTGCTCATACACCTCAGGGCCCAGAGTCATGTATACTGGGATGGGCACAGCGAGTCTTGGCCCTCATGGGCTGTTGCACCACTGAGTTAAGTTACCTATAATTGGGTAAATCTTCTTGGTGAAGATCATTTGGAGGGGGGAGGAAATTTATTATTATTTTTATAAATTATGTTTCATTTCGCTTGATTTAAACTTGGAGCGATTGTAAGCGTTATTTTAATTCACCAAAAATCTGAAAGAATGAATTAAAATTTGTAATTGCTAAGAGGGAATTCTCGACTCTTAAAAAGGCAGAATAAATTTCGAAATTGGTTAAATCTTTCCGTATATTGTTTTAAAAATAACTCGTTTGTTTTTAAATAATGCCTGTATCCAGTATGTCACATTTCCGCTATTTCACATGTGATTAAACTAAACTATCATGGTAAAGTCTTGAATCAATTAAATGTAATGATATTTTTAATCTAAGTAACAGTGGTAGAAAAAAAGTAATTCGTTAAAAGAAAAGGTTGGCTTTGAAAAACTTTCGTGTATGATACACTTACTTCCTGCCCCCCCCTATACAATAATAAATAATACTATTCGTTTTTAAATTGTTTTTTTATTACTTTGTTCAGAAGGGAAACACTTAAGTACATGCTATGCATTTTCTGTTGAACCGAAAATTGAAAAACTTATAAGGTATGACATCTGGAAACGATTACCCAATCTGTATTGCAATTTAATGTATGCGAGTTTTAAAATTACATTTTCAAAGATAATTTTATTGGACTTTTGTTTATTTTTGTGATATATTCTTAATTTTTCCCCTCCCCGAATTTTATGAATATGCATTGTGATTTTGATACTGATTTACCATTTAATTTAGGGCTTGTGTGTGTGTAAGACATTACATTTGTCAATACCTTGAAAAGAATGGATGTAATTAAGTTTCTATGGTTTTATATTTTATTTTTAACTTCTTACACAATGTTGCTTTAATTTTATTTTAAAAAATGCATTATACACTTTAACGTAGCAGGTACTTACTTTTCAAAAGGTATCTGCTTGTACGCTGATCTTCTATTTTAGTTTCTATCTATGGAAACGTCCAGTTAATTGTTGCAATTGTTTCTAACCTTATTACTTTTCTAAATCATGCAGTGTTTTGGACTACTGTACTCTACAAAATGATCTGACCCCCTCCCCCCATCTCATTGTTTAAAAGCAGGTGCGCAGCAATGTAAAAGTAGAAAATGAACTCCTACAAAGAATATTCTTTTGTAAGAACAGTTTTGTTTTCGTTTCTTGTCTGGTTATTTTTTCAGGATGTTTTTTCCCCCTTCTTTTTTTTCCGTTCCTTTCTTCCACCAGGTGTGAAGGCGAGTTCGATGCTTCTCTCTTCATCCCATTTTTTTTCTACTCCCCCTCCGCCTCCAGCGTTGTATTAGAACAATTGGTGTGTTGAATTTCAAATAGATCGAATTTTAAGTGCACTTGTTTGGATGACTTACATTTCTTTTTTTCATTAAAAGAAAAAAAAAATACCTGCTTTAGAGTATCTGTAACTAGTTTTGTCCAGCTGTGATTGAAACTTTAGAAAATACAAACCGAATTTTAAATTTGTCGGAGTGATTTTTTTTTATTAAAGTATTCTTGACTTCTCATAGGTAAGGGAAAAGCTTTTTTTTCTCCCACGTAATTTATGTTAATTTCATCTTAAATATGTATCGCGTTTAGTGATGCGTATTTAGCTTGTATTATTGAAAACTATCATAAATCGTGTTATTTAAATTTCTTCTCTTTTTGTTAGCATTATAGAGCAATTTTTTAGGTTTACTTTTTTAAATCCCTTTAAAATTAATATTTACTACTTTTAAGATGCATAATTTAATCTGCTTCATGATTTGTTATTATTTAAGGAATTTATTTAATTTTTGTAATTTGAAATGATTTAAAATAAATTATTAATTAATAGAAAACTGCCATTTTTAAAATTTTTTGTTCAAATGAAAGATAGATAATAAATTTATGCTCCTATGTCTCATAGTTATCATTTTAACAGCCATTTGGAAATTATTCATGGATCTATGATCAATCTGAAATATGCTTTTATAGTTTGCATCATGTTTTAGTCTGATATAATCAAGAATAACTTTAAATATATTAATTAACCTTTAATTATTAACTAATATTATTGAAAGAGGAATTAGTTTAGGCTGATGACACACGCAAATAATTAAATGACTATCTGAAAGTCATCCGTACGTGTTTAAACTTTTATTCAATCGTTTTATAAAATGATGATGATTTTGATAACACTTGTTCATCTCGTGAAGCCCTTGATAAAAGAAAATCAGTTTTTTTAACTTGATTATTTTGTTATTAATCATATATTTTATTAAGTATATGTTTTTGAATAATTTTTCGATTCTTAATGTGTCAATTTTATTGGAATTTCGATGAACAGTAGAATAGAAAAATATTCACGTATTAGATAATTTCTCTTGAAATTTATGTGCGACTCATTAATTTTTAAAAGTGATTTCGAACATTTTTTTTACAATTAATGCATTATAATTCGAATTTAAGTAAGAATTTCAGTTTCTCATGTATTTGTTGTTATTTTTTTTTATCCAAATGCGTGTATATATATATATTTTAGAAATGTTCTGAAAGCAATATTCTTCCTCAAATCGTGCTGAAGCAAATGATTAACTGTAGTTTAGTGTCCGTAGTTCTTTCTTTCACATGTTGTATAGCAAAGAAAGTATATTAGTAAAAAAAGTTTTCTTGATGATTTTTTCTCAATCCGAGTTGAGTAGTTTATTTAAAAAAATAGTTGTGTTTTACTTGCGAAATGAAACTTTTCTTTATAATTTTTTAAATGTAATTAAAAAAAAGATGAAATTCTTAATTTTTGAATATTTTACCTGTTGCTAACGTGTTTGGAATTCGAGTTCGAATGAGCTTAGAATTTTAGGGGGGACAACAACAACAAAAACCACGAGAGTTCAATGTTGTGAAACTATCTTTTTCTGATTGTTATCTAATGTTTATGATTTTCTGAAGCGTAAAATCGTTTTACGATAATTATTTTTGTACACGTTTTAAGAAAGTGGAAAATTTTCAACATATCCAGCGTTTTAATTAATTATTTTTTACTTTGCTCTGTACTGAACATTTTCTTCATGGAGTGAAGAAGAGTTATTGACACTATTTTTTTAATTCTATTGCTGTAAAGTGAAGTCTGAGTATTACCTATTAAAGGCTTAGTGCTCATCAGACTCTGGGAACTATTTTAACAGCTTTTATTAGCACGTTTCGCTGGCTTTCGCATTTTCATTGCATTTAAAGATTATATTAATTGAGTTCAAATTTCGAGTATTCGCAAGGACTTTTATATTTCTATTGAATTAATGAATCGTTGTGAATAAAATTGAAGTATATACTATAAATGGATATAAATTTTGAGATAAAAGTTTTTTGTGTAGCATGCTTTATATAGCAACGCTTAAGGATTGAGAATTGATTTATTACGAAATGTATGTGGATATTTCTGTATTTAAAATAAAGACTAACATAGACGCTCAAACAAAAAGTTGTTGAGAATTAGAAATAAAAACTAGCTTTTTAAAATGTATTTATTTTTATTTATTACGATAATATTCTTTGATTGTTTTGTAAGAATGTAGTATATATATATTTTTTTTAGAGTTAAAAGTATTGCGACGTTGGACTACTATAATATCAGAGTTAAGTGATAGTGTACTTGACATGCGCTGTAAATTTTTTCAAAAGTTTTGTTTATTTGTTTTATTTTTATTGCTTAGTTCTACACTTTTAGGGATCTGAAACTTCGAAAATTTTTAAATAGAGAAGTTTAAATTCATTTTTTAGCAATTACAAAAATTCTTTTGTAAGTTTCTTGATTGCCTTAGTTTCTTATCGTGCATATTATAAGTTAATTCATTCTTTGATATAGTTGAATTGTTGAATCGTTGTAAATTTGAACTATTTCCTAGTAAAAAATATCACATTTGGATATTTTAATCAGTATTCTCAACGTTTCTGTATTTAAATTCAAACCTTAGAATTTCAGTTCTTACATATGCCATGCATAATTGATTCTCCAAGTGATTTTAAATGAAATATGAAGATCATATATATGTATGATTTTAAAAATAATTGAATATTTTGATATACTGAAACGAGAGAACATTTTTCATTCCGCAAGAATTGTAATCTAAAACACTACTTTGTTCAATGTATAGATTTTCTTACTTTTAAAAATCATACACACACACGCACGCACACACACACACACACACATATATATAATATATATATATGTATATATATATATATTAAAAGGGACTTAAAAAGCAATTTACTTGACTCAAGTAAAAAAAAAACGTTTCTCTCTCTCTTTTTCTTTAAAATTCATCTCTTTCTCTTTTAATCTGCCGACTTTTGAATTTTGGGTTAAATATCAATTTTTTAGGAAATTAATATTTATTCCAGAACATACCTAAGGTTTTTTTTTTCCGTTTATGAATATTTTTTTAAAAATTGAGGTTCTTTTATATTACTTTGAGAAATAATTACTTTGTTCTAAGAACAACACATTTGTATGTAGTGAAAAATTAATAATTAATTTTAAATTCTAACAATTTATTAAATTATTCAAGATGATGCTTCTTAAAAAATTGTATTATTATACTTTCGATTAAAATGCTCCCCCTCCCTCTTCTTTTAAAAAATATATATGCTGAATGGTTGTTTTTTTTACCATTTAATTTTAGTTATTAGTTTGTTTATTTTAAAACGTTTGATTTCTCTAGGAAGCTTAGTTGAGCTGATATCTAATTCTATTTTTATTCTATGTAAAGAGATAGGAATTTTGAGTATATTTTTCATAATAAGAACAATAACAACAGAATAACATTTATAAAGGGGAAAATGCTTTAATAATAAATCACACTAAACAATTTGATTTAAAATATTTTTCTTACATTGTAGTACATTTTATTTGCTATTCATTTTTTGAGACTACTTTTAGAAAATATTGCGTAGCTATTCAATTCTCAAAAGCTTATAATGTTTTGATTTCTCTACCCTTTAGAGGTAAATCTTTGTTCCATGTTCTGTACAGACTTAAAATTTAAATTGAAAGTTTATAGTATAGACCACATTAAAAATGTTCATGTTTCATTAAAAAAACATACACAAATAAGAGAGATGAAAATTTTGTTTTCCCAGGAAACCTTTTGAAATGACCTTCCTTTTAAAAATTTCATTTCCTTAACTAAGCAGCGTTTTAACTGTAATAGAAAGAAGGATACGTATCCAAAGGAAGTAAGGTCTCTTGATTTTTACGTTTGGCTAGTAACTATACCTGTAGAAAAGTCTTATTGTTTCCACGACGTTTTCTTTCCTTTATTATGCTTCAGAACAGCTAATGAATAGCGATCAATCTTTTTATAAGGTTTAATAGTGTTAATACTATACATGACTTCGTTACTAAATTACAGTCTACTCCAAGAACGTTTTCAACTTGAGTGTATTCTTTTTGCACTTTGACAATTGTGCAATTGCCGTAGTTCGTTCGACAAAAGGATTTACACAATCGTAGTTTTTTATTATTGTGCAGTGTATTCTGACTATATGTTAATGGTTTATTATTGATTTTACAATAATAATTATTATTTATATTAATTCTAAGTCAAGTGCACGGTTCTTTGCATAGACGTTTTCGGCTCTTTAGACTTCTGCTTATTATTAAAAAAAAATAATTATGCCTGCCAAAAATTGTTTTTTTTCTTTGTAATTGTGTATTGAAATAATTTACCTGTATTTGGATATACATTTAAGCATTTCGCTAGCTTAAGACAGTGGCTTCAGTATTAAATTGTTTTTCATTGACAAACTTTATAGAAAATCAATGAAAATATTATAATTAGTTCTAAAAATGTAAAACTCCAATTTATTAGCAAAAATGTTGCCTTGAGAAGACACCTCTTAAAGGGATTGCCAGCAATCCCTGAGTATGAGTTGGTTAACACTCAGGATTGGACTTAAGTCCCCGACAGAAATGGCAAAAATTCATACCGTTTTTTATGACGTGTTTAGGGGCTAATAAAAAGAAGGTTGAAATCACTTTTATATGCAGTAGCAGCTGAAGTCAATTTTAATTTTTAGTGTAAACATGAGAGAAATTCTGTAATAAAGCACTTACGGTAAATAAGTTTGGAATTTTTTTCACGAAACTTGAAACATAAAGACACTTTGACAATGGTTTTTCTTGCACTGAGCCACAGAAATATAAAGTACCTTCCCTAGTTCTTTTTTCTTGAAGGAATGGAGAATGTTTTACTTCGTGTTAAACCTTATTTAAATATTATAAAAAATACTTACTGGAACACCACAACCGCTACCGTAGCCGCTTTTCTAAAAATGCTCATACTCATATCTTACTCTCAAAATGCTGTGATTTCTAGGCGTAAATATTTAGTGAAAATGAAGTTAATCGACTGGACAGACGAAATCTGGATATAAGTTTCTGTCGTAGTAAACATTTCCTTGTAAGAGAGTAAACTTTCACCGAAAAGAAAACAACACTTCCACTATTTTCTCGGTGAAAAATTTGGTGTGTGGGTTAATATACAGAGAAATTTAAATAAGAAACCGAGAAAAGTTTCACGCTGTTCCGTTTCCCTGAAAGACGTCACGATTAAGTATCAGCACGTCAATTGATCGAAGAAGTGAGATTTTGGTTTTTATTTCTGTGCGCCTATATATATATAATATCGTCGAGAAACACAGCGCGAACTTATCAAAATTGAGTTGTTTACCGAGATCTGCCAAATCTTATTTACGCAGGCTTACAAATCATATTCCCTGGAAGAAAATTCAATTCAGTTTAAAGATTTGAGGAAAAGAACTTTTCTGTTTTTCAGCGTTGGTGTTTGAAATATATAGGAATAAAAGGACCAGGCAAAAATTTTTGACGCCGTTTGTTTCAATACAAATGTTTTCACTGTTAAAAGATTCTATGGCGAACGTCTAAAGAAAATTATCGAAGAATATACTGTCGGTTGGAAATCGCTAAGTCTCGAAAAAAGTTCGTTATGTGGAAAATTTTTTCGAGATTCATCTATTTTAATATACTTTATAAACCACATAAAACAAATTTTTAAATTCATAAACACTAAATTATTATAAAAAGAAGTTATTTACACCTTCGTTTGTAAATTAATATATTATTTATTTTATATATCTGACTCATCAAAAAGAAATCTGCAAAGGAAAAGAAAAACATTATCCAGAAATACAATGTATTTTCAACTTTAAAGAAGTAATTTTTTAATGAAACTAATGAGTTTGAATGCTATTTTCTAATTTTAAGCCTACAAGTAAATTTTAACATACATTTTTTTTTCATCCAGTGATTGTAAAGATATATTAGCACATGCGTCCTTAAATTTAATTATTTGTAAAGCGTATCTGTTTTGTGTAAGTTTTTGTTTGAAAAAATGTTTTCTCTCATAATACGCCTCGCACCTTTGCAATGCATCCCCACCTCTTCAGGCGTATTTTCGTCACACTTTAATTCTCTTTGAATTGTTTAAAATGATTTTATCATTTGAAACTTCACTGTTTGGAGGTTATTTTACGTAGAAAATTATAAAATGTTCTTGGTTTTTAGAAAAAGTTCCCGAAAATGAGAAATTCGCAAAGTAGAGGTTCGTAAAATGGAGGTTCGAGTGTATTTCTTTATTATAATGCGGTCAATTGATCGAATCTTAAACATGAATTTTCATTATTTCATTTTAACGATACTTTCATACTTAATTTAGATTTCATACTTAAAAACTAATTGATCCGAAATTTTTCCCTTAAAAAATATTGTAGCTTAGAAAGCAAGTGACATTTTATCCCTATTATTTTTATCCTTTTAGTACCAAAGGAAAGCTTTTTAATTTTTAATGTTTGTGTCATTTTCGTCAAATTCTAAAAAAATGATAATTTAATTTTTTTCTCTTTCGTTTTATAAAAGGAGTGAAAGGAAATTTAGCGTATGCTCTCTTTAGCTTATCTGCTGCAAATGTAAAATTTTGAAAACATTATTTGTAATTTTTCTCTCAAAGCTGCAGCAAGAAATGAAAAAAAAAAGAAGCTGAAAATTTAATATTATAGTTTTATAATAAGGAAAAAAAAAAGATTCTCTTTATCCCAACGAATACATTTTAAAATTTTCATATTAATATTTTCCCCATCCAAAACACCTTCGATAATTCCCGTCATCCTTCTTTCAATAATCATATATTTAAAAATGCAAATTTTTTCATAATTTCTCAGCATTTTATTATTTATATGCTGATTCCTTATAATCAAATTAATTATGCTTATTGTTTTCTTCAACGTGGATGTTACATTTTTTTATTTCTGAAACGAAAACGTTATGCGATTGATTAATCTTCGATAATCTTAATAGAAACATTCGATTAAAATCTTAATGGAAAATGTCGTACAAATGTATTAGTTTTAATACAAATTTACTTTTTTGAAGCTACAAATACAACATATTTCTAGATAATATTTTTTTTTCTTTCCCTGCAGATTTCTTTTTGATGTGTGATGTATATATATAATAAATAAGATATTAATTTGCAAAAGATGGTGATAATAATAACTTTTTGTTATATAATGGATACTGTTTATGAATTTAAAATTGTTTTATGTGGTTTATAAAGTATGTCTTTTCTTTTTTTTTGTTCATCATCGAAACTTTTATCTTTACTGAAGACAATGTTATTTGTGCTGAAATGGATTATAGAATTATTTCTTAAAAATTAAATAACTTCACCCTACGAAATCTTTTAAAGCTGAAATGAAGATGTTTTCATTCGATGATCTTAAAACAAAGCTCATCAGCAATTACGATAGCGAAATTTACTTATTAGTTCAGTTATTATATAATGAAGCAACTAATTAGATGAACGCAATCATCGTTGCAAATTCTTTTCATCGCTGTGCAAAAAATAAAATAAAATAAATCATTGTTGGTTCAGTGTAAAAGAACTTGATTGTCATGAACTTGCTAAGGAAAAATTTTTCTCTTCAGAACTTTGTTAAGAGTTAAATATAACCATAGAAGTAGAGGGAAAAAATGATGAATGATTATTAGTACCATTGTACACCCTGCAGAATTTCCGTGCACTTTGACAAAAGCCTTCTGTTTTTGTGGAAACCACAAAAGAAGGGGATCTCATGCATGACAGTTGTGGTGCAATACATATTTGCCGCTCTTCATGTGCAGTGTTTTTAGCTGGATGTTACTAATTCAGTTTGACATCCTGCTTGGTAGGTGGAATTTTCAGATTTAATTTCTTTCCACTATGATTTCGAAATATTTCTGAGCAAATGAATTTTTTTGTGTTCCTTAAAGGGTTGGTTAGAATCTTTTTTTTATATGAACTATGTTTTAATTGTACAGTGATAATCACTTCACACAAAACCGAGGGGAACTGAAATATTTTTTCGTGTTAAAGGATATTTAAAAAAAAAAAACCCTCTTATATTTAACAAAATTAAGTTTATTAGAGTACATTTTAGTTACATAGATATGTATATATTCATGTTGTAAGGGCATCCACCTCGGGTGCCCTTCTCCTAAATTATCAGCGTGAGCTAGAGGTGTAGGAATAAATGAAGAACTAGAGCTGCCATAGTCTTAATATTACTTTATTAAGATCTTAATTTAAACTTTTAACAGATTAGATAATAATATGATATGTGAGAGAATCTACGATGGCTAAACACACAATATATAATACCGAAATAACGTAACTCGGACCACTATCAATAACTAACTCGCCTAAGCTCAATTTCAATACGATCACTGATCCGAATATTTAAATAGTCACTCCTACCTTTAATATCCAACGAAGTATCAATTTATCTGATCCTAGTTGAAGTTGCGGTTCACTCGCGTGCAATGGTATGCACCTTGACCTAAGGGCTTTCTGTCACGGGTAACTTCTATTGGCTGTCACTTAATTTCTCAAAACCTCTTCACACTTGAAATATGGAATATCATAACATTCCCCAAATGCCACCACGCTTAGTCTAAACTTCTGTTATTTAAAAGCTTCCTAATTAGCATCCTTCCTTCACGCTTTACTTCTTGGTTTGGTTGGAAAAGAGTTGCCATTCATTCTTTCCCCAAAGAACCCAAAAGGACATGTTAATGAAAAAACGCGTTTTTATTAAAAACAATGTATTTAATAAAAATCAATGAAGCACAAAAGCATTAACAGTGAAATTTAATACAAAATTTTCAAGGTTTTGGGAAAACAAAATATTTATTGAGATTTTGGAAAATAATGTGATATTTTTCTTTGAATTGCTTTTTTTAGCATCAAATTTTCATCAAGTTGTTCGATGGGGTCCATTTTGTTATTCATTTCACCAATGGAATGTGCTTCTCAATAACTACGCATACTTTTCACGATGTTCCTCATTTCGGATGACGTGGGACCAGGAGCTGAATCATTCATCTCATTTTCGTTATCGAAAACTGCATCAATGATATTTTTTGAGCTTTGAACAAACTCCAAAATGTCTTTGTCTGCCATATTTGGGGCTGACGCTCATTATTATCATCTACTGCTACG
The DNA here is from genome assembly GCA_019973935.1 of Trichonephila clavipes. NCBI lineage: Eukaryota > Metazoa > Arthropoda > Arachnida > Araneae > Nephilidae > Trichonephila > Trichonephila clavipes. Next base: position 158,413 of record BMAU01006828.1, read on the forward strand.
AATTCTTTCGATGATAAAGTCAGACAGTCCAATAATACAGAAAACTATCTAACTTTGGCTGATGTTTTCGTATTTTGTTCATCCTCAGAAGGGAAACCTTTTCGTGTGAAACGATTTTCGTTCCTTGTTAAGAGAAAAAAAATACATGAAATTACTAGTAGTTTGTCGGAACCGTTGTATTATTTCGTGTTAACCGATATTTCGTTTTAAGCGTTTTCGTGTTAAACGTATTTCACTGTATATAAAAAATACTGAAATTTTATAGCAATGCATGTTATTTTTACACACCTTTAGATTTTTAAATCACTGAATTACTTCTCTCGGTGATTGCTTCATAAATTGTATTCATTTTTCTATACATATTTTTTCAATTATAATTTTCCCATCATTACTTCTATACAGGGGGCGTAGCTACCGCCGTATCAATGATATGGAGCTCCCAAGCTACAGGGGCCCCAACACGTGTAACTAAAGTGCCACTAACAGGCCTTTCATTTCTAAAAAAGGGTCTGGAAGGAATTTTGAAACGGGGCCCACTCAGAATTAGCTACGCCAGTGCTTCTATATATATATTATGACCATATTTCAAAGTATTCTGTTTTGTAAGAGATTACGTTTTTCTAAATAAGAATGTTATTCTTTAGAATTTTAAAATTCTTTCAAAAAAGATAAATAATCCATTAAAATTTTCAAAAAAACGTGTAAACTTATTTTTAAATTGGTATTGGTTAGAATTTGTATTTTAATATACTCGAATAATAAATCTCTTTAATTTCTCTTCTTTTTTTCCAAAACAACAACTTATTTTACTAATTGGTGAAAATATGTTTACTTTTATGAGCCTATAATAACGAAAATTTAATTCAGATTTGAAGTATTGCATAAAAGTACGCTGTGTATTCATCCAATTAAAAATAATTCTCCTTTTTTGTACTTATTTTAAAACTTCCTTTCTTATTTTGCTTTTAATTATATTTAAAGACTGAAACTTACACTTGTAATAACACGGAAAATACTACATTTGAATACGAGAAATATTTGAGAAATTTTGCTGTGAGCTTATTCATAAATGTGTCTAAACACTTGTCAAGTGCGTGTTACGTTTTGTAAACACGTAAAACGGAGGAATGGAGAGAATGTTATATTTGTGCCTTTCTGCAGTGGCGTAACGTACATCTCCGCATCGCGGACGGGCCCAAAGCCTGACTGCTGCCAAGTACCTTCCCCAGGGGTGGCGAGCCTTTATGAATTAACGTGCCATTTTTTAAAAGAAGTGTTTAATGAGGTATAGACATGCCATCAAATAAACTTTTACTTGTGATGATTGGGAAATAACAACACAAAACTCTTTGTTTACCACGAAAAAATGCCCTTTGCACTGTATAGTTGTAAAAGTTTTCTTTATACGTGTAATTCAAATTAAGGTAAACATTAATGTGACTTCTGTTGTTGCAGATTGGATAACAAATGATTTATATTGGGATTGTAACATGTTACTTTTAGTAGAATGCATGCTGAATTGGAGTCATCTGCCAAACGGTCTCTAAGCAATTGATTTTTTTGCTGTGGTTTACTCTTTTGACAAAGGGATTAGTGATTTGTTTCAAAATGCCGTTTGACAGACAATGTTCTGCATACAATGTTTAGTAGAATGCATGCTGAATTGGTGTCATATGCCAAACGGTCTCTAAGCAATTGATTTTTTTGCTGTGGTTTACTCTTTTGACAAAGGGATTAGTGATTTGTTTCAAAGTGCCGTTTTACAGACAATGTTCTGCATGCAATGTTTAGTAGAATGCATGCTGAATTGGTGTCATCTGCCAAACGGTCTCTAAGCAATTAATTTTTTTGCTGTGGTTTACTCTTTTGACAAAGGGATTAGTGATTTGTTTCAAAATGCCGTTTTACAGACAGTGTTCTGCATACCACTATTCCAGAACATAAAACACGCACCGCTTTGTCGCCTTTACTAATAATGCCATATTTCTGGATTCACAAAATTTGAAATTCTCTGTTACACTTACTAATTTGCTTTTTTTGTTGTTGTTCTTTTGTTGAACTAGTCATGTTAAATAACTGTTAAAATTCCTAAATATAACACAAATAAACTGTAAAATATAGTTGTGTCAATGAAATTGACTATCTTATGTGTAGACAAACTTTGCATCATAAGCAATTGTAGTCCACGACGTAACTAAGGCAAGACAATAACGAACCAGTGCGCAACAATCACTTGCGTTTGTTCGTAATACTTCATAGTGGACTTAGTTATCTAGATATTCTAATATATATTATAAATGTGAAAGTTTGTGAAGATGTTTGGGAGTCTTTCACGCAAAAACAACTGAATGGATTTTAATGAAACTTTACAATAGTATAGCTTATACATCAGAATAACACATAGGATATAATTTATAGATATTGTGTGAAGTGTCCAAAATATAACAATAATTGTCAAGTAAGTAGGAAAAAATTCCGCCATCTGCAAAAAAGCCCGCGATAGCAAATATCTATCTTTTATGTGTGAAGCTAACCTTTGCATTTTGTTTTGTCTACGCCAGGAACTGCGAAAGTTTGAACAGGCAGAGTGTGAGGCTGATTACAATTTTAACATAAAAAAATACAACACAAAAAGTAATATTAACGTATTACACTTCCAGATATAAATTATTTATACTATTTTAATCGAAAAAATAACATTGTTTATTTGCTTATGATTTTAGAAAAGTTCGAGTATGTTACGTTCGCCAATTTTTAAATCTTAATATTTACGGACTGCGCAATATTATTTAAAGTAAAAATTCGCTGAAATTCTAAAGACAAAACACACACAGACAACTATTCTATAAAAATCCATGCAAAAACGAATACGTCTCGAATCAGTCAACATGAAAAAGAATGCATTTTAACCAAGATTGATTATCGCCGTTTTTCAGATAAAGCTTTTCACTGCTTTTTAAATCGTGCTATATAGTTTTCAGTTATGGTAATTTAAGGTCGCTTACACAGAATTCGAAGATTCCGTGTACTTTTCGATTTACACAACGTGAGAAAAAACGATAGTTGATAGTTTGAATGACGTTAGTGAAATTATTTTGTAAGTTAAATATTAACAGGAAGAAAGAGGTCCTCACACTCAATAAATGTCTTTTAAATTCAACGTAAGATCGATTCTCCCATTTGAATGCAAAGTTGTAATAATAGTTTCCATTAAGCAAGGCGATAATTTAAAATTTAAATACTATTTATAGTGGATAAAAAATATTAAAACAAATTTACAGTTCAAAAGATAATATCGAAATACAAAACAAACTTAGTTGAAAAAGGCCCAGTGTAGGACACCCATTTCACTACACTTGAAGAACGGTGGATAGTTAGGAATATTATAAATCAATAACAAAACTACAGTAAAATTGATACTGGATGTATATCGAAGGTTTTACAAGTCTGTCAATGCACAATTCTAAACCTTTCAAGAAAGTATAATAATAAGTATTATAATAATTAGTAAAAAAGGTAGTTTTAATATTTTAAAAAAAATAGAAGACAAAATAACACTTTTATTCAACTGAGAATTACTTAAATAAATTTTAATTCTTTATAGTATTTTATTTTTTAAATATGTTGCATCAGTTAAAATATACTCAAATTTTAAATATTTGATAACTACTTATCAAATTCAAGGTTTTTATAACTTCTTCATTTATAAAAATAATTGCATGAAACTTTTTTTCCGTTTATCGAACATTTCAAAAAATACTCACAATTTTAATTCAACATTTAATACAGTTGTGACATTTTGTAATTATAAAAATTTCTACTTTTCTGGACATACAACTATTTTTAAAAAGGTACATTTTCGTTTTAGGGTCCTTAAAAGTTGCAAAGTAAGTGAGCAAATATTAAGGTCCCACTGTTCACTTACTCAAGAGATATCATAGCGAGAGGGGAAGGGGAATTTCCATGACAATGTGTTATGCATTTAGAAATGTTCAAGCAACGCTGGGAGAAAATAAACCTGTCTGACAGAAAAGAAGCAAAAAAAAAAAAAAAAAAAAAAAAAAAATATTCGAAACAGTGAATTTTAAATTATACACTCGGAAAAAGGCCGAGCAACATCGGGCTAAGCGGAGGAGGGGGTGAAAGTCATTTTGAAAAAGAGTATTAGAATTGCTGATTTTATGAAGGAAAGGGAACATTTTTATAAAAGTAGAGAAGCCCGAACAACGCCGGGCCATGCAGCTAGTATATTATAAATGCAAAAGTTTGTGAGGATGTTTGGGAGTCTTTCACGCAAAAACAACTGAATGGATTTTTATGAAACTTTACAGTAATATAGCTTATACGTCAGAATAACACATAGACTATAATTTATAGCATAGGCTATAATTTATAAAGATATTGTGAGAAGTGTCCAAAATATAACAATATTTGTCAAGTAAGTAGGAAAAAATTCTGCCGTCTGCAAGCTATTCTGGCGTGCGCGGCGAAAAAGCCCACCACAGCATATATTTATCTATCTTTTGTTTGTGAAAAACCATTTTTATTTTCGCTACGCAAAGCGCTCGCTTCTAATTAATTCCTGTGATCAGCATATCCCTAATTTTTTTTTATTTCAGAATCAAACTAAGTTTTGAAGGGAGAGGTTGTTATAAATCTCTCTTTATTTGAATGTTTTTTTAATAATTTTGTTATGCACATTTGGTAGTAAGAAATTGATCTTTTTTCAAAATAAATGCTTTTATCGGTTCTGGTACTTAAAGTAAATAAACTTTCTCTTTCACACTGCATCATTTTGGCATATTTGCATAGTTTGTTTGTGGTTAGTAGTTAATTATAACGCTATAATTTTAATTGAATAGGCGGATATTACATTTTTAAGTATAAAAATAATTATAACTACTGTACTGTATTTTTTGGAGTGAGTGAATATTAACGTCGCACTGTGTTCAGCTACACGAGGGCTTTTGGCAACAGACCACGTAATTTTGAACCATGGTCAAGTGACGTGGGTGACACCTGAGCTGACACCCCTTCTCCTAACTACCACACTACACCACACCAACTTAGAAAGAATATTCTACCAATACTTAGCAGGAATATTCTTTGAAATCCACTCTTCCAAGATATATGGCAGCACGGGTTCTATGATGAGTATTTTAGCGAGGAAGGAGAATAGTTTTGTAGCAGATATGCGTTTTCAGCAAACGGTGTTTTCAGCGGATTGCAAAGATTATTATTTTTGTCCCGAAAAAATAGTTCATGTCAAAATTTAAGTGTCTTATATTTTTGTATGTTGATGAAGACCTTAGAAAACGATTTGACTATTTATTTTAAGTGGACGGTGTATATAATTAATTTTGCAGTGGAATATCTTTAATTAATTTATTAGCTCTAACGGATTAAATTTCCCAAAGTGGAGTATTTCGTTTATGTATATCCCTTAATTTTCAATGCAGTGATCCAAAAAAAAATATTGCATGAAAAAAACTGCAGTAAATCAATGTGGTAGATAAAGCATTAACGTGCATCGCTTCCCTACACGGCGGGTCTTACAAAGCTCTAATAAAGCTCGAGCTATGAAAGTAGCTAGACATTTGTCACCTTGACTCTATCGTTATCATTTCGCTGTGTTTTTCATTGAATCGCTATTATAGCCATTATAATTTAAGAAACGGCGTTGCTTGCGAATATTACAATTTTAACGTAAAATGAATACAACAGAAAGTAATATTAATGTATTACACTTTCAGATATAAATTATTTACACTACTTTAAGCGTTCATTACGCAAAATTTTTAACAATGTGTTACTTTTGCTGAGCAGAGATCAGCTTAGGGAGGTATTTTCAAAAATCGACCCTCAAGAGTGTTACGGGGAATTATAAATTAAAAAAAAAATCCTTTTTATCAGCTATTAGATCTACATACTTAAAATTTGATAAAGGCGTTTTTTTCCCTTTTTTTTTTTTTTTTTTGTTTAGCTGAGATATGCAAAAAGCTTTTTTTGTTTAATTTGCAATTCACGTAAAATTAACTCATTAAAAACTTCTTTATCCTTCCTTCAATCTGTGTTGTTTAATTTTTCAGTTCACCCGTGCGAATAATGGGTATACCAGCTAGTTTTGAAATAAAATACAAACCATTTTGATCGCTTGCGTGCCCACTGGTTCGCCATCCCTGACCTACCCTTTGTAAAATCCAACTTTGGGGCGGGGGCCAAAAACCCGACTTTCTAGGGGGTCTCAAATGTTCTCAGTCACGTGAATTTGCAATTCACGTAAAATTAACTCATTAAAATCTTCTTTTTTCCTTCAATCTGTGTTGTTTAATTTTTCAGTTCACCCGTGCGAATAACGGGTATACCAGCTAGTTTTGAAATAAAATACAAACCATTTTGATCGCTTGCGTGCCCACTGGTTCGCCATCCCTGACCTACCCTTTGTAAAATCCAACTTTGGGGCGGGGGCCAAAAACCCGACTTTCTAGGGGGTCTCAAATGTTCTCAGTCACGCCACTGTGTTTCTGTGAGGTTTGTTTATCTTAGTTATATACCGGATGAGAGGGATTGGCTGAATGCATTCAGAAAATAACGATTCCCCCCCCCCTCTATAATCAATTGAAAGATCCTGCGCTTGTATTTCACGTTGCGAAGCGTAATCATGATGTAGGCAGGCTAGTCTAACTTTTTTTAAACTGTTACGAAAAAATAAACAAGATTCAGTGTAATCCAGTTTATGTTCCGAACGAAAAACTTTTGTTGAATTAGATTGGAAGAATTTGGCTTCATGAATGTTTGATTTTCAGAATTAGTTTATTTAGGCACATGGGATAGGAAGTAAAATCTAATCATTCTTTCTCATTACGCTTGTTTTGAAATAAATTCTCAACCATATCTTTGTTTCGAGAACACTTAAAAAACACTTGCTACCTCGATGGTATCCGTTATTTAGGGGGTTTAGAAATATTTAGTTGCAGCATTTTTTCGCTCTAAATCTATATTGTAATATTTTAAAATCTTTTTATCTATGATTTTCTTAAGTAAAAAAAAAAAAAAATACTAATTTTTTGTTTTGTGTAGATACAGTAATACACAACTAATTTCACATTCCATGCTTAGCAATAAAGAAACAATTTTTTAAAAAAATCCTTTAAAAGTAAAATATGTATTTTTCTTTTACCGTCAAAATTCCTTTCACTTCTTTTTATCAATAAAATGTTAATTATTTGGAGAGTGCTTCGCTATCGATTTGTTTAACATGATCTTATTCACGAAGAATGTGCATTGAGTAAATTTGGTGCCTTTTTTATTACAATGATACATTTTTTTTTTGTAAATGGACTTTATTTTGCATATTAGTGTAAGATGATTATCTTTTCTCAGTATTGCACAGATAGCTACAAATTTAGTCAAAATTTGCCTCTTTTTTTTAAAAAAGAAAAAACAATACAAGAGAAATTTCGTAGTACGAAAGAGGGGGGGGGGATCAAATATATATACATTAACGTTCTATTTTAGGTTTCTTTTCTTTCCATTTTTGAGCTGTACGCAAATTCCTGATTTGCCATTTTCAGGGGAATGTGTCAGCAGTTAATTGTTTAATTAATTTGCTTGAATAAAGAGGTTTATAATATGTTTTTTCACCGATTCATTCTGTTGGAAGTTAAAGTAGTTATTGGATTTTCATTTTACTGGGGATTGTTAGAAACATTTTAAGAGTTTAATTTGAAGTTGTTTGAGTGTGCTATTCGAGTTGCGAACCCGAACCCTCGTTTATTTTATACTTCTCCCCTTTTGATCCTTAAATGGAGCTCAAGTCAAGTAACGGTCTCTTGGCTTTCAAAGTCAAGGGGGCAATTGTTAGGTATAGATGACACCAGAATGCTGGAAATTATCCGTGACAGGAAACTTTTCAGGTGTGCCATCCTCCAGGAATATCTCTCAGGTAGGTTCATTCCCAATTTTGACTTCATTGGTTGCAGAAGCAGTTCATCATCAGACCAACCAATGATACTCGGTTGTAAGCAGTTCCTCTCTTTGTTCTCCTCTGATTTGGTAAGTTTAATATTACTTTTTAAATTTAATATAAAGTAATTTAATATTAAGTAAGTTTAATATTACATTTTAAAAAGATTTCAACTTCATTTGAAATCTTTTTAATGTAGCTAATTTCATTCTTATTAATGGGCCGATGTAATTACTTTCTTCGTGATGTTTAATTTGATCGTTTTTGAGTGAAAAATCATTGTTTAATGTCCACTTTTTTCAGTGAAAAACCATTGTTTATTGTCCATTTACTTTTTTGAATGAAAAAACATTCTTTATTTTCTATTTTGATTATCTGAAATACGCATTGAAAAATACATATTTCGATTTTAATCTTATGACCAGTTTAAAAATTTTGATGAGTTTTGAAACTTTTTCAGTGGTGTTAGAATATTCAATTTTTTTTTTAAAAAAAAAAAATTTGATGACTATTTGTTCTGGTTATTTTTTAAATTCATTTTATTTTTTAAAGAAGTGATCTAGTGTATATTGATTTACGTTCAATCTGATTTCACTTAAAAATGCGTAATTCAAATAATCAATCTATGATGTAATATGGTTTATTAATCTTTATCAATCTATGATGTAATATGGTTTATTAATCTTTATCAATCTATGATGTAATATGGTTTATTAATCTTTATCAATCTATGATGTAATATGGTTTATTAATCTTTATCAATCTATGATGTAATATGATTTATCAATCTATGGTGTAATATGGTTTATCAATCTTTATCAATCTGTGATGTAATGTGGTAATATCTTAAAGAGCTTTAGTTCTTACTTATTTTTAAATTTTAATGTAATTTAAATTAATTTAATCAAAGAAATTTTTCTCTGCCATTTTTTATACTTTAATTTCATGCATAATATACTCTAGTTGAATATTGCTATTGGAAATAAACAAGGTACCTTCCTATTGTGATTTTAATGATTTCCTTTTTATTTAGAGGATTGCTTCCTAATTTAAAATTTAATTCATTGCGTGGGTAAACATTTGAGTTTCATTTTGCTCATTCCTTACCGTTAAATATTTTCCTAATAAAAATGAGTAAACACACAAATACGTGCTTACAAATAGGGGACAAAAATTTTCCCTCCAAGGTATTTGAAATCCCCTGACGTATAAATAAAGCTTATCCTCTTTGTTTTTTCATTGCTACAACTTATTTTAGTCTGTATCTATGTAGTTCCCCCTCCCCCATTCCCTTTCCATAGACTTCCCCCTTAAGTTAGACTGGCGAAATACCTCATTCTTTTCTTTGTTATTTGTTACCATTTCACGTCACTGTAAAGACAATGTCAATAATCTCCAAATAGATCTACCTTTCTGCTTATTGAGCACCCCAAGTTCAGGTGTTCTTTTTCTCACAAAAGAAATTCGTAGATAGATGTTGGCGAGATAAGCAACGATAACCGACTCTACATTTTCTCTTTCATCAATCAGAACTCTTCCAGCTCCATGTTATTTGATTCTTAAGGATCCCTCTCCCCTATTTCTTCCCTCCGACTTTAGTATGGACTTCTTGTTATTCGACAACTTTAGTAGCTTACCCTGGTTTTATGTCTCTGTAATAAGCAATAGCCCTTCTTTTTCTGAGGTCACTTCTAGCTACTATTGCCTTTTTTTTATACCTTTCTATCAGTCCTTTTATGAAGGATACATCTTCATTTAGACTTGTCTTAAAAGGATTTTCTATAGCATAACGGGATCGAAAAGAAATTGTCTTTGGAACTGTTCCTGTCCCTTTATTAGTTTGCCGGTATTTTCGTCCAAATTAGTGAGGTGGAATTGCTTTGTTTCTTACTTTTCGAAGTTATCTATAAAACATTTGGAATTCAATAATTTTGTTATTCAGGAAGTGGAAAAGAGATAATAAATGTAGTTTTATTCTTATGATTTGTATTTTATTTTCTTTTACGTACCAGTATTTTTTTTAAAAAAATTATAATATTTCTTGGAAAATAATTGGTTTTTGAGATGATTACTAATGAATTGTGTTAAAGGTTATATTTTGAAATAAATAACTTGATAATAATTTGTATGTAGCTAGTTAAAATTTAAAGAAACTTTTATGCAAGTGCATAATTACTAGAAAGCTTGTTAACTTTTTAAAACATTTAATTCGTATTGTTTTTACTGTTCAGTTAATTTTCAAAACGAAATGGCTTGGTATCTTAACTATAACTAATTAACTCTCAAAGAATATTATATGTATATTAATATAAGAATATTATACTAATATATGGCTCTCATAGTCTGTTGCGCCACTGAGTTAAGTATAAGAATATTGTATGTATTATTAATATTTTATGAAAATATTTATTTGTACTGACCTTACTTCAGGGCTAAGTCCCAAGAATATGCATGTATATGTGTTCTGTATTGTGAAGGATCTTATTTAAAACTACCTTTCTCAAATTCAACAAACAATTTAGATATAATGATTATTTTCTAAATTCGAAAATTCCACCATAATTTTAAACAAAACTTAAAATAGCGCATGTAAGTGGCTGCTCAATTAATAAACAGGCACAAAAATAAAAGAGTGTGACTTAAGTAGAACACAAACAAAGTATTAAATTATTACACTAAATGTAACTCTGTTTAAGGTTTCATCTATTCTTATTTTGGAAATCTTCTGTAATTAACTTTACGACGGGAATGCCATTTAATCCTTTGGTAATTAAATAATCAATACTTTCTATTGATGTTGAGTTATTTCTATTTAATAGGATTAAGTATTTTATTATTATTCTAAAAAGCTTTTAATCTTAAAATATGTGTAGACTTTTCAGCTGTTAGAAATATTGCTCTTAATGTAGTTTTAAAATTAATAACTATAGTTGCGTGAATTAACTTAAGAAGTAAATCAGGAGTTGAATAAATTATAGAAATTATTTCAGTTCTTCTTTAATGAGGTTTAAATAAATTTTAAATTTAAATCTTCAAATGCAGTCGGTTTAAGTAGTTGACAGGAATGTTTTTCACTTTTTCACAGCTCCCAGGAGTTGACCGTTTCCCAAAAGCTATCTTGAATACCAATATCCTGATATCAAACTTGAATTTGTTAAATAAACATTTGAAAACATTCTTTCACAACTTTTTCTTTTCAATACTCAACCACTTCTCTGTGAAACGGATTTTTCACTTAAATGGTATAAGCCTATTTGCATTTCTATGGTCGATCTTTTTATTTCGTTTAACCATTTCGGTATTTCCAGTGAGAGATGATCCAATATGCGCGCATTAGTATTTTTTAAAAAAGTTTAGTAATGTTTGGAAGATGTTCATCAATCTTTTATGAAAAGTTAATTGCAATATTGCTTGAATTTTTGTTGATAATTGAAACTTCTCTAATTCGTTTTCAGTCTATTGCAGGAAAAAAAGAAGAAATAAACCGATATTTTATTTCTTTTCTGTCAAAACCTAACTATATTTTTATTGTTAGAAAACTTTTAGTGACGAATTAAGTATCAAAATAATTGATGCTAGCAGTCGCCAACATTTAAAACTTCATGAACCTTTAAATGTATTATTTATATTTGACTGACCACTATAACTATAATGTCATTTATTTACATTTCTATTTACATTTCCATATCACTGAAAAGTAACACACACACACTTCACAAAAATTAAGAACAAACTATCAACGAGAGCAAATCAATATCAACAAAATGAATTATTATGCGGCCAATTTACCATGATTGCCAACTCTCACTTAGAAATGTCGATAGAAACACCTGCAAAAGAAGCTAAAAAGTCATTTAACTCAGTGATCTGCAACCCGCGGTCTTTGGATCAAATGGTGCCGGGCCGCCTAAAGAACATTAAACTATTGCCATTTTATTTAAAGTGGTGCATTTATCTCTCGGATTTGCGCAACTTTCCACGGAAATCACTTTTGTTCATTTTTGGTGTAACTATATTTTATTCTGAAGACATATTTAAATGTAACTAAACTAAAATTGTTAAATCAAAGCAATCTAAAATATAAACAATCAACGTGTCCCACCCTCAGCGGGCCGTGGTAAAATTATCAAACGTGGACCGGTTCGCAGTGATAAAAAGGTTGCGGAGCACTGATTTAACTCATTAAGCATTTTGCTAAAAGTAGTTGCTAAATTTTTTTAAAAAAAGAAGTATATTCCATATTTCATAATACGTTTTGTTACTCATTTTTAAAACTGAATGTTCATAAAAATATAAATGTCAGTATTTCTCTGCGGATCATCAAAATTTTTTCTCAGACCACCTGTTGGAAACCGTTGGCTTATAATGTTATTTAAAATTCTACACAGATATAACCATACACAACTCATAATTTGTTTGTTTTCTTCTTTTTCCATCTTTTCTATCAGGTAAACCAGTGCCGCACACAGGAATTTTCAAGGGAGGTGGGAAGGGTCGAAAGTCCACCATTTTCGTATTATACCCCAATACGCCGCCGAACATTCTCTTTTGATTTTGTCGATTGTCGAGTAAAAGGCAGTAAAAAATAAACTATTAAATAAATAATTTGTATTAACTAATAAAATAAATTTAATAACAAATATGTAGTTAAATTTTATGTACTATATACATAGGATTATAATCAATCGAGAAAAAGTCATGGACGATGGTAGGTCTGGACCCGTGCCCCCCCCCCTCGTGTGCGCCACTGACGTAAACCCATAATTACAGTTTATTCAATCGATGAAATTATGTATGCCTTCTATAGTTAGTATCTAAAACTTTATAAAGAGTGTTTTTTTTCCAGGTATAGAAGTTTAAGTTGGGATTACTTTCCAAGATGGCGACCGATTTAACAGCTGTCAAGTGATTTATTCTCAGTTTGGTTTGGCAATTCATCAAAACGATCATCAAGCAAGGCGTAGATTCGTCGAATGGGCCCAAAACGAGATTGCCGTTGTTCCCGATTTTCATAAGCGAATTTTGTTTAGCGATGAAGCGCACTTCTGGTTGAATGGCTACGTCAACAAATAAAACTGCCGCATTTGGAGTGAAGCTAATCCACAAGTGTATGTCGAAACACCGTTACTTCTAGAAAAACTGACTGTTTGGTGCGCTTTATGGGCTGGTGGAATCATTGGTCCGTACTTCTTCAAAAACGATGAAGGCCACAACGTTACAGTCAATGGTGATCGGTATAGAGCCATGATTACTAACTTTTTCATTCCTGAATTGAACAATCATGATGTCCAGGAGATGTGGTTCCAACAAGACGGCGCAACATGTCACACAGCTCGTGCAACAATCGATTTATTGAAAGACACGTTTGGTGACCGCCTAATTTCACGTTTTGGACCTGTGAATTGGCCTCCAAGATCTTGTGATTTAACACCGCTAGACTATTTTCTGTGGGGCTATGTAAAGTCATTGGTCTATGCGGATAAGCCACAAACGCTTGACCATTTGGAAGACAACATTCGCCGTGTTATTGCCGATATACGGCCACAAATGTTGGAAAAAGTAATCGAAAATTGGATGTCCAGATTGAACTACATCGGAGCTAGCCGTGGCAGTCCTATGCCAGAAATCATATTTAAAATGTAATGCCACAAGATTATCTTTCGAATAAAAAAAAATCATGTCAATCGAATAATACATCGTTGTTTTATTGCAATTTAAAGTTCTATACCTCTAAAAAAACACCCTTTACATTTACAAAATTACGAAAGGTATCCTATTGGTGCATTTATTATTTTTAGGATTTTTTTTGCAATATACTAGTGTGTTTTGATGGTATCATAGTGTTGCAATTTATATTATTTCTATTTTGGATAATCATTATTTAATATTTTAAATGTTAAATTTTGTGGCAAAGCAAAATTACGAAAAAAAAAAAATTCTGACGTCATTATTAGGCTAACCCTCAAACTTTCAACTTTATTTCTGGAATGTTTCGCGCTTTTCCTCCAAAAACTCTTTAATTACTTTCTCTTAAGTCGTCACTGAGGTATAACGCAAGGCTCGCTTCAGAATTTTGTGTGAAACACTGCTACAGATGAACAGTTTACGTGAAATGAAGTGAAGAGCTGCAGAATAAAATAATTCTTTGGCAAAACCGTTATCACTTGCTTGACTTTCAACCCCATACTTAGATCCATCACATTTTTCCTTCCTTCTCTTTAATGGTTTCTGTGTTCGCATGATTTCTGTTTTACCTTGCCTTTCCCTCAATCTGAGTTGTTTTCTACATTATGGTCCATTAGCTTGTCTGACAACTTTTTGCTTCGTTGTAATCGTTTGTACTTGAAATTTTGCCGTATAATTCTTTTCCCCCCTCCATATTAGATATTTATCAGATTTCACATGGTAATATTCATAATTAAGGAGTTAAAATTCAGTTGTTCGTTATTGTAAAATTACTATTTATGTGCAGCTTCATTTATGAAGCGCGCAAATATTGGAAATATAGTACTGAAAATTTGTTATCTCTCATTTATTCGTATTATTGTCGCATTATTTAAAAATAAAAATGGGTTTTGTGTAATTATTTTGAAAAATTAAATATCACATTGCTCTCTGTTATTCCTTGTGGGAGAGATAGATATATACATATATTTTTTAACAGAATGTATATTAAAAAAGAAAACTTCTGCTTGACAACTGCTGCTTATTACTCCTTTTCAGTTTATTTGTAGTAGGTTTTTATTTCTTGATTTATTTTATTGTTCGAACTTATTTCCTATATTTAGTTCGTATTACTCCATTTTTAGTGTAATATGCTTTTGCTCCTTTTGTGATAGTAAGAAAAAGTTGAAGAGCTATTGTTTCAGAAATACTAATTTACATTTCTGATTGTTGCAGGAACGAAGCAGATATATTGAGTAATTTTAGTTCATTATTATATTCGTAACTGTTAATACTAATGAAGCTGGTATTTTTACTATATACTCTGTCACTGTTATAAGTTTTTTTTTTTTTTTTTTGCTCACTTTTAGTAAAAATTAAATATTGAATAATATTTAACAGTGTGTTGTGTGATATTTACAGCAAACAGCGTGTGAGTAAATTACAATAATACCTCGACTTACGTTACCCCGACTTGCTCGAACCCGGAGTTAAGCGATTTTCAAATCTTGTCGATTTGTCTCCCCCCTCCCATCACTGAAACTTAGGCGGAATCAGTACCAGAGCCTGATGAAATTGATAATCTGATTGAGAAAAAATTGCTTTTCTTGCCAGGAAAATAAGTTTAGAAATTTATAGTGATGGCGTTCAATAACTGGTGGATTCCCACTATCAGGAGTTGGCAATTGATGAGCTCATAGAAATGCATGATCATGAGTAAGACATTAAAGAATTGAAATCTTAAAATCCAGTTCAATCAGAAGATCGAATAACGGTTAAGAATTTGACAAAGGCAGTTTAATTGAAAATGGGTTATAAATTTTAGGAAATATAGACTCCAACGACGAACGTAATTTTTCAACAAAACGAGGAATAAAAACATTATTACAGTGCCTCTCAAACTTTTAATATTTGCGACCCAATATTCAATCAGAATTTCCATCGCGCCCCCCTTCCATACAATAACAAATGTTTTGAATTCGATTATACTACACTTTGACGCTAAAGCTACAATACGATTTTAACCTCTTAAAAATTATTGGCATGTATATACGTCTCGTTCAGCCAAAACGTTAATTGTCTCGGACATACGTATTCGTCGTTCCGAAATACGATCTTTTCTGTGCACTTCTACCCATAAAATTATTTCGAAGGCTTTGGAATGCAATAAAAGGACTTTGACAGAGTTTGAGAAGGATTTACTTATTTCGGAGGATTTTTACTTATTTATTCCTCCCCCTCCAATACATCACATGCGCCACATATCGCGTCTGTGTGGAAAACTGTGTCATTGGGGGAGCGAACTGCGTAACTTTTAATCAGCATTTAAATGATTAATTATAAATAGTACAAATTATTAAGATAATTGTTAATTTTTGTATATAAATTTAAGCATGACAAGCCCATGGGCTCACTGGTAATTATTAAACTTGTCCTTAACTTAGTATTGTTAAATTAATTATAAAATATACATCACGTGCAATACTGACACATTTATAAGTGTGTTATATCAGTGTAAATGTGTACTTTTTATTTTTTATTATGTCTGAATGGGATTTTTTGTTTACCTTCAGTAAATTAATAATTTTTTTAAATAATCTTTTGTTTTCGACTTTTCAATTTGCTCGCGCCCCCCTCGTAGAGTTATCACGCCCCCCAGTTTGAGAAACGCTGCATTATTAGCATACTACGAAATTTTGTGGGAGAAAAAAATCTTTGAGACGGCAGACCACATTTTGTTAGATTTTATGAAACCTACATCACACACACAAAATAACTTCGGTTTGCATTTTTTTATTTGTGTTATCTGACTTTATAAAACATTTTTTTTTTTGTAAATTTTCATTTTATTTGTCCCCAATTTAAAGTAACTTGTATACATTTATTTGCAGAATTATACCCTGACTTACGCGGTTATCACTCAGTCCCACCTATCGCGTAAGTTCGGGGTATTACTGTATTTTTAATTAATGTTTCATTGAAATTTGCGATGCCATATTCTCGGTTATAATTTCGAAATTGATTTTATTTAATAAATGAATTTTTCGAATTCCTTGATTTTCTTTTTTTAAAATTCTTATATGAATTAGCATATGCATGAATATTTTCTTTTATTTTTTCATCAATAGCCAAACTTATATATGTTTACAATATCTGCATATTTGTTGCAATGCGTATCGGTTTATTTCAAATTTCACTTTATTTTACATTTACACATTAAATTTTCTTTGTTCATAATCATCAATCCTTCTTATCCCTTTATCTACCGCATTATGATTTACTGTAGTTTTTTTCATGCAATATATATATTTTTTGAATCACTATTGAAAATTTAAGGGATATACATGAACAAAATACTCAACTTTGGGAAATTTAATCCGTTAGAGCTAATTAATTAAAGATATTCAATTATATACACTATTTACTTAAAATAAATAGTCAAATCGCTTTCTAAGATCTTCATAAACATACAAAACAAAATTAATAAGACATTTACCTTTTGACATTAACTTTTTTTTCGGAACAAAAAAAGACAGTTTTCGTAAGCTGCTGAAAACGCAATTTCTGCTATAAAACTATTCGCCTTCCCCCCTAAAATCTCACCATAAAACCCGTGGTGCCATAAATCTTGGAAGAGTGGATTTAAAAGAATATTCCTGCTAAGTATCGTCAGAGTATTCGTAAAAATGGTTATTCTATTTAATTTTAAAGTGAGTGGTACTTATAAGTACATCTGGTAGATAAAGCGTTAAATTGCTTTTATCTCATTTTGTCAATGGTTTATATCATTACATATTTTGATTTCTTTAAATTTTTTTTCAAATGCAGGAATAACACTGTTAGTTGATGGGATTAACTTTAAATAATTAAAAACTTCCATTAGATTCTAATAACCGCTTTTAGTACCTGCTACCTTCCAGATGCTCTTACCATGCCGAAACTGAAGCCTGTTTTATTGTCTTAAAACCGTTTCCGTTCCCTAAGGCTTGGATTTACTTTTATTGCATCCGTCACATCACCGATTCCCTTTTCTCTTATTAGGCAGCCTCATGTGATTATTTCTATAGGATTATTTCTAGGTGAATTTAGATTTCTCTTTGTTGTCTGAGAGAGTCCCTGTAGGGAAAACACTGTCTTGATAAAATGTATCTGCATATCTTTACTTTTGTTTTCTCTTGATAGATTTGTTTAGTTATTTTCCTGAATTCAATTAATTAGTTTTGAAATTGGGAACGTTGATCTTAATAGGAAGGGTTTAATGTATTTGATTTGAGCGAAGTGAGTTTATAATCGAATAACTAATTAAGAAACAAATTTATTTATTTATAATACGAAATAACTTTTGTTGTGTACTAGAAACTCCAGTTTCTCGTCGCTCGTAGAAAAACTGTAATATTTACGGAGTAATGCTCACAGTTATCGTCATTTTTAAATATTGAAAGTGGTTTTAGTCGCATGTGTTTCAATACTCGTACTTAGATTCATTTTGCACCTGTTAGAGGAAAGCATTTGCAATAAACGCATATTTATGTGGCCTATAAACTGCATTTTCTCACGCTACTTTTAGTAAATATATGTACATTTTTACGTAGAAATGTAATTAGTTTTCCATATAAAACTTAATAAAAATGTTTCTTATTGATGCCTTTATACCTATTTGTGGGATGAATTGATGTAATACTATATATTTAGTAAAATTTCTGGTATTCAGGAGAGGAGCAAGTATTTTATACATTTATATTCTTTTTGTAGGTAATTGAGTAAAATATCAAATAAAAATGATGTAAACGAAATTGAAATGCAATTGTAGGAATGCTTTTTAATTTCATTTTCTTTATTCAAAATTTTGACCCCATTCTAAAAATAAAATACTTCTATAGCATTAACATTTTCAGTTTCCGTAATAATGGTCCTTTTCTATTTACACATTTTCCACTAGGAAAACGTACAAATGAAAATCGGGTATTTATAACACCGAACGCGACCTTTCTTTTGTCTTTTGGGAATATCTTTGGTAAACACGAGAAACGTGCCCCTGGGATGCCGTAGCATCTTTCTTTTCAGTCCTCATTTTTGCCAATCAACACGCTTGCCTTTTCCCCTTCCTTCACATACATATATATATATATATACATTTAACTTTAATTTACACACTTAAATTTACTAGAAACCCAGAGTAGTGCTCGGTGCAATTTGGCAAAATGTAGCCCTAGTGACGAAAAAAAAAATGAAAATTGAATCTGTTACTAGCAGTGAGTCAATAAGAAAGTCTAACAATCATTAATAACATATAATGTATTTTAACCAATTTATGGATCAACTTCATAATGAAAAAACGATGCGTATCTAGAATGATACTTTTTGGAATAGAACGTAAACTTTTATGTACATTCTTCTTCACCTCTTCCCGGTTCATTTTATTATATTCTTTTCTCTATTTTTATTGGTACAATTTAAATATTTTTGAAGTCAATAAAGAAATGGAATGTGTGTGTGTGTGTGTGATGGTGGTTGTCTTACTGATTGACTAAGAACAAAGACAGCTATTTTTTTTATATAAAGTCTTATTTATTCAAATATTTAAATTTTTATCTCTAATATGCATTTTTTTTTATCTGCGTTGCTTCCAAAAAAAGATATTTCATTTCCTATATGGCTCGTATTTTTTTAAAACTCAATTTGACCTCAAATTACACATCGGACTCCCTGTCCAAAAATTTCCTATATACACTGCTGGACAATTGCTAAGGACGGATCACAAATTACTATGTAGCATAACATTAAGCGAGACATGAGGCCTAGTAGGATAAAATATAGTTGCCACACTGTTCAGACATTAGAATAAAGAATATTTATTGTTCTGGAAAGTACAAACGCTGTGAAACATCTGAAAGAAAAAAAAATGTTCATTTGATCTGCGTACGGAGAAATGGAACAATGCATCTAAAAGTCAGCAGGCACCTTAAAGAAAGGTATCAGTACGGGATATGTCCACCGTGGAGTGTGATGCAACATTCCACACGTCGTACCATACTTTGCACAACATTATCCAGCAGCTGTTGAGGCAATTTATCGCATTCACGAGTGAGTGCACGGATGAGGGTGTTCTTGTTTGTCGGAGGATAGTTTCGACCAGCAACTTGCCTCCCCAAAGCATCCCACACATTTTCAATGGGGTTTAGATCTGGAGAACGCGCTGGCCATACGAGACGTTGAATACCCTCGCTGTCTAGATAATACTGAACAGTGAGTGTTCGATGACATGTTGCGTTGTCGTCCATAAAAACAAATTTATTACCGACAGCACCACGGAAAAGACGAACATGAGGAAGTAGAACTTCATCAATGTATCGTTGGCCCGTCATAGTCCCATTCGCAACCACATGTAGGCGCGTGCGGCCATTGATCATGATGCCGGCCCACACCATGAAACTGCATGTCGGATATCGGTCCTTTTCCTGGATATTTTCTGGACGATAAGCAGTACCACTCTCGCGCCAGATCAGTTGGCATCTACAATCCGATGACAGACTGAACCTACTCTCATCTGAGAATAGTACGCATGCCCAGTCCTGTTCAGTCCAATTGTGATGCTCACGACACCATTGCAAACGGGCAGTACGGTGTTGTCTGGTCAATGGGACACACACAACAGGTCTGCGTGCGTATAGTCCTCCTCCCCTCAAACGTCTGGCAACAGTTTTTCGGGAGATCTGCTTTCCTGAGGCAGCAAGAAACTGATTTGCCACCTGCTGAGCTGTGGTGCGCCTGTTCCTTTTTGCTGATAGGACGATATATCTGTCTTCTGCAGGCGTCGTACTTCTAACACGACCTCCCCGTGCCGTCTACTACACATTCCTGTAGTTTTAAATGACTTCCACAACCGTGAAACAACGCTGTGAGCGATGTCGAACTCCCTGGCAACATCTGTTATTTTTCGCCCTTCTTCGATCTTTCCAATAATTCGGCCACGCATAAAATCATCTATGTGATGTCGGGAAGACATGCCAAAAATTTTAAGTTCGTCTATTAAATCTTTCCTGTAAAACTTTGACTTGAAACAACAACTGTCCACACGCGTCAAAACCTTTAAAGCTCTTATGAACGCTATCACGTGATGAACAGACGTGGAAAAAAATTTGCATACTCATACTTCTTTTTACTAATATCCCGCACTTATTCTAATTTTCCACATTTTGCTTCCTTTCATTTTGTGGTTGCTATGGATGATAGTGTTATCCGTCCTTAGCAATTGTCCAGCAGTGTATTTACCGTAGTGTTAAATTGAAACAAATGGGGGCTTTTTGTTATTAGGTTTGTGGGATCTTAGTCTTGAATTCATCATTCAATAAATAGATATATTGCTGTGTGGGATACACTGGTTGGACAATATTACATTTTCTGACTTGAAAATCCTTTCTGTATGTGCTAAGCCTTTTGCAATAAACTTATATTGAATTCTTTTAAGGTATTTTTATTTCCAGTGTTTAAGTGCGATTTTGAAAACATCGAAGGCAATTTATTTTCATTTTAGGAGTGCAAAATTGCCTGCACACACACAATAAAAATGTCAACTGAATTTTGTTTATGTTGAATTTCTTTTTCTGTAAGTATAAATATAAAATGGGAACATTCGCTTAATATTCTTAATATTATTTTATCTTTAGTTTTGTAACTTATTTTCGTTGATATTATAAATGTTAAAATATTTTAACTTTGAACTTGTACAAAGATCATATATTATATTTAGACTACTACATGGTTTGGTTAACTTTCTGTGCTACATTTGAACAGTCAGCAATCGATTATGGACTTTATAATTCTGAATCTTTCTCGCTTGTTAAGGCGAGAGCTTGGAATCTGCTTATTGAAATTCTATTACTTATTTAATATTTGTTAGCTTCCATTGTTCTATTCGACGATATTTCGTTGAATTGGATATCAAATTCCCAATTCTCTCGCCATTGAATCGTGAATCTGCTGGCTGAATTTCCCTTTAAGTACGATTAAAAATATATTTCAAAAGTTTCATCTTAACATATGTAATTGTATCCCGAAGCTTGTTGATGGATTATTGTGAATTTTGTTACATACTTTTGGATAATACAGGAATAGAGCTTCTTTTTTAATTTTTATTCTGTTTGGTGATTACCATGTTTAAAGAATTTTCATAGCAATTTTTAAGTTGCTATTATTTAGCTTTTAAATTGAGTTACATATAAAATTATTCCTACTGGATTTAAGGATTAACAAAAGCCTCAGTTTATTCTTATTTGTTTAACCCTTTAACGGGCCATTTATTTCTAGTAAAGGTATATTAAAATATTTGTGGAATTGAGATTGATTTAAGAAGAGAAACTCACACACACACACACATTTAGATTATTAAATGAAATTAATTTGATTTTTAATGTCGCCTTTTTGGTAGTAAGTATATTTACCACTATTAAAGAGTAGGAAATTAATGCTTTTTATTTCTTTTTTGTTTTATATTTATAAAATATATTTTGTAAATACTATAAACTGGAAAAAGAATTGTATGTTACATAAAGCTTTTTTTTTATTCATTGATGACAAATTACAATATTATTTTTCATGATATTGCCAGATCAATGAGGAAGTTTTTAATCCTGTTACTATGTGGGAGTAGGGGTTGGTAACAAAGTGTGTAAAAGTTTATAATTTTCTTTATTTTCTGAAGTTATTAATGGGGACGGCAGCACAAATGAAATATAATAAAATAGCTTACTATGAACATTTAAAAATTAATGCAATTGGTAGTAAATAGGCCTTACCACGGCCTTAGAAAGGGTGAAGGTTTTGCGTGTAGTTAAATTGAATCGAATTAACCGAAATAATCATAAAAACTCTTTTTAAATTGAATGGTTGTCATTGAAATTCTGTAATCAAATGAAGCGAAAAACATGATTTGTAATATTTCTTTGAAAAAAAAGTTTTTTTCTTAAATTTTTCCCCCCTTATTTTGAAAGGTGTGATTAAAGATAAGTAAAGGTTAATAAAGCTTAGCGTAACAAAATAAAAGTTAATTAAACTAGTTTTCTCTCCTTTTGATGATGATTTTACTTGTCTTGAAAAGATGATATATATATATATGTAACGAAATGGCTGAATTAGATAAATCTTTCCAATACTGCTATATGAGGGTTGCATTCCATCCTAAAAATATCGTTAATAATTCTTGGAATTTCCTCTAGCTTGGATAGGTGAGTTGATTGGTATGGGTATAGAGCTATACGAAGAGTGTATGCAATGCTGTGATAAATTTAATCACATATGTTGTAATAAGTGACTTCAGACATCTCACACTGTGACATTGAAGACATTTTTAAGAAATTGTGTACCCGTAGGTGTGTGTGTGTGTGTGTGCTACTAATCTTGTTTCGGAAAGAATTCTTTGTTCTTCATTAATAAAAGGTAACACATAAGGAAACAGTTTCCTGAAAATAAACGCTTCATATTTAAGGCATAATCGATTACTGCAACAGGGTTGTTTCACCAGATATATCTAACGCTTGTGAAATAGTATGTAATTTGTATAGGACAAAGATGATTTTTTTTCTTTTAATTTATGTATTGTTACACTTTATACAAGCCAAGTAATCGCATTTTTTAACTCTTCAATCCTTTTAAACATTTTATCACTTTCATTTTTCTTAAACTATTTACGTCCGTATTAATTTATTTTTGACTTTATTATTATGACGAGGAATTTTCTTTCGTTACTTTCAGTAATTTCTGTTTTTAAAATTGAAATTATTGGAATGTTTATGTTTTTGAAACAAAATAGTATATATTTAAAAAAGAATCAAAATAAGCATACGGGAATTATTTCAGTGAAGAAACGTTTTAGAGTGTAAGCTCTATGTGCTAGCGTGATTTCTCAATGGAATCTGTAATATTTCTTAATGGAATTAGTTTTCACTAGTTGATATATATTATTTATGTTTTAGAATGAAAAAAGATAGTTTTGTAATTTTTTCCCTTTATTTTTAGATATATTATATGATTTATAGTGATCTTATAAAGTGTACTTGTGAACACAGTTTTTTTTAAATGTGTTTTAAAAATCTTTCTTTTAACTGGAAAGAAATAAATTCCCTCAAATAAAATAACATTTTGTAGCATTCAGTAAATATTTTTAATTTGTGATATACGAATGAAATGTTTGATTTCATACATGTATCCTTTTTTAAATTTTGTGTTTCAGAAATGGCGTGTATAGTTTATTTAAATACAAATAGATAAATACAATTTTATAGATGTAAATTGTAAGGCTTAATTTAAAAATGTAAACTGTCTTTGATATTGCAAATCATGTTTTATTTTCTCCCCCTACCCATTTCATGTGATAAATTCTGAAGTCTTTAGGTGATTAAACGGTTCCTTTTACATAAGCGAAGTTTTTTTTAAAGATTTTTTTTTACGTTTTCACAGTAAAACAATCAAAACTTTAAACGCAAAAAAATTAAATACTAACGAATTTGTCTTGCTGTTTTTTTATTATTATTACCAAAGCCCCTGCTTTTTCAATTTACAAAACCACTGAAAACACGAAGCCATAATTTAATCTCTGCTAGCCTGTGATTTTTTCTCATCTAATCAAAAGACATAAATCGTCTGTTGAAATTCATAATTCTCTGTTCTCCAGTGCACTAGCTAGAATAGAATTCTCTCGAACTTTACAAGCCATCTCAATTACTTTCCCATGTCAAACAAATTTATGAGTTGGAGTTGAACCAACCCCTTTAACATGGGAATTAGTTTATATAATTCTTCATTAAGTAAATATATTTATGATCGGGCATCTACAGGGACACCTTGAATATTTCGAGCTCTTGTTTCTGCTTAAAGGACGATTAATGTTCCGTTATCAATTCCCTGGACAGTTTTATCTTACTCTCTCTCTCTCTAATCCCCCGTAATTAGAAATTCTCTTAACTTTTTCAAGACGAAAAGAACGAATGGCTTCTGTGCTTGTCAAATTCTTGACATGGGAACTTCAATGAGTTCTGATGTTTACTGTTTAAGCGTTACCTTGGGTGATGTGCAATCGTTAAGAAATAAAATTTGTCTTCAACCTGCAGTTTTGCTAGACAGTATGACGTCGGTTATAGTTGAGAACCTGGTGAGAATTGTAATTGAGGAAGGAAAATTACTCCTGCTGATCGCTTAGGAGTGCGTTAGTCATAATCGAAAAATCGATATCGATATAATCATTTTTATCGTTTATCGTTTTAATTGCGTATTTGATAAGTATTTCTTTTCTAAATAAGTTTTGAATTGAGTGTCCCAATTTTGTTGTGAATTCTTATTTGTTTGTTAAAAAAATGTGTGGTGGGGATTATCTTTGTTTTTCAATACGTAATTATTTTGTACTTTCCTCTAGTTTTGTTACTGCTAAGCTATTTATTTATATTTTTATTTTAGCATTTGTATGTAAAAATATAAACTCATCAACATATTAATGAAAACGTAGTATCCGACTAGATTGAAAGGGTGTTTTTTAGGTGTTTGATGTTAGGACCATTAGAAAAAGAAGAAATATATAAGCATTGAGGAAGAAGAAAGAATAATATATAAAATTGGAGAGTTTTAAGTTGTTTTTCTAACACATATTTTATCTAACGTATAAGAATATTTTTTAAATGGGGTTTTTAAAGAATGAAATTGTGCACGCGAAAAATGGGATACCTCCAAAACAAATCAATAAAATTCAATGAAATTTATAACACTTATATTGTAATCCCTTTAGAGTGTAAGAAATCAAAAGTTTTACGATAGTTACATTTAATCACCTTTTTCAGCCGTTTTTAGCTTAGAACATAAAGTAATTTTGACGAAAAATCATTAACATCAAATTTGAATGCTTATAAAATATTTATTTCTAAAAGTAATTTTTATCCTGTGGTTTGTGACACTTCAGATGGATCAAGAAGTGTATCAATGAAATTAAAATTGCATTACGTCCAATGAATTTTTATTTATGGTGTTTTTCTTAACATTGAAAATTTTGCTAAAATTTTATGATGAAATAATTTTTTTTCAAAAACAAGGAGTGTGATTCATGTTATTTATTTAATAATTATCTTTAAATCTTTTTATGTTCTTAAAAACAATAAAACTATTCTTCTGAAAATCAATTGGTCTCCGAATCTAGTCAGATGTCTCATCTCCTAAATCTATAGAGAAAATAAAAATAATTCGATGACAGCATTTACATTATTAAATTACATTGTATTTTAAAACAAGAGTTACTCAGTGAATAACGTTGATTTTTATCATGAGAACATTTGAATTGTTGAAGTAATATTCTCCCTTTCGTAGGTAAGGATGGTGATTCTTTGCGAAAAAGATCGATTTTTAAATCGATTCGAATCGTAACCTGATGAATCGATTCACAAAATAATCGAGGTCTAAAAGATAGATTTCTAAAAAATCGATTTTTTTTTTCAAGTCTGCATTTACAATGTAAATATAAATCCATTTTATGAAAGACAAGAAAAATACCATAGTAAACGATCTCTTATGAGTAAAGTCAGGGGATTTTTTTTAGTTCAGGGAATTCGACAATTAAAATTATTTTTATTTCCATTTCAAAGTATCAGGTATAAAAGAAGACATTTATTTCCTAAGTGTATTTGTTGCGTTAAAAAGTTTAAAAAATAGATTATATAGCTTATATTTCCCAATGCTTAATATCTAAACTTTTTAAAAACAACAGTCTGTCAAGTCTAATGCGATCCAAGCGGGTTCCTCTCATCACTTGCGATGTTGCCGGCAATCGAAAAAAGGTGCTCATGAGGAACAGATGATCCCACGATACTCATATACACCATGGCTATTGAGTGAACGTAAGGATAAATGGAGTTTTTTTTTTTTTTTTTTTTTTTGTTCTTGCCAGTAAAGTATAGATCATACTTCATGTGCACAACTGCCTGCGATAAATAGTGTTTAAATTCTTCGTTTTGTATGGTTTTTAGCAAAACAAAAAAAATCGAATGTCGATTTTCTAGGATGAAATATCGATTCACTGAATCGATTCAGTACTACATATCGTTTAAAAAATCGAATTTTTTGGCCCGAGAAATCGATTTTTTGATTAATCGATCTCAGATCGCCATCCCTATTCGTAGGTACTTCATTGATTATGTTACCCTTTGATTATTATCTTTTTGAATAGTGGAGGGGGGGGGATGACCCTACTTCCGGCTACCAAATTGCTAAACCGGTGATTCCACATTTTGCATTTGAAAAGGAAGAAAAGATCTACGTTTCTTGTCAGTTTCTTGTAACATAGTAACTTAAATAACAATGTGCTATTTGAATGTTAGAATATCCTTTAAAATTTAAAAAAAGAAAAGAAAAGGATCTTTTAAATATCAGATATTAACTACGTTTTATTTCCTTAGCTAACGTTCGAATCTACTTCCAGAATTTACGTTTAAAAATTGCGTAACAATACGCCTTTACAAGTGGGACAAAAAACAACCTGGAGTTACAAATGAGAACCCGGTGATTCCACGTGCTGTTTCTGAGCAGGAAGAGAGAGGGGGGATCTGCATGGCGTTTTTTCTTCTTTTTTTCCTCTCTTGAAATATTTTTTCTCGTCTTTACCATTCCTGAGACCTGTTGATCGCTGCAAATGCTTCCACTACGTGCTCGGACCTCTTAATTATATTAAAGGAGGATCAGGGATTACACTGAAAGGTCAATAGAACTTGTTTACGAGCTGTTCTGTTAATCCTTATAAGGCTCAGTAATATGACCCAAAGTTCAGTTTCACATAGATTCGCTCTATAATCTGATGAATTCGCATTTATTGTGTTGTCTCAGCAGTGAATTTATATTGCTATGATTATTGTGTTTGTGAGGTAAGGAAATCGCGTGAGAAAAGAAAATGGCAATTAAGTGTTACATTAGTCAAAATCTGAATTTGAAAGGTCAAGATGGAATATAAGTTAATGTGTTAAACAGTTTATTGGTGTTCTTAATTCCCCTTTTAATTAATTTTGTCGTACGTGTTAATTATTAGTTAATTATCTCTTCGTTGAAGCTGTTTGGGATTATCTCGCTTACTGCAGTTGAACCTGTTTAGGATTATCTCGCTTACTGCATGTGGCTCTCTCGTCTCTTAGTGCACGCGATTCTCTCATCTCTTAGTGCACGTGATTCTCTCGTCTTTTTTTTTTTTTAGTGCATATGATTCTATTATAACTACTCTGTGCTTCATAACTAAATTGTTCGCGAGTGAAAAAAAGCTGCATTTTTTATTTATTTAGATTAAAAACAGATGCTCTTAACGGTTCAGAAATCAATTATTTGTGAATTTCTAACTATCGATATTTTGAACTGCTCAATTTTTATCTAAGTACAGAATTTCTTTTTTTTTTTTTTTTTTACATTTGAATTATTTTGGTTGATTGCTTTGTTTTCTTTTATAGAAAGGAAATTTGTTTCCAGCATCCTTTTAAGTTATCCAAATCGAAAACAACAGCTCGTTAATTTGCGCTAATACCATTTTAAAAGAAAGCAGTATCAATGCTTTTTTTTTCAAGGAGAAAAATTCAAAATTGACTTTATTTTTTTTTTAAAATTATATTTCATATATGATTTTTCCGTCTTCTATACTTATATCTACTTTTACATAGTTTTGCTTCATATTCGCATTTTTAATAGTTTTATAACTTTAAAGCTTATACAGTTAAAAGTAAAACTCTTTAAAACTAAAAATCGATTCATTTTCACTTTTATCCAAAAATTGAACTTCTGCTGTTTACCTTTTAATGATTCTTGCGTCTTGTCCTCAAGGACACATCAACTCTTTTGGACTGTCTTGGAAAAATAAATCGCTCGAATCCAACTGTGAAGAGTTTATTTAACTTCTTTTTTTTCAAACTTGAGAAGTCGTGAAACACATTTGAAATTCTTCGGTGTTATGTTTTCCCACTGTTGGGAAATCTGTTCGTAACCATAATTATCCCTTGAAGTATTTCATTAGATATTAATGGTGCTTAATATTGCTTGTGTTTATATGGATTTTTGTTAGGCTGTAAATTCTGGTGCCTCTTAGAGAATTACGCACTTCCTTGTAAAACTTGCTGTCTTTCTTTCAGAATATATAAAATGTGTAGTAGTAGTTATTTCTAATTGTTGGTTTTATTTAATTAATATTTCTTGTTAAGTAACACAGAAATATTATGCGATTTACTTTTAGATGTGTAAATGTAATATATTTAAAATCATAGTGTAAGAAGATTCTACTAGCGTGTCAAAAGCCTATGATGTTATTGTAAGTGTCCATTCCTAAATATATTGTCATTAGTGATATTTACTGCTTTTACGATGCATATTTAACTAGCCTTTTGTATATTGTCTCTGAGATTAGATCATACAAGTTTGAAAATAGAAAAAAAAAGTGTTTCTGAATTTTATAAAACGTCAATACATTTTTTTTAGTAAGATTTATTTTGTATCTCTCTATTTCAACTGGTAAACTGCATATCTGTTTTGTATAAAAGAGATACCGTAAAATCCGCCGTATAGAGTGCACCCATGCTTTCAAGCTGCAATTTTTATTTTTAAAGAAGTATACATTTATACAAGCTCCTCCCCTTTTTTACGAAGAAAACTGAAATGTATGTGTGCAATGCTCTTGTGTTTTGAAGTAATTTATTCGTGATATTACCCCATACTTTTTAAAAGAATAGTATACTTCTAGAACTACAGCCATTCAAGTTCAAAAATAATGTCATTTCTTTTGAGTGAATAGCATTCTGATTTATGTAGAAGTCATAATATTTTTCTGTGCTCATCTTTTTTTTAATTTTTACAGCTCGCTTTTTTATACCCGGTGTATAACGCGCACTTTTAACGCAAGACATAAGATTGAAATTTACGGGTAATATACGGGTGCGTATAACGTGTACCCGTAAATTTCAATCTTATTTCTTGTGTTAAAAGTACGCGTTATACGCTGGATTTTACGGTATATGCATTACAAGAGATGCATATATGTATTACGTATGCATCTGCTTTTTCAGAAAAGTGAATGAAAACTTAAACGTAAAAGCATATTTTCAGGACATAATTTCAATTTCATTATTATTTCGCTTTGCTTATTGAGTTTCTCAAGCACTTTGATCACACCCATTATCTTCTGCGTTTTAGTAGTGGAGCAGGGACAAAAAGAGGGAAGCTTAAACTTTTAATTGTCTACCTAGAATATAGATGCTTCCTTTTGTCCTAGTTTTTCAATTCTAAAAATCTCCCCACTCGAGTTTAAATATTTATCATTCATTTGTGATATACTATGTTCCCTCTCAAGGTATTCAAAAAGATGTAAATGGAACAGGGTTGAAGCAGCGAATAAAATTGGCTGAGTAGGTTTGGAGGATAGGTATGAGGAGGTCTTTCTTTGTTGCCATAGCTACGAATCGCATTAATGTACCTTTCGTGAAAACCATACATTTGGCAGTAATATCTACTCCATTTTCAACCCCTCGTTGATTATTCTTTTTAACTAAAGGGATTTCAAACTTTGTGCTAGGTTCATATCTTATTAGCCATGTCATCTTACTTCCCGCTTGGAGCCTTGGGGAGGCATTGTGGAGTTAGCAGTGTGTGTGCCATCTCTCTTTTTCTATTTCCTTTGTATCTCCTTTGTGTGTGATCTTCCTGGCAAGACCCATGGGTAAAGCCTCCCTTCCTTTATAGCTTTTAAGACTTATCCCCTCAACTCCCTTGGCTATTCCTGAATTTTATTGCCTCTCAATCTTTCCATTAGGTTATTTTCTATTAAAAATTTCTATGTTGAACTAAATTACCCGTTCAGTAAATATTTTACTGTCTAGATGAAAGAAAGAAAAAAAAAAAACGACTTTAGTAGTTTTAGCCATTCTAATGTGAGACTTACTATAAGCTTTGGTATTCTCGGAAACTCGAGATTTTTCCATCGATTTTTATATAGTTATTAATTTATCTAGCCTTAATCATACTGAATTTTGATTTTCTTCAAGTCGTTTAAAGGTTCGACTGTTCTTTGACCTTTGTTTGCTAATGGTAAAAATTATAACTAAGAAATAGTGCGACTTCTACTATTGCTGATTACTCAACAAAATAACAAATAATTGATAAAAAGGGAAGAAACAAATTTTTTGTACAAGAGGTAAAAACATAACATTGTTGAATGTTTTGATTAATGTGCCGATAAAATTGTCGTGAAAGTAGTTTTGGAAATAAAGTAGTCAATTAATAGCCTTTTTACCCTTTTTTAACAGCATTTTTGGTTTAATTATGTTATTGAAATAATATGAAATTATTACTTTTTTTTTATCTTCAGTAAAATTTAAACAAGTAGAAAATGATACCGCCAGCAATTAAGTTCGGTACTTCTTTATCCTTATTAACTATACATAAAAAAATTGTTCTTTTTTTCTTTCATTTTTCACAAGCATTGCATTCCACTGTTATAGTTATTTTACTAGTTGGCAGATGACACTTACAGAGCTGTTTCACGTAACTTTCGGAATCGATAAGAATTGGTGAAATATTTATACGTTCGACATACTTTTATATAGTGATGCAATCTTAATTTGGCAGTTTAAGTAAAAAATTTCAATAAATAAATCATGACTGTTTAATATTTTTCTTTAAAAAGATGGAGTGTATTTAATATCACTCCAGAAATGAGAAAAAATTCTAAGGAAGAAAAACTTTATGTAAAGTGTGGGTTTTTTTTTTAAAAAAAGGGGGGGTGAACATTTCCATCTTTGTGGATTAGAAAAGTTTTGGTTTCAAATTGAAAGAAACAATTGAAAAGTGTTCACGATAGCGTCTAGTTGACTTTTAAAAAAATATTGATAGTTTTTATTTTAATCGGATCGAAAATTTTGAAATATAAGATTAATTCTGAGGTGGATGTTCTCAACTTATACATTTGTGTAACTTGAAAGTTTGGATGTCATTTGGTGTGTCAATCCCATGATTGGACCATTTCTTAGAATTACAGAACTAAATTAATCTTTCTCCAGAAAAAAAAGTAGGGATAATCTGGTGGAATAGAAAAAAAAGTGGTAAACTTCTGTGCTGTAATAAATAAGCCGAGTTAAATAATTATATCATCACTTTTTCATGTCATAACGTTGATAAATAATTTTGAGGATAAATTCTAAAAAAGAAAGAAAAAAAATGAAAGCTTCACACATCAATGCTTGAGTATTTAAATGTGTTGGTTTCATTTTAATGATTATTTGCTGCGTTCACTGATCTAATATTGTTATAAAAAGTAGGAAAACTTCTACTTTTTTTTAAACGAATTGTGGAATTGGAAAATTAGACTTATTATTGATATTATGTACGAAATAATATCAATACCCCATATTTTTTAAGTTTTTATTGATATTCACTTGAAGCAAATGAATGAATACTCCGAATCGAGCAAAAAAACCCTCTAGTAACTAACTGACAACTCACTCACCCGAATCGCGTAACTCATCAATCTAAAAAGCTGTTTTATGATCACATTTATCGATTGTTTTATCTATTTTTTTAAACAGCAAAATAACACTTATAGTTAATCAATCATCTATTGCTTTTTTTAGGAAAATTCAAATGTTGTTCTCAAAGAATGCTTAGATCAATAAAGAGAGAGAGAGAGAGAGAGAGAGTTTTTAATTTTGTAAATAAGAATTTTTTTTACAATACTGTAAAGCCATCTTATACACTCACACACATGCAGAATTTCTTGTTCTATTCCTTTTGCTTTTTATTTATTTGTTTTATCGTATGTTTCTTATGGTTATTTTTCAAATTAAAAATCATTATCTTAGAAAGTTAAATTATTGTATAATATCATTATGACTGAGAAACCTTTAAAATGAGTTGACAAAAGAAAATGTGATACAAGATCCCTGTCTTATTTTAATTTTTTTTTATGTAAAAACTAGCTTGCTTTTGATTGAATTTTTATTACATAAGTTTTCAACTTAAAGGAAATGTTAAATTAAATTTTTTTATCTCGATTTATTTTGACAGAGACCGGTTTTGCCGTAGCGCCATCTATGTGTCGTCTGTATCATTAAAAGTTAATTCGATGCAAGTACCTCACCTCCCGAAATCACCGACTTAATGTCACTAGTATTTAGCTTTTCAAAATTTGGTTTACAGTATGGAATGAGCTGAAAAAGGATTTTAGGTGGTGTGGGGGAGATAACTTTATATATATATATAATATATATATATATATATATATATATATATATATATAATATATATATATATATATATATATATATATATATATATATATATATATATATATATATATATATATATATATATAATATATATATATATATATATATATATATATAATATATATATATATATATATATATATATATATATATATATATATATATATATATATATATATATATATATATATATATATATATATATATATATATATATATATATATATATATATATGAGCATTCAAATTTTTGAAATTTGCTTGAGTTTTTTTTTCAGATTTTTTAGGATTATTTTACTTTCAAAAATTTCCTCTTGTGTATGGCAAGCGAGCTTCCATCATCCTTTCTTTTTAATTTACTGAAATAAATGAAGAAAATTGTGTATAATTAATTTTTTTTTTTTTTTTTCGAAAGCTGAAGTAGTTTTGGGATTTCAGTGTAAATATTTAACTGCATGAAATAATTGAAATTCTAAGAAAAGCAGTAAATGTAGTAAACCAGGCAAAGTGCAAACTAGTTTTTTCGGAAGGATAAAATAGTATTCAAGCACAGATCTACATATTCTAATTTTATTGAAGCTAAGGCTTTTCATGAAGTTTAAAAAGATGGATTTAAAATATCAGTATATATATATATATATATATATATATATATATATATATATATATATAAACTTGCGCACATGTATACTTACGAACTTTTTTAAATGTATAAATTTCTGTTTGAATTAGAAAGTTTTTTGCTTACACCCCTTCCCCTGCCCACAATTCAGCGTTCTTGTGAAGGTTTTATTTAAATAATTACTTTTTTAATACAATTGATAATTTTTTTGAAATTGATGTGCGAATAAATCTTCAGATTTAATTTCTTTGCTGACCTAGCTTTGGAACCACATACTTTAGTACTAATGTCATATGGTATTTGCATTACTTATTTTTCCATTCATAATTTAAATATTTATTTTATCTAGAGATAATATTTAAAAATTTTATGAAGTGCTACATAACACATGTTACTCTGCATAATTTTTTCAACTGATATTGATCGCAGTATTTGATATTTATCGTATTTATTATTTGCTTTTTGTTGCTGTTGGTGGGTAAATTTACTTTTAAAGATTATTTTTGGGTTTATAAAATAGTTATTTATTTTTTAAAATGATAATTTTTGTTGTAGAATTCGTTTGCAAAGTGTGAATTTTTCTACCGATAACCACATTTGCAAAAAGAGAGCTTTTTTCGAATTATACATAATGAACGAAACAGTGACTTCCCCCTTATAACTTATAACTTATTTTTTTTCAGGCCAAAAAAGCTGTTGGTAAAGCAAAGCACAGTGATTCAAGTACTAATCAGGTCATGGATTTAAACAATCGAGCCTATCCTTCAAACATCAGCGAATCTGAATTCGCACCAATGAATGATTCTCGATCAAATCGATCAACACCAAACAATTTGCCATTGGACCTTTGGTCTCCATCTTGTGGGTCCAGCAGCTGCGAAGAAAACAATTCGCCCACTGATGTCAATTCCTGCAAACAGATCAGAGACAAACCAGCTCTACAGAAGAATCTTGAAGAGGTTAAAGAAAATGTATTGGGAGCCGTTGGTTTTAGTAAGGATGGACACCGACCGGCATCTGGTGGTGCCTATGGTAGTGAAGTAGGTAGTTGGGACCATTCTCAGCTGTTTACTCCGAGATATACATCCAGTTGCAAAGGCGAAGGATTTTCTCGTCATAAAGTATGGATACTTATCTTAAATTTTATTTTATGTTCTCGGGCTATCATTCTACGTTATTGTTTTATATAAACTATTATTTTATTTTATTGTTGAATATTTGATATTTAGAATTTTCTCTTTAATACGTTTTTTAAGACCAGAATTTTTATGACTTTGACGTGAATTCCGTACTAGATGCTTTAAATGATCTTAATTATATTTATAATTATATGAGATTCATTAAATGTTGTAAACTACAAATGTCTTTTTCTCCCCCTTTTTTTTAACAGAATCCATAAAATATAAGGAGTTGTAATAGTTTTATTGCATTCTGCTTGTATCATTAAAAAAAACTAATAATTTTCATATTGTTCTACTTTTTTACAAGCAAGAGATTGAGAACAGCGGTGTGATAGCTCTTGAGTTAAGGGTTTGGTATCTAGTTCCATAATGAATATTTTCGATAAGAATGATATATAGTACTACACATTATATATAATTATAAGTTTATTAAATTTTTCCATTTGGCGTGGTGCGGTGTAGAAGACAGCAGTGTGAGTTTCCAGCTTAAGTGTTGTCTTCGTCAACTTGTTGTTAGTTCAAAATAATTAAGTATTCCCAATACCCTTTAGTACAAAGTTAGTTCAATTACTCAGCTCCACTTATAGGCCTAGGAAAATGGGGAATTGGCGATCCCCAGTTTCCCAAGTAATCCTTCCTCTTCTTTTTGGTGTTCTGCTGTTTAGTCAACTCGAGTGAAGCGCCCTCAGACGGCTTTAGTAGTCTTTCTCTGTTATCGAACCTTCTCTTTGTTATTACTTTCTCCTTATCTTCTTTTCCTTCATTTACAGAGTTTTGTGTAGACAACATACTATATAGTTTCTTTCTTTTTTTGTGTGTGTATTGTCGAGTATTTGGCTCGGCTGGGTTAGCTATCCTAACTATGAATAACATTTAGTCGTGTTGTTAATTTCAACTAAAACCCTGTTTTTTTCCCATATTACTAGAAGCATATTCTATGGTTTAGAATTAGAATTACCTATTTTCAAGTACTGCTGGCTCATTCTTTGCATCCGTTTTATATAGAATTCCTGAATAATTATTTCTGAGGATCAAAAATATTCAGCAGCTGATGTGCTCCCCCCAATGTTTCCAAGTATATGTTTCTTCTAACTCGAGTTTGAAAGGATGTATCTAGGATTGCTGCATTATTTTAAGCATTTCCAACTTATAGGATTCAGTGGCAATAGCATTCAAGATTGTTTCTGTTTTAATAGTTCATCATTCTAGTTTTTAACTTTTGAATTTCCTTTTCTAAAATTCGTGCATGAATATTTATTAACTATTAATATTTCTATTTTATATGTTTCCAGTTACGAAATGCACAACATCTAATTAAAAAAGCATCTTGATTGAAAGTGGTTTAATCTGAAAGCTAATAACAATTGCATGTAATTGTAAATTAAATTGAAATATGCATTGGCGAGTCTCTATGTTAAGTAATAAATTTACAATACTAGCTAAAGAGGTGCGAAGAATGCAAAGACTATCTATAACACTAAGTAATGTCTACAAACCAATTTACTTCCGAAAGCTATTATTGTAGCTCTGAACCTTTGTTGGGTGTGCTTGGTCTCCTGAATGATTAAACACATAATTCCCCCGAATAATTATTCACACTTAAGATCATTACATTACATTATGACCTCTTGTTTAATATGAAGTATAAAGGACGATTTTTTTCCTTCAAAACTGCCAACGCTCGTAGAGTCATTGACTGTACAAGGTGCTGATTGGCAGACTGAGGTATCTTAAACCAGGCAATCAACATAGTCCTTTAATTTCCGCATATTTTAAGGGGATAGCGTGTCAACACGAATTTGGTTTTCCTCAAATATTCGTTCGCTTTCATGTCAGGCGAATTCAGAGATCAAGATATGACTTGAAGTTAAGCGGATCATTCATTCAAAACATTCCCTGATGATTCATTCCTTTTGACATGGTACATTATCCTGTTGGTAGACGCCATCATTTGCCGAGAACACTTTTGCTATGAAGGGGTACACCTAATCTGCAATGATGTTCACATGACACACAGACGTTGGGGATTGTTTCTGTGGGGATAATGGGTCCTAATGTGTACATGAAAACATTACCAACACTATAATATTTTCTTCTATCCGGCCAACTGTGGATATAGGTCTCAGGATTTCCGTTGGAAATCGACCTTTTCACACCCGCCCGTTTGTGTGATTGACTAGAAAACGAGATTCGTTGGTCCAGGTGACATTCTTCCGTCTATGGTCCATTGTTGATGTACCATGGCCCGTTGCAGGCGCGAAGACTTGTCGTTAGTGGTGGGACGTGATTCTGACGTCATTTGCGAAGTCCTTACTCAGTAGTGTACGCTGCACTGTGTGTTGGGGTACATCGTCTGGATCGCCGATGTTGTAGCTGCTGCTGTTATAGACCTACATTCGTGGTGAACAATGCATAACAGCCTCCGCTCTCCTCTGGGCTCACTGTGCTATAGCCGTCAAACTATTGGCCTGTGCCTTGTTGTTTCGCCATCCATATATCTATTTCCATACGTACTCACAACGGCTGCACGTGAGAAACCCACCAAATGTGCCATTTTTGAAATCGATATTCCCAGGTGCCGAGCCATAATGGCTCGATTTTTATCAAAATTTGATTGATCAGTTGCTTTCCATTGTATCAAAATACTACGTTGGGAAATACGAGGGAAAAAAAATTGCAAGTACCAACGAGCAAATGCGTCAATACTGAACTTGATAGAAGTAGAAATGTTGGTAATGACAGCATATGAGCACTTTGTATACTGCAGCATCAGCCGCCCTTGCACCGTGGTTTTGTCTCCGGGCGAACTCTTTGTTCTTGATGAGGGATGGTCATAATGTATTGGCTCTTTGATTTATATTAAAATTTAATACTGTAAAATCATAATAATATCTCGACTATAAGAAAAATGTAGATGCATCCTATCCATTTCTATATATGTCTATATCATGAACTAATTTGTCTCCAAATTAAATTTTCGTTTTGTAATAAGTATCATAAACATTTTCTTAATTATAGAAATATTCGCATGGGCACAGAAATCATGGGCCTACTGATCCTTCAACCGATGATGTAAATATTTTGGGAATGCCTTCTGATCGTATCAGTAAAAGATCATCTAGATCTTCATGTGATCCATCGATGCCATCTTTATCATCATCTCTTTCTGATACTAATGCTTTAGGTGAGCAGTCTGATGCGTCCAGTTGTTGCAAAAGCAAAAGACTCAACCGTGATGGGGGTGCAGTTGGTGGCACTCCACCAACACCACCGGAAAGGTATGTTTTTAATCCTATTAACATTAGGAAAATGAAATTACGTTAAATTTAGTAATTTAATTTTGTTTGTAATCAACCTATTCTTTGCACAATTCTTGTTAATAATCTTTGAAAAGGAAAATCTTAAAAAGTGTTATTGCCAAATTCAGCTGAAAAGAAAATTATAATTAATTTTTCTATCATTGAAAGAATATTCGGTAGCTCAGTAATTATTATTATTAATTGGCTTTAGTTATGACTATGTTAGTCAAGCGATCATGGTCACAAGCTTGTAGCTAGCGATGTTTCAGTCATGTCGTGGATTCGAGTCTTGATTCCGTTAAGACCCTTGGTGTAGCGGGACTGAGACACGTGAAATCTGTTCAGGCTCAAAATTCTTATGTTGGCATGGCCTTAAAGTTTAAAGCTTGGAAAGAGTGGGATGGGATGTCATCCTCATCACTTGATTGTGATTCTAAATTACGAGATCCGTCATTAGTGGCCCTCGCATTGCTTCTGAGTGCGATCTTAATAAAGCAATTGTCAACTGGTTTGAATTATTATTTAATATGGTCATAGAATCGGTAAACAGTTAGGCCTTTGGGTGTTTGATGGCTTTTAAATGTCTTTGAATTGAAACTGATTGTTTTCTCCATTTTGTGTCTTAATCTCTTTTGCAATGTTATCTCAAAGAGAATTGTTCGGTAAAATTTAGAATTTCAGGCTTGTCAACTTTAATATGAATGTTTTTGCAAACTTATGATTCGTGTTATGATTTTGCAAAATCTCTCAAAAATAAAAAATATATATTAAAATAATCTTATTTTATATACTAAATATCGTTTTATTTGGAGGAGAATTAGAAATACAAAGATATTTGAATGTTTTAGATGACAAAATGTGGATTTTTTCAAATAAAGCTTAGTATATGAGTTTAAATCTTCGGATTTTTTGTCTTTGACAAATAAATAAACACGATTCAGTGACAAATACCTGTTCTCTATTAAATGAATTAAGATTATTACTGAAAATATAATCATTAATATACCTGCTATGTTCGATTGATTATTTACTGTATATAAAAATAACAAGGGATTTAATTAATTTCTTTATTTGTTACAAAGATTCATTACTAAATATATATGAATAGAGTACAATGATAAGTACTGTTTTGTTTATCTATAATACTACCTTATATACTTAAGGAAATTTCTTAAAGGCGTTTTTTTTTATTATTTTTATTAGTTATTATGCGAAATGACTGGCCAAAGTACAAAAACCCTCTAGTCTAGTACTATTAATCAGACTAAGGCCAGTTCTTTCAGCCTATTCGAAATCTTATTGGATTTGCGCACAGAAAGAAAGAAGTTTTCTGATATTTATTTCAATTTTGAAAATATTTTCGAGTTAATCTCAGCACTTGTACTTGCACACAATTTTAAATATTTCTGTAACAAATGAGCACGTTTTAATGGTATATTTTAACAGAAAACATATTTTTATGTGAAAACATTTACTAAAATAAAAACATTATTGTAAACTACTTTAGTTTAAATATTTCCGTTAGATTTGAATTGGAATGTTTTTTAGACATTACATGGGTTTCAGAAGTAAAAGGAATTTTCTTTTCATTTTACTTTTATATTAGAATTTGGAATGAGGTAGTTTATATAATTTTGTCTTCTTGTTTAGTTTTTTCCTATAAAGCAGCACAATGTTTATATGTTGTCCTTTTTACACTTTATTTTTTAGGTATGATTCTCTAGATATGGCAAAAGATGAAGAAAAAGACTTGCGTGAAGCTGCTTGGTTTCAAGCTGGAATACCAAGGTATAGTTAAGTATTAATGTGCATACATATGTATTTTTCTTTCTATTGTTCTGTTGTACAAAATTTATCACTGAAACAAAAATATGAAAGTCTTTATGTTCTTGTTGTATGTATATGTGTTTTCATATTTCTGGCAATTGCAAATGGATTATTATTTTAAGATGTAAAACATATTTAGAGAAATGTTGTATAAAAACAATATTAGAAATTATATATAGTTGCCACAAATTCAAGTAATATTCCTTTTTATAAATGTTGATTTCCCATTATTAAACATTCATCATGTTCAAGTAGTCAAAAAATTAGGCATTATATTTAAAATAATTCAGCAATAATAGTGGAAAAAAATAATCTTCTGTTTATTCCGAAGTGTAATAATAATTCAAAGTATCTTTCATACATTTCATACAGGGGAAATATTGAAAATGCAGGGGAAAATTCAAAATTATTTATTTTTCTGTAAATTTGTTCGTAGCTTTCTTAAAAAATAATGCATTAAGATCCCTTTTAGTTATTTATCTAGTGGAAAACAGTTTTTGAAATGAAGAATCATGTCATTCATTAGAAAGGGACAAAACTAGCATTCATAAGAGCTTGTATTTTCGTTTGTGTAGAAACATAGGATGTAGTAGTCATTTGACTCTTATATTGTGTGTTCTTTTGTAATGACAGTATTGAGGTAATTTATCCATTTCTGAGCGTTTTTTCTTATAAATAATTATAATTATTTGTATTAAGTTTTTACGTATAATATATAAAAAACTTACCGTATTCTCCTTTTTTTTCTTGTGTTTTAGGGAAATAGCTCTCGAAGTTCTTAGTCAGGAGCCAGTAGGTGCATTTATGGTGCGTGAAAGCACTACCAAACCTGGCTGTTTTGCTTTATCATTGCGTGTGCCTAGAGAACTCCATATGGCTGGAATTGCTCATTACTTGATCATGCAGACCAATCGTGGTTATAAGATCAAGGTACAATAATTTATCTTACTAAGTATCAGATTAAAACTCTTTTAAGTTCACATTAAAATAAGCTTAGCATACTTAGTTATTGTTAAAATATTTTAATTTGAGATCTCTTGGAAATTTTTAATGGATTTTTTTTATTAAGATTTGCTTATTTTTTGTCATTATAACAATATAATAATATTTATGTATGATGACATTAATTAAATGAATGCTTAGGAATACAATTTTTTTTATTTGTACATTTTTCCCCTTTATATTTAGTGTAAATATATTATTTATATCACAAATTCTTAAAATATTGGTACATATTCAAGATATCATTGCTCAGTTTTGCAAAAAATATGACTAAAGACAATATCTTCCCCATGTTCTTTGAGGGTTTAAAATTTTAAAATAAAAATGTGATTTTATATTGCAGCAGTTGTATTGAAATAGCAGCTTAATTTCTTGTAAATACCGTTTATTATATCTTCTTATCCTTCATTTTGTAAAAATTGCTTTATTATTTATAAATTTATTCTTTGCAGAAATAAATGCAGTTACTTTTTGAATTATGCAAATGAATAAAATTTTTCAGGGATTTACAAAGGAGTTTGGCACTTTAAGTGCTC
This sequence comes from Trichonephila clavipes, assembly GCA_019973935.1. NCBI lineage: Eukaryota > Metazoa > Arthropoda > Arachnida > Araneae > Nephilidae > Trichonephila > Trichonephila clavipes. The sequence continues at coordinate 199,783 of BMAU01006828.1, forward strand.
TAATAACCCATCATTCAGTAATGCCAGAATTGCTGCCATGCACATTGTCTCTCAATCGATACAACCCATCATTCAGAAAGGAAGATTCCGAAGATATGGTTGACATGAATGAAGATCCTGACTATAAGAGGCTGTCAGATTTTCAAAAAGTGATAGCGTTTATCAGAAAGTAATTTTTGATAGTTGATTCATATTACAAAAGAAAAGAAGATTTTGTTGTTTTTCTTTTTCTTTCCCCCTTCCTTTTCAAAATACATATTTATTTCATCTACAGACAAACATCTGAAATGGTGTTTTGCTATGAGCTTGCTGTGCTTTTTAAATAGATGATTGTTTAATTTTTATCTCGTTCTAATACGTAGATTTTTTTTAGTTGCTTGTTTTTTTTATGTTGAATCTTCAGTTTTGAAATTGTTTTAATTATTCACCTATTATTTTGTTTTTATACCACAGTATGAAACACACTTTTTCATCATTCTGTCATGTCAGTTTTACTCAGTTTATGCATGATTTTAATAAAATAGATGTTACTTTTAAATATGTCATGTATCAATGTTTTTAAATATGCTTTTAAGATGGTTTATTGACATTTTTGTCTAATTTATCGCAATTATGAAACATTTTGAAATATCTCCTACTATCTTGTTTTTTAGGTTTTTATTGTGTTATGTCTGAGTTACTGTTGTAGATGATGATTGAAAACTTTCAATGCAGTTCTAATGAAGAAGGAAAATTATGATACATTTTAAAAACAAAAACAAGTTGAGAATTGTTCTGATTTCTTTTCAGTCATTTTGGCAAATTTTAACTATAATACATCATTTTGTGTATTGTCTCTTAATGAAATTTTTGGTAGATCTTGTGAATTTTGTATATCTCTCCAAGCCAAAGAAAGCTATATTTGTTTCAGGAGAAATTAATCTGATCTAACATTTTAAAATTTTAGTAATCTATCAAATGATAAAGTAATTGTATCACAAAATCTGAATATGGTGAAAGCTATACTTTATAACATACTAAGTATAAACACTTCCAGTTATGTGAAACATATCGAATAACTTAACGTTGGATGATGAAGAGATTTTAATCATGAAATATACTAGATAGTTTGCATTTCTTATGTAAATTAGTTGTTTCTACAGATTATAAATGTTGATCTTATTTGTGTTTTAAAAGAGATAATTTAATTTGTATTTTTAATTGGAAATTGTCCGCTTTTTCTTCATTTAATCAAAATATTATACTTGGCTATTTTTTACTTATAGGTATAATATTGGTACAATATAATGTTTTATACTGGTAAAATTTTTCTGCACTTTTAACTTTTCTCTTAAATAATGAGGCAGATCATTTATATATTTTATCCGTATATTTTTACTTTCCATAATCAAGAAATTTAAAATCCAGTTGCCAAATTTAGTATTAGTATTTAACTGAAACCATATCGCTTTTGATGAATTAATTTTTATCTTATGTATACATAGGTGTAAGTCATATAGATATGTATGATTAAATCACTAAGCCAACACTACATTTCATAGGTATATGCTTTATGTATCTTATCAAAATTGAAGCCAATATTGCATTTAAATTATATTCTATTATTTTTGTATAATTAAATTGCATTTGTTACATCAATGTACATTTCAGGGCTTTAATGCCTGCTGTTTTACCCTCTTATCAAAATCTACCTTTTCAAGTAAATTAGAGAATTTTTTAAAGACTCTTTTTACACTTCAGATTCCGAATTATTAAGTGTAACAATTCTACTTTTATGATGTAACGGTGGGAACAATAAAGTGATTCCTTAAATATTATGAAGTATTATATCAAGCAGTATATTTCAAGATCATTATTTGAAATGATGTAAATATTTATTGCTGGTAACATTTTAAAAGTTTTTAATATTAACCAAATCTGAAAATTAAAAACCTTGTTTAAGGGATGTTAGTGATAATTTAGCCTCATAGCTCACATCATTGTCTATTTAATTTTTGAATGCATTTTACCAAAATATTTTTTGACAGTTGAAAAAACTGGGAATTTTAGTTAGCATGGCTTAGAAAATAAAGAAGCCGACTATTTTCTTGCATACATTTATTTAGAGTTAGCAAAGAAAATGGGCTTATTTTATGAAAAATATTTCAAATACAGAATTATTGAAACTTAAAATTACCTAATAAAGATTTCTGAGAGCTGTAATTTTTGTTAAGCTTATTTGATCACAATATGTTGAAAACTGACCGTCTGAGTTAATTTCCATTTTTGATTTGTAAATATTGACTCTAATTCACACACACAAATACATTTACTAGAAAAAAAATAGAACAGAGGATACTTTTTTGTGTGTTTTAAGTCTTGTTTTGTATTTTTAAATAACACTTTTCAGTATTTTGTAAATGCAAGATTGATAACTTTATTATCAAGCAGCTTATAAAATTCTTAAAAACTGTTTTTATTTTCATATTTGTAATATTTCATGTATCCAATTTACTATGTTTTTCTTTATTTTTTAAATTTGATTGCTTATGAATGTATTTCAGATCATTGAAATTCAAAAATCGATTTCGAATAAATATGATGAGTTAAAGACTTTTCTTATAGAAAATATATTTATGTGAAAATGTCATGATTTTATGAATAATATAAGTTTGAATAAATCAGTGTATTAAGGTCATATTTTTTGTGTAAAAAAGAACTGGAAGAGTTTTTTAAAAATTTGTTTTTCTTTAAAAACTGCTATTTTTTAATTTCTGTGATTATATATATTTGAATAAACATTGATGGGTCTATTTAAAGTACCAGTTAAGTTATCAAAGGGATGATTTCTTTCATGAATGTTACTGAAGAAAATCTGTGATCATTATTTTCTGTTTTGAAATGATTAATGAATGACTTTTTCTTAAGTTGCAAATCTGTTGTGATTGAAACTTTGAATCTCTCATTTGTCTAGATATCTCTTTGAGAGGAAAGGTGTTTTATTCTTCTATCTCTTGTTATACGTAAAGAAAATAAATTTCCCCCTGTTAATGGCATTAGTTCATATGGTAGTAAAAAATTGTTTTCCTTAATATGCAGTATGTATAACTTAGTGAAGACAGAGTATTATTTCTTTTTGACAAAGCTACATGCATTTCTCATCAGAGATTCATGAGCAGCCGAGGAGTTTCAAAGAATCGTTAAATAAACTATATATAAAAAAGTTATGGTTTCAAATACATTTTATATTAATTCTGTGTATGTAGTTTTTAAACCAGCTAGATAAATTTTAGTCAAATATAATTTGAATATTTTGTTTTGGTTGAAATTCGTAGGTACCATCGAAAAATAATCATTCAATCAACACTGCATATTTAATTTGGAGATGTTCATTATACAATTCATCTTTGCCCTAATATAATAAGTTGTAAGAAGTTAAGGCCAATGATTTAACTTTTATATAGTATGAAATACTCTATTAACTTTTTTTTTTTTATCTATCAAACTAAAGCCCTTGTTCTTTTGTATGTACTTTTCCTTTTATCTCGTGTCGGTTATAGATAATTCACTCTTGATGTGTTTATATTATTGCAATAGATGTGTTTTTTGAAGTATCAAAAAGTTATAGTCCGTATGTACAGTTTTATTCAAAAGAAATTATTTTCCTTTGTAGTATATTCTGTGATATTTGTATTTTAAATTTTAATATTAAGAATAATATTTGCATTAGTCAAAGTATAAGTGGTAGAGTAAAAAATAGCAATAAGGTATACATAAAATTCCTTTGCTTCTAAATATTGTGTGTATGAATAACATCTTGTTTAGTTTTAATTGTATGTCTAATATTTGAGTTTGTAAATCGAGTGCAATTATATACAATAATTCACAACTAAATCATCTTTATTTATCAATGCTTGGAGTGCTCGTGGTGCAACATAGTTTTTTACTGTTATTCTCAAACCTTATTTTTAATGATATGTACTTCTTATTATAATTGTAAAGATAAGTCTCAATATATACTGTGTTAATGTATTAGTTTAAACTCTTATCTCTCTATATTGTCCTTGTGCAGTTTGCCATGTTCAGAACTTTTTGATGTCATGTAGTACCAGTATTTTCTCTTACGAAAGTAGGCCCGGAAAAAAACAATGTAGTAAAAGTATTTGACAATTTTTAAATGTATGCATTAAAAATTTTGTTCATGTAGATCATGTGTATGTATTCAAGTTTTGTAAATAATATGTGTATTTTGTTCTTGTTATAAGAAAGTTAAGTAGGCATCACACAGTTCTACTGCTACTTATGTATATATATTTTGTTTTGATAATTTAATCGATCTAGCTTTTGTTTATTAAAAAGTTTTTTTTAATCTGCAATTTGAAAACTGAAGTTAAGTCTGTGATTTATTTATGAAGTCTATCAAGATGATGTTTTGTGAATATTAAATGTACTATTGGCATGTTTGTAGCATTCTTTAAATTGTAAATGGAAGAGTATTCTGAAGAATAATGTATCCATGGGATATGTCCTAATTTTTCTGACGAATTTTAGTCATGTGTCTTAATGATTGTCTAGAGTATTCTCCCCCCCCCCTTTTTTATGGTTAGAATACTTGTTTAAACCTAGAAGTTTCATGTGTGCTGATTTAGGTTGGCTTTATTAATTACTTTTTTTTTTTAAAAAAAAAAAGGAATAATTTTTTTCATTCTTTAAACTTGTAGTCACCTGTAACTAGTCACTATGAAATTTCTGGCTATTTATGCATCTTCTTTGCACTTTGATTTGTTTCTTTTTTTTTTTTTTTTACTTGTCTGATATGTAACATTTTTTGTAAAAATGTAGTTTTGAAAACTTTTTTATTCTGTTATGTATAGCACTTTTCTTATTTGAAGTTATAAACGTAACTTATTGTGCAAAATTTGTATTCGCTTCTAATTTTACTGCATGTACTAAGAATCTAAAATGTGTATTGTGTTCATTAAGATGGTATATGTTAGATCTAAGATGCAGGGTATCAGCTTCAAGCTTCTTTTAAATATGTAAAATATGTTAAAAATTGAATTGTCCTGTGAAAAATTTGAGCTGAATGTTTAGCTCTATTGTTTTGTGATATTAGCATTTTAAATAAAGTCTACTTAATATTCAAACTCCTTTTATATTTTTTTAAAGTAAGTACTACTTTCTTTCTTAATAATAAGGACGTAATATTGCGCATCTAGTAGTGTGTGGTTAAAAATGCACTTTCAATTTAAAATTCGTATGGAATTTTGAGAAATCTGGATAATATACGGTGAAATACACTAAAAACCTTAACTAGCCTTATTTTTATCAAACAAATAATATACTATAAGAGAAAATAAAAAATTCCTGGTAGGAGTTGACCAGCATTGTTGAAATCTGGAGGAATGATACATTAGTTTTAGAGATGCAAGTGACCAAATTTTTAGTTTCATTTGAGCGTCTGATTCGCAGTGCAGCTTTCAAACGCAGTGCATGAGAGATCATAAAAGTACTTTTAAGGGGCAACAAATTTACTCAGACTCGTTGAGTTAATTACCTCATTTATCATTGGATTATGCTTCGAAAGGAGTTTGCAATGAATTTAATTAACTGGTAGAGTTTAACAGAGGCTGCATGGTCTATTTTACGTATTGCCCAGCATAATTGTAGCGATGTTTTTGTCGCATGCAGCAGGCAGAAATGCATGCAACAAGGGACATCTCAGCATCAATCAGAAAAACCTAGACAAACCAGAAGAGAGAAAATCAACATGGTATAGGACATACACGCACTGATCCGATAGCCATTGTTCACACATCCAACTGGCTGTGGGAATCTCTGTCGATCATTCCGCAAGTAATCGCTTCATTTCGCGATCACTTTTTACAATTAAATATGAATGGGCGTTTATTTAGTGCACATATTTTTAAATTATACTAAATACATGTTAAATTGATGTAAATTTAAGGTTTTCTTTTTAAATTGATTTACATTTAGCCCTTATACACAAATCATGGGAGGCTTAATGAAATTGTGAATGAAATCATTCTTTTTCTTTTCTTAAAAAGTTATGATTATTTTGACAATTTTATTCTGAAATAAATGACACATGCAGATGAAGAATGGACTTGGAAGGATTATACTTATTTAAAAATAATGTGTCTGAATAAATAAAAAAAAAAACAGTTCTTTCATTGCTACATAAATATTTTGCAATAAAAATGTAAAGTAAGCCTTCACTTTGCATCACTAATCTTTTTAGGAAAATTTGTAATTTAAAAAGTACAAGTTTGGTTCGTGCATTAAGGAAGATTAAAATTTTATACTTTTAAGTTTGTTTTATTGTTATATTTAAAAAAAATAATAAGCAACATTAAAAATTATAAAGGGAAATTAATATTTAAAAGGGATTTGTGTTTTTGAAATATTTAAGCCACAATCTAAAATTAAAGAAAATGGCTGATGACTGTATCAAACGATTTTCATAAAATTCTAAATGAATTAAGTACTTCTTATGTCTATATATAAAGCTGCTTAATGAAATTCTCGAATAATTCAAAATGGTTTATTTTAATCAAATAAAGTTTTGAGACATATTTCTGTCAAAATGCATAGTGTGAAACAGTGAAAGTTATACTCAAGTGTTGCTCGTGTTCGACTATGGTTCAAAATCTGAAGAATCGGTAGCTACAACTCATGTGTGTAGAAATGAGTAGAAACAAATTAATGTAAATATTTTCTTGGGTTCTGTTTATAAATTTTTTTTATTCACCCTGTATTGAATTGCGTTCAGCTCACAACAAACGAGTTCACAAATTTACACAATTAGCAGTAATAGCAGAAATAAATATCAAACAAATTTTATGCACATTCAGATTGTTTCCCTTAGAAGTATCTTGGTGATCAATTTAGCAGATTAAAGACATATAATCTATACACATCACATGAGCACACAATAACTAAGTATAATTTAGATACATAGAAACAAATGAGTAAATGGCACTTTATATTTTCTCAAATATTAAGATAACTGATAAATAAAATATAATTAGTCATGATTCCAGTTAGTGAGATTATAAGTAAGAAAGACATCATTAAAATAGTGTTAAATGAGAAGCAAGTAAAAATTTTATAAACTGTGCTAATATTTAAAGTAAAAATTTTTATCCATAAATCATAGTTGACAATCAGAGAGGGAGAAGGCTTAAAGATGAGACATAATTTAAGTATTCATCAAGGGCTTTATATTTTGAGTTAATCAATATTTATGTATATGTTATAGGTACACAAAGCGAATGTCCTTCTGTTATTTAATCTATACTGATACATTACAGTGATTTTAAAAAATATTTCAATTTGAATGTACTACACTATGCCTTCACTGCAATTAAATAGCTAAATGTCCGCTGGTAATTTGTAATTTTGTTCGAAATTGTTTTAATCCATTAACTTAATTATTTTACAAACGATATAGTCTAATAATTCCATTTTTTTATTGCTAAATTTATATGGATATAGATTATTATAACGAATATATTATGTTATATATTATAGTTTGTTGCAATATGCAATATATAGATTATATATTGCTATTGTTACGAGTATAGCTGCCAACATACACACATATACTCAAGCTAAAGGGTATTTTAACTAAAAGGTTTTCAGGTTTTGAGTTTTCTCTGACAGACTGTGATTTGAATGGTTAATTGGGAATTAACGTTCAGTCAGCTCTCGAAATTAAAATCTATATGAAATTTTTCAACGAGTTTGATACATAAATAAATATTACTGGCTGTGATATAAAAATTAAATTTAAGTTTCTCAAAGCTTACTCTTCAGCACTTGTGTGATGTAATTTTTAAAAAAATTATTATGATCATTTTTATGCTAAATTTGGTTTTTAATTGAGAGTGAAAAATGTTAAAGAAAATTTTTCCTCCCCTCCCATTTTTCTGTTGTTCATATTTGCTTTATTGAAAAGGATTTATTAATATTTTATAACCATACACACAAACATCCTGAAGGCTTTAATATATATATATATATATTACAATAATATCCCTATTAGCATTATAAATATTATTCCTTCAAAATTATTGAAAGCATTGTTTAAATTGTCATTTTCTCAGCGAATTAAAAAGAAAACTCAATCATAAAAATTCGTTAAATGGAATCATGACTATTTTATGTGATAAGTAGACACATTGTAATACACAAAGAGAAATGTACTCCCGTGCTTTTGAATGCTATTTAATCACAAAAATATGTGATTGCTTTCTATGAAATTTTGAACTGTTTCTATTTAGAATAGTTTTCATTTTCCTGAGAAGAATGATCTATAAGTTGAATTGTCTTATGGCACACAGCCAGTAACACAGCTCAACACAAATGCTTCATGATGACTTGAACTAGATAATGTCCTTTTCGAAATGTTTTTCATAAGCTCATGGGTTAACTGATACCATTTGCAGTTTCATCATCATCAGTTCCAAAAATGGACCCTAAAATTAAATTTATTAAATATTTATATTTCATTCAATTTTTTAAATGCATTTCCTAGCATTTAAAATATAGCTTTACACTTATCAAGTGTTAACTGTAGAGTATTAACTTAAGAGACTTCGGGTCTATAGGAATTATTTAATGTGCTATCTATAAGGATTATAACTTAAATGCATGTTGTAGACAGGTAAATATTGAATGGAATAAAATAAAATAAATAAGAAAACAAACCATTTGAAATTTCACATGTTGATCCTATCCATCCTGAAGGACATGCGCATTTTCCAGTTGTAGGGTTGCATGTTCCACCGTGTTGACACTGACAGCGTTGCTGACATCCAGGTCCATATTTACCATCACGGCAAACTTAAAATAAGTAAAAAAGCATATAATCATCAATAAATCAGGAAATTTATTTGAGATAAAAAGCTGTGTTTTGATACTCTAAATGAAGAAAAAACATTGACATTTTTATCTTTTTTAATTTCACAATACCACTCACACAAAAGTTAAAGAGAGAAAGTTATATATTTTCTGTTTCACGAATACTCTTATTTATATGTTTTTGGTGTCAATAAAGTTCGACTTCTTGATGGCTTAAAATCACGGGGCCGTTGCCAATGGCCCTTATATAGCTTCACAATAAGCCGGTGATCAAAAATTAAATCGATTGACTTGGTCTATTACTGATATTCTCATTGTATGAGCAAATTGGTCCTCGTTACTTTAACTTAGTAACATGAAAATACTTATAACTTTCTCTGAAATCAGTCTGTTCTAGTTGTTGAGTTTTTATCATTTGATTCGAAATATTTAAAAATTACACTTATTTATCTTTTGTTTTTCTTACACACATCTCTATATAGGCTTTCGATTAAGAGCGCACGGTTAAGCATAGTTTCAAGGGGCTAACCTTTCCCCCCCCCCTTTTTTTGTCGATATTACTGGGCCATATTTAGATGCTGAATTGTAACTGAATACGGCTGAATTTACCTGCTATATTTTGACATTTTTAATAAAATAACATAATATAAACACTTTTTTTGATAAATTCTTAAGGTATCCGACTACTTGCGACAACTTTTTTTCTGAAAAAATGAAGATATGGTAATTTTTTTTGTGTGATTTTTAGATTTATTTAGTATATTTTAATGAAAAAAATCGTAAAAAGGAAAACAGAATTTTTTTTTATTATTATAAGGTAAAAAACTGGTGAAAATGTACCAAAAATTACATAAATGAGGCCCGCTCTGTACAAAAATGAGCAAATTCTCAATTTTTTAAATTTTTATGTGTTACTTTGTTATCCATGTTTGAATTGACCTTCAGAATAATAGATATTTTAATTTTTACAAAAACTAGAGCACTCTCTCAGTGACTATATGAAATTGCTTAAAGAAACAGCGATTATATTCACATAAAGGACTGTAAATTTTGAAATAAAACAGTGACAGTAAATCTGTAGGTCAAAACACTTCTACTGTTATACAAAACATTCACAAAAAATTTCATCAAATTATTTTCAAAACTTTTTAAGCAATCGCTGTCCCCGTTTGGGTTTTTCGAAAAAAAAAACATTTCGAGTAAAACGCATTTTAAAGTTTGACATCTTGTGTAAAGTTATGGCATCTTCTTTTATTAAAACACTTGTAGTTTTTGTTCTAATGAATGGAAAATAAAAAGCTTGGTATTTTTATTAAGCTAATAAAATGGCCTATAAAATAAAGTCATAAAAAAATTGTCAATTTTTGAAAAAATCATGATTTTAGGGTAGGCGGATGCTTTAAGAAATTATATGTAAATGTTATAACAGTATTGAAAAAGAGAGATGAAAATGATATACTTTCACTGCATTGTGGACCAGTAAATCCAGGTGGGCAATGACACTCTCCGGTAGCTGGATCACATGCATGACTACCACAATTACATTCTTCCTGGCATCCATGTCCATAAAAGCCTTGAACGCAAGCTGAAAGTATTTATTTCATTAAAAAAATCATTTACAAATCAACATTGAGAAAACAGTGAATTTTTCAAAAATGTAGGTAAGTTTCAAAGCTATTTTATATACGAGAATATGATGGTTACACATTTAACAAAATTTCTTTATTCATATGAGTTAGTCATAAGACCTTACCTTTTTCACATTTATTTCCATGTTGACCGGCTGGACAGCTGCATAAGCCTGTCACAGGGTTACATAATGCTGTTCCCATGCATTCGCATCGCTGTAAACAAGATTTTCCATACCATCCAGGTGGGCATTCTAAAAACATTTAGAGAATAATTTATAAAATTATTTAAAAAGTAACAAAAAAATGATGTAAAAGAGAGAGATCTATTTGGTATTACTGCCCGCAGACTTAAATAAATGTAGACTGTTAAACACAAGAGTACATACATGGAATTTATTTTTATACATGGAATTTATTTTACCATTGTATTTTGGGTGACTTATGACTTTTACTCATGGTCATATGTAATATTAATATTTTTCAATGTATATTATAAAAAAGTTGTGAATCTGATAAAGTGATCTAACAGACTCCGCATAATCATATAGATTATGAATATTGATAATTGATGTATTTATTGTGAGCAAATTATTTAAGAGCTCGATTAGATTTTTAAAGGCTCGATTATACTAGTTTTTTTAAAGGGAAAGGGGTATCATGAAATTAAGCGTTTCCTTCAAATAAAAATGTATCATTTTATATTAATACATGTTTCAAATAATAAGGTTAAAAAATGATAATGTTGAATTTTTTATTTAAGGTTTTAAAATTTTTTTTTTTTTTGCTTTTTAAAGTCTTAGTTGTATAAATTTAGAACTATGTAGTAATGGTAAGAAAATGCCAGATGTCTTAGATAATGCCAATCATTCCATTTTATTTAGCAATAAAGATCATAAACATATTTTTTTTATTTTACTTTTTGTATGTTTTCAGTGTTAAAGAGAGTTTTAAACGCAGACATCCGGATTTTTCTAAAGCAAAACACAATATTGGAGCCATATTTATAATACTTGAATATATCTATATCTATATCTCTATATATCTATACAACACGTGGTGTACGCTGAGTACTTTTATGGAAGGGGTTTTCATTTTAAAAAATGCGTGGAGGAAAGCGCCGAGCCATAATCTTTATGCTGAAAATTTAAAATCTTTTTGTGTATGGGAGGGGTCCTCAAGGTTCAAACCCCATCTTTGTGTACGCCACTGAGTATATATATTCAGAATGAAACATGGAAAATAATTTATACATAATTGAACTATGAGAATCAAATACTTTCTTCAAATAGGGAGTATAAGTATTAATCCCTATTGTAAACGTCAACTCCGTAACTCATAGCAGTGAAATTTCTTGAAAATTAATTGAAAAAGTAAAAATTATATATTCATAATGACATCAATATTAATGTATCCAATTAAAGTATAATTCATACCGTATTCACAAAGTGTTCCTACAAATCCATTCGGGCAATGGCAACAACCAGTCACAGGATCACACGATGCATTATGTTTACATTGACACTCGAGTTGGCAATTTGGTCCAAATAATCCATGAGGGCATCCTTTCAAAGATAAGAAAAAATTAATTATGTATGCATCATATGGAATTGCAGATTATTCAAGTAAGGAGAAGTATTGTTGTAATTACCTTCTGCACATCCAATCCCATTCGTACCAGGTGGGCATTGACATTTTCCAGTTTTTGGATCACATTTGTGACTTTCACAGTTGCATTCTTCTTCGCAATCTTTGCCAAATTTTCCTACTGCGCAAGCTATAAAACAGTTATTAAAATATATAACTGTAGAATACTATTATTATGTAGAATATCTGTGATAGAACAGGATATTAGAAATAATGTTCTGAATTTTTATAATATTCTGCTACGAACTAAAATGAAATATGTATTTTAATAAAAACTGAAACATACTGAGAAGTGGCAATATATATATTAGTAATACACACAAAAATATGTAAAATATGCTAAGGAAATCAAATAATACTTGAGAATAAAATAATAACCTTCTTCACAAGAGTTTCCGGTTAAACCAGGTGGACATACACATAGACCAGTTTTAGGATCACACGTTGCTCCATTTTGACAATGACATGTTTTTAGACATTGGTCACCATGATATCCAACAGGACATTCTAAAACATGAAAAATATATTGTAAAATGCTACTGATCAAATGCTTTATTTTACATTAATTATGATAGTCAATATCTTAAAAAATCAATTAGATTTTTTTTTATTTTAAAGAAAATATTATTGCAGTTATATAATGCCCTTGTGAATAAAATGAAATCAGTTAATTTTTTTAAGTTTCAGTACGTTTTACAGTCCTGTCTTTAAATTGTATATATTATTATGAATTTAACAAAAAACATATTATTTATGACAAAAACATGCGACATATGACATTGATTCTTACCCTGTCCACAAGTTGGTCCAGTGTATCCAGCTGGACAAATGCATTCCCCAGTTAAAGGATCACATGTGGCTCCATGATCACAATTACAATGATCTGAGCAGCCAATGCCAAATGTTCCTTCACTACATACTAAAATCGAAACATGGTAAAAGTTAATTTAGAATAACTATTGAAATGTATTATTCAAAAGGTTATAATTAAAAATTTCCTGGGTTTCTTATTCACTATTTTTAGATTCGTTAAAAATATTTATACCATTTCTAAGCGTATGATTACGATCAAAAAAATTATTTTTATTTTAATTATTTTACAGAAGCTGAGAATATCTTGGTTGAAAGAATTGATTGACTACATTTGAAAGAATTGTCAATGAGAGAATTTGGTTTGATATTAAAATTTTACACTTATATAAATGCTAGTTGGGTTTGTTTCTTAGCATATTTCAAACAATACAATGCAATACAAATCGGTTTTATTCAAAAAGCGTGCAATTATTTAGTAGAAAGTAGTTAAAGTATCCATAGTTGTAGTTGGAGAGAAAAATATTCATAGAAATTTGAAATCATTGGAAATGTAAAAAAAATAGGCATAAAGTATACCAAAGAATGTATATTAGCATCTTTTTTTTTTGCACTATAATTTACATTATAATGATATACAAATTCTTAAGGAGTGTTCAATGCTTTCTGTGGAACAATGTTATATTCCCCAAAAAACAGCACAGTTTTTTACAATTCTTGTAAATTAATATATATCAATATATCTTAACAAAATAATTCATTTTATACTAATATATATCATACATGGCTATTATAATTTTTATTGTTTAAAAAATTAAAATGATCAATTAAGCCGAATCAAATTGAATCTTAAGAAAGGAATTTATAATTGTTAAAAACACACAGAAATCAAAGAAATTTTCATAATTAATAGCTTCTATTTTGAAATACATATTACAATGATACCTTTCCCTTGTTATAAGTCAATGAACAAAGTCTTAGGTATTTTTTTTTACAGATATTTTTTTTATATCACGAGATTTTATTCAACGTACTGAAAAAACAGTAATATTTTATTTTATAGTAATTACTTTTTTCACAATTAGGGCCGTGAAATCCTGATTTGCAGAAGCATTCACCACTGACTGGATCACATCGTTGATTTGCAAGACAACTACAGTTTTCTTTACAATTCTCTCCGAATTTTCCGTCCGGACATGCTATGAAGAGAAACAGAAAAATAAATATATAAAAAATTCAAAATGCATTGATGGCAGGTTGTTAACTTAAGAATCACTTTTAGTAATTTTTTTTAAATCGAACATTAATGAGATTTTGCTATTGATTGACTTTTTGACTTGTCTATAAAAATGCACAGTTTTCCGAAATGTAAGTGGGAACATTTTCCTGATTTAAAATGTAATATATTTTTATTCTGAGGTTTTTCAAATAAATGTATGCGTTGTGTGTGTGTGTGTCGCCTAGTTAGAGTTCAGTTACTTTTTTTTTTTTTAAAAAATCCTTTAAAACGGTTTTCCTCAATTTATTCACACAAAATCAAGATTCCAATATCATATGTGATAGTGAACAAATTTCTTTAAGTATTGTGTACTTTGTGAGAATAAAGTTATAGTTTTTATTGTATTTTCTTATACAACTTAAATTTTTTATAATATGCAAGTGGCGTACACAAGGGAGGGTCCCCGCCGTAGACTAACAAATTTTTAATTTTTTACCTCTCAAAGCTTTCGTCTGTGTGATGTCTAGGATGTAATCGCCCCATAAGAAAGGGGGCATTGTAATGTACTTACATCAAGTAATAAGAATAGGGTATAAATAACGATTTAAATAAAACTGTTTTGTTATTCTTACAATATTTTTCAATTCCTACGATTAGCTCACGATCTCTGTATATTTATTTATCTTGATGGAATTTTCAATCGTTAATAAAATACATTTGAAAGCTCTCAATTGAGCTGAAATTTTATATGCATGATTATTTTGGATGACAAAATACAATAATTTAATTATAATTAACAAAAATTAATTGTTTAAAACTAATTATTTAAAGAATTAGAAATACAGCCACACTGGCATCATTTTTGGCAACTTGTGTCAAAACTTGAAAAGGTTTTTTTTCACGTTTTAAAGCATTCAGTTGAACTGAAATTTTATTTACATGATTGTTTTGCATGACAATACGATACTTTAATGATAATTAATAAAAATGAGTTACCACTTAATGTTGTGATTCTGTCATATGTATATACCTATTTATATTAATTGTAACTATTTAATAAAAAGTAGCTAAAATAAAATTTTTCTTTGTTGATCGAAGTAGGAATTGACTTAAAAATTTTTTTTTATATTATATTTTTAAAAAATCCGATTAAGCTCCATATTTTAAGTAAAAAATTACATAAAGTGAATATTTTCTTACTCTGTTCACATCCTTTGCCTGTTGTTCCGGGCGGGCATGAACATTTGCCAGTAATGTGATGACAAGGCTGATCCTTGTCACACAAACATATTTGTGAGCACTGAGGACCATAGTGACCTTCTTTACAGACTAAAAACAAAAATTTAGAAATAAGGTCGAAATTTATAATAATGTTATTATCAATATACCTTAAAATCAAATATGTATTTAATTGCCATTTAATTGAATACATATTTGATTTCCTCATATAAAGGGTGTTTTTTTGAGAGGTATAGAACTTTAAATTGCAATAAAACAACGATGTATTATTCGATTGACATGAATTTTTTTTATTCGAAAGATAATCTTGTGGCATTACATTTTAAATATGATCAAGCAAGACGTAGATTCGTCGAATGGGCCCAAAACGAGATTGCCGTTGTTCCCGATTTTCATAAGCGAATTTTGTTTAGCGATGAAGCGCACTTCTGGTTGAATGGCTACGTCAACAAACAAAACTGCCGCATTTGGAGTGAAGCTAATCCCCAAGTGTATGTCGAAACACCGTTACATCCAGAAAAACTGACTGTTTGGTGTGCTTTATGGGCTGGTGGAATCATTGGTCCGTACTTCTTCAAAAACGATGAAGGCCACAACGTTACAGTCAATGGTGATCGGTATAGAGCCATGATTACTAACTTTTTCATTCCTGAATTGAACAATCATGATGTCCAGGAGCTGTGGTTCCAACAAGACGGCGCAACATGTCACACAGCTCGTGCCACAATCGATTTATTGAAAGACACGTTTGGTGACCGCCTAATTTCACGTTTTGGACCTGTGAATTGGCCTCCAAGATCTTGTGATTTAACACCGCTAGACTATTTTCTGTGGGACTATGTAAAGTCATTGGTCTATGCGGATAAGCCACAAACGCTTGACCATTTGGAAGACAACATTCGCCGTGCTATTGCCGATATACGGCCACAAATGTTGGAAAAAGTCATCGAAAATTGGACGTCCAGATTGGACTACATCCGAGCCAGCCGTGGCAGTCATATGCCAGAAATCATATTTAAAATGTAATGCCACAAGATTATCTTTGGAATAAAAAAAAATCATGTCAATCGAATAATACATCGTTGTTTTATTGCAATTTAAAGTTCTATACCTCTAAAAAAAACACCCTTTATGATTTCCGCATGAAATCCTTGGATGTTTGTTTAAAAAACTAAAAATGTAATCGACAGCATTTGAAATGTTTTCACTTGATATCAGTTAAATTATTAATTTTGCTTGGTAGCATTCCAGAAACCCAATTTTTTTTAGCAAAGTAATAATGAACAAAAATCACTTCCAGGGTCTTCAAATTACTAAACCCTATACAGTCTTTACTATTCTGATATGAAATATTTGCTGTAATAAATCCATTAGTCAAAATTTATTAATATAATTTTATTACTTAAAAGCGCTTCTGGTTTTAATTCAAATATTTTATGCTCACAGAAGATTTAATTGTTTTAATTACTTCGTAGCTATTTCAACTTTAATTTCGATACCTTTTCTAATCTTTCATTTTATCTATATAACCAGCCTATTCTACGAGTAGAAGAGTACCACTGTAACCCAATTAGTATGTAGCAATCAGTGGCGTAATGTACACCAGGGGGGTCCAACCCGAATGACCTTGCGGGCCGCACATAAAAATATGTACCTTTATATCAGATTTGGAAACAAAAAAACATTTATTGGAGTGAAAATTTAAAACAGTATGAATTATTATTATTGTTTTCATTATTTTTCATGTATACAGACATAGATAGTATAATAATGTTTATATAATATAATGATGCAATGATCAAATAATGTTCAAAATATTGCAGTTGCCATTTTCTTGAAAATTACGGTGTTCCTTTTTAATTGATCGTTACTCACTGTTGAAATTTGATTGTGCTGTCATTCGCAAACGATTAAATATGCCTTGCCCTTTATATTAACCGTTCTGAATATTTTTTTGTAAACTTTAAAAAACATCTCTGACTGCCTCTTGCTTTTTGGGCACTCCAAACAGAAAAGGAGGAGAAATGAAAGTAGCACGCACAGAGAATCATGCACCATCCATAGTAAAGGATATGCATCACATGCATTTCGGATTTTATTAAAAAAATTATATATTACAGTAAAATCAAATGTAACTGTTTGATAAATTATAAATTTATTTTAATCTAAAGGACATTTCTATTATCAAAAAGGAGCAGGTAACAGGCAAAAACATTATAGATTTATATTCATACATACATATATATCTATAAATTTCCCCTCAAATTTCAAAATGAAAAAAGTTTAAAAATCTGATATTTAAATTTTTTTTAAAAGAGTCGACGGGCCGCGTGTTGAACACCCCTGACGTATACAATCGCATATCGGGGGGAGCCCAGGGTTCTAGGGGTCCCAGAGTCTGACTGATGCCAAATATGTATTTAGACATGGGGCTGAAAATTTGGTTTGAAGGGGGGCCATAATACTCTTCGTTACGCCACTGGTGGCAATCCATATTTTTATCGTTATCGCCAGTTGGTACCGTCTCTGAAAGAGATGGGAAGATCCCTGTCAACTCTAAAACGACTACCAAATATAATATTCGCGACTGGAATTCTCTTGATGTAGATGTTAACTGTTTGATGTAGTTTTAATGCTTTCAATAGCTTAGGTTTAATAAAGCTGCTTTATATCTAATAAATTTTATAAGCCAAATTTATATACAGTCGAACCTCTATATAACGAAGTCACTAAATCCCGGAAAAAAGTTCGTTATATTGAAAATTGGTTACACAGAAGTTCATCTTTTAATATACTTTATAAACCACATAGAACAAATTTTAAATTCACAAACACTACATATTAAAAAAAGTAATTATTCACACCTTTTTTAAAATTAATATATGTTTATTTTATATATCTTATCCATCAAAAAAGAAAGAAAAACTGCGAGGAAAACAAGAAAAAAGAATGTCGAAGAATTCACTGTATTTTCAATATTAAGAAAAATTAATTTTATACTAAAATCAATGAATTTTTTAAGGACATTTTATAATTTAAAGCATACAAGTTATTTTAAACATACATTATTTTGTAATTAGAACGTGGGACACGGGACAACTCCACTGAGGGTGAAAGAGGATATTGAAGATGTTTCTAGTGAACTGGGCAATTGGGATTAAAGATTGCACTTCCTGGATGAAACGTCCAGAACTATTGCTTTCGGCGAGTTAGGATCTAATAAAACCAGTTCAAGATTTATGACCACCATAAAATGTGTTAAAGAGAGAAAAACTTGAAATTTTTTCAGAAATACTTTAAAAAAAAAAAGGGAGAACAAAAATTAAATCACAAAGAAAAAGTTCGCTATATATATATTCGCCACATATATATTCGCTACATATATATTCGCTATATAGTTCGCTTTATACTTCGCTATAGAGAGGTTATTTTACGAAGGAAATCGTGAAATATTCAAGGTTCCAGAAAAAAGTTCGCTATCTAGAAAAAATCGCAATATAGAGGTTCGACTGTATTTCATTGAGTTCTTTTGAATTTAGGGGACTTAGACACAGCACACAGATTTTATGACACACATTTGCTAAAAGTAGAGTAAGGGATTTTTAGCCAATGGATTGCAGTTTTAGATCATGCCCTTCTAAAAATAATCTTCTGATGGGATGATGAATATTAAATCTGTAGGGGATCAAAGTAGAGGGATTCCATTTCAGATTCCCCTAGTTATTTGAATGTGCCTTAGAATTGTGAAATTTATTGCCAATAGTCTTCATGTTACTTCTAATGTGACGTTGATTAGAAATCAAATCTTGAAAATTCCTAATCATGTTCGATAGGATTATTTAATTTCGGTGAATGCATCTAAATTTCCTTATAATTTAATTTAGGGAATTAGCTCAAAAATATTTTCAATAAAAATTTATATTTCTATTATTTCGTAAGCTTTTTAAAAATTTGGACATTTTTGATAATTTTTCCGAACTTCAAAATTTATATCTGCATTGAGTTAATACTAATCTGTTGTTTTTTTTAATAAAAAATTTAGAAAATTTTCTATTCTAAATTAATGTTTTTTTCCTACTCACCTTTTCCACAGTGCTGACCTCTGTAGCCAGGTTTGCATTTACATCGTCCATCTTTTGGATCGCATATTCCATCGTTCTGGCAAAGACAAACTCCTTCACAAGCATAACCATACGTGCCACTAGGACATCCTGCAAATGAAAAAAATCGTGTAAAGCACATTACTTGCTTTGTATATTTATCTAAATAAATGTGTATTTTGTAAAATAACATTTAGCGCAATCGTTTATTTAAGTCTTTTCATCAGCAAAAATGTCCTTTTGAAGTATACATTTTTGTGCTATATTTTGTTTCAGATGTATGATGAATGATAAAAAATATTAGCCATTAGTATCTAGAAAAATCGAGATATTTTTTAACGAAATCTTCAATTAAAATACGTCAATTAATGCTTTAAAGTAAATTACAGTGATAAAAAAAGAAACCTTAATGCCAATGGCACTTGAAGTGTGAGAATTCACTTGTATTTGTTCTCCTTAAATTCAAAATATAGCATTTTCTCTTTGTACAATAACATGTAACATTTTATCAAATGGCAAGAGTTATCAACTCATCAAAATCATTGTTGTTGTTGTTATTGATGCCACCTGAACGGCAAAGGCCAGATCGAGGCCCACGAAATTAATCATGGCAAAGGGCTAAGTGACGCTTGTCGTTAGCCGTAGCTCGGAGCACCATACAGGTGACAGTACGATTTGGCTCGTTTCCACCCCAATTTTGAGGGAGGACGCCTGGGAGGGGGGTCAGGGCCTCCCATCTCTCTACCCCTTCTCCCAACCACACGACGACTATTTAGAGTACCCCCATGCCGCAAAGGCATACATTTACGAACATCCATGTCTTCTCCGGGATTCGAACCCAGTCCCTACGGCACCACAATCAGCGTCGCTAACCACTCTACCGGTTGGGCGACTCAAAATCATTGTTAAATGTTTATATGAATTAATTTTAGAAAAAGTATTGAAGATTTATTTTTAAAAACATTTTGAACATTGGACAGTCGGAAAAAAACCCCAGTATTTTATTCGCTTTCAAAATAACTGCAAGGAAAATAATTTTTTCGAGAGAAGAAATCATTGAGAAAATATCACATTGTGCATGATGTTAAAAAAAAGGAAAAGAAGCGGGATTAAAAAGAGATTGATTAAATAGGCTAAGAAAACTTATATATAAAAAAAGAAACAATCCACAGATACTCATTTATTACACATCAAACACATATTATTAAGAAATTTATCAAATCCACTATAGGTATGTTCTGCTTTAAAACAACTTTTAAGAGGTGTAATTCCTAGAAGGTAATATAAAACATAAGTAGTATCTTACAAAGCAAATACACTGAGCGTGGTTCATAGTCGGATGATTTTAGTCTATGAATTCTAGGAATGGATATGGTGGTTACACAGAGTGACAGCAAGCTACATGCTATGTTGGTTAGACATCAAAAACATTGACAACAATCAGCACTGTCATGCAATATTCAAACACGACATTCATCTTGAGGATTCACTCACCGAACTGGCACATGCTACCATGCCACCCAGGAAGACAGTGGCACGTGCCGTTTGTAGGATCACAAATTGCACCATTCTGACATAAACAACGCTCTTGGCAGAAGTTCCCAAAAGTGCCATATGGGCAAGCTAAGAAGCAAACATATTTTAAACAAGAAAGTCACAATGTTTTAAGCAATGTTTGCTTCACACGAGATCTTATAGGAAAATAATGGTTTTAAAAAGAATAATTAATGCTTTTCGAGTAATATTAGAAAGCAAAAATTAATTTTGTAAGAAATAAAAAAAGCTTATAAACATTCCTTTAAGGTGTACAGTATTAAAAGGCGAAGGAAACTTTTATGAAATGCGAATAAGCAAGTTAAATTTAAGATTAAAGTTAGTCTTGGATGGAAAAAAACATTCATTTAAAAATAGAAGAAAAGTTAAAAGATTTTGATTTTTAAATAAGATAAAATTTATTTTATTAAAAACTTTCATGAGTATATGGTTTCAAATAATGATAATAAACGCTCACGTTGATTTCCGAGAAAAATATAGATTTTTAGCAGAGGAAAATTATTTATTTCGTTGAGTTTTTTTTTTTAAAAAACAAGAGCTGAAAAATGCGGGTAAAAATTACTAAAGCTTTTTTACGAATATAATTGTTAATCACATAGTATAATAATTATATTAATAAAAAAATTATGTCATCTAATTACTAAAAATGTAATACATGAATGTCACAGTGATGGTTATATCTAATCGATTAGAAATTTATTGATTAGGTGAAAAAATTATGAAGAATATGTAATCAATAAAATGGTGATGTGTGACTCAATGTGTACCACACAGCATATATGTGTGTGTGTGTGTGAGCTCTCTTTAATTCTTTAATAAATTCATATATACTTGAACAAAAAAGTATATTTAATTCAAATTGCCTCATATAGAATATGGAAGTATCTAATGTGTATATATATATAGAAATAACGAAATAGGGTCACGTCAAATAGTTCTTTAGAATAACTGAAATAAATACTTCCAAAACTACATATTTTAGGGGAGAAAATCTAGCACCTATTTAAGTAGTAATGCTTAAGCATACCGAGTCTTTTTAAATTATTTAAATATGATTAAGTTTAAATAGATCTCTATTGAAGAGAACTTCCGATTTTGAAAAGTCGGAAAACATGAGATGAACAGGAAAAACCAAGAGTAAAATTAACTGTGTTTGCGAAAGTTTATCTGTTTTTATTCCTGTTTAAAAACGGATTCAGTCTTATAATGAAACAGTTAAATAAAAAGCCATTAAAAGTTTTTTACATTAAATACACATTCAAAAAATTATCTTCGAAATATTTAAGACAGATTATGAGAGAGCACAATAAACGGTGCTTTTGTTGCAATATGTTAGCAATAACATTTTTAGCAGAAATCCTTACTTTTCAAACATTTTTCACCATGTTTTCCTGGTGGACAATGGCAGATTCCTGTTTCTGGATGACAAGATATGCCGTGACCACAATCGCAGCTTTTTTTGCATTCCACGCCATGGAATCCAGCTGGACATGGTGTTTGGCAAAATGTGTTTCTCCAACCTGGTCCACAAATACAAGCTCCACTGATATGATCGCAAGTAGCTCCATTTTCACATTGGCATTCTTGCTGGCAATTTTCTCCATATTTGCCAGGAAGACAAGCTTTAAAAAAAGTAAATGGACATGAATACTCACAGCAATTCTCCATTTAATGAGGACTCATAGTATGTTCTCTATTCTAAAAATTCGTATAAAAAATAACACAAGTTGCATTAAATAATAAAAATATAACAGAATTAATTTGACTCAAATTTCAATTTCAATTCTCCGTTTGTGTATGTTTCTCTTTATAATTTTATAGTATTCAAGTACAATTTATATATTTACAAATCATACTTGAGAGGCAGAAATGATATGAATATTGAATGTTAAAAAATATAATTATATAAGTAGATTAAAAAATATAATTAAGATTTTCGAAACATAAGCAGATAGACGCTGTAATATTATAAACATTGTTGACGGAGACAAAAAAAAAACCCTTTTAAAAAAGAAGTAGCGTTTAAACAGTTTTATGGATAGCCAACCTACTCTCTTTCTGTTTACTACATTCAACAAAATCCTTTGAAACGTAAAATGGATAGAAGTTCTCAATCCATTATTAATGTAAGGTTACAAACCTGAACATTTATTCGAAAATGCATAGATCGTGCACAAAACAAAAATCAGTAAAACAAATTATAGCCAAATTCAATAATCCAAATGCATATGCAAAGCTTGAAAAATAACGACCGAATTGTAGCATTATCAATTAGTGTAAAAATATTTATATATATATATATATATATATATATATATATATATATATATATATATATATATATATATGTGGGAGTCCGAATAAATCTTCGAATAAAAATCAGACTCTTCAGAAGGCGGGATTTTAGATTGGCGAGGTGGTTTGTCTAGGGGTAAGTATTTAAGGGTGAGGGATGAATTATTAATTTAATCTAAGTCATTTAAACACAAATACTTCAAAGTAAAAGAGAATTTATTTAAAGTTAAAGGGAAATATTTACAAAAGGGGATATTTACAAAGAGAAAGAAATGCAGGAATTAGGTTAATTAAAAGTTGAGTTATACCTTTAGAAGACGGGGAAATATAAACCTTTTCTCATTCTTGGATGTTAGGACTGGTGGTTCCGCGCTGGGCGCGGAAATGCGGTAAAGATGCGACGTGTTGAACAAGCAGTGGTTAGTAGGCCTCTACCGAAAAATTATTCAAGCCGGAGCTACGAAAGCTCACTAGATGGCGCTGCTTCGGAATGCAGTAATAAATAAAATTGAGATTTATGGTCCTCTGAAAAGGATATGACTCAACCTTTTAACAAATGTTTCAAAGGGAAAATCCTACATATATATATATATATATATATATATGAATAGCTTATAGATAAAACTCAACGAGTACAATTACTTTCGGAAAATTTTACTTTTACTTTTTCTTTCTTCGATAAGTAGTACATTTTTCTATGATATGATGTTAGCATGCAAATATTGGGATCAATTAAAGCCTTTGACACTTTTTTTTAATGAGAGAAACAATTTGTGTGTTATAGATACCTATGATGTATAAGACATCAATAAGTTTTATCGTAGTTATTTTTTTCAAATTTGTCATCAAAGGATATAAAAGTGGATGTTAGTTTTATGTTAGTTTTATTTAATGACTTTACATTAAAAAAAATTATTAATTTTTTTCACTCTGAATACTATAACAAGTTTTGAAATAAAACCGTTCGTAAAACATCGAATGCTAAATAGAATTGAAATAATTCTTTAATTAGTTCAGAACCCCGCAAGAATTACCATACTTTTTTTTAAATATTTTCGATCTATTAGCCTAAAGATTCTTTTGAAATTAGGAGCTTAATAATATATACGAAATTCTATATTTTTATATTTCTTTGCTGCATCTATTTATAGAATAATTAATTAGCACAAAAATGATATCTAGCATCGCGAAAATTTCAAAAGCTGAATCAAAATTTGTAGAATTCAAAGTTAAATTGCAAAAATATATATCCACAGCTCTTTTAAAATTAAAACTTACGTTTTTCACAGAGTGGCCCACTCCAACCGGGTGGGCAAATACATTCACCAGAAAATCTATCGCATTCTCCTCCATGGAGACATTCACATTCATTTTGACAGTTAGGACCGTAGCTTCTTGGACTGCATGCTAAAATGATTAGAAAACAATAGGAATTAAGTTGTTTAAGTAATTTTATAAGTTGAAACAAGAACCAACTTTGAATAAGTTAAGATGCATTTGATATGAATAGGACGCATAACGTTATGATAAATTAAAGTAGCAGTAAATTAAAAATAAACTTATGCATATTATCAATATTACACATTAAAGTTCTAAAATCTTACGATTAAAAGATGGTAAAACCACATTAATATATTACGTTGTTATATTCATTTAAACTAAATCACTATAATGTCAAAGAGTATCCAGTATAATTTAATGAATTGTTACTAAGCAGTTATTTTTTTAAAAACTATGTACATTTTTATAGCATATATTTCTTAAAGCTAATTAACAGTACGTTTGCTAATTTTATACGACTGAAGTCGCCGTGAAGTTAAGAAAAATTCCTGATCAATCTCCAGATAATTTTTAGTTCTAATAATTAAAAATAGAGGCTCACATGGTTTCCTAAAAGTTTTGCACAGTTTCCCTTTTATGCAGCTCAAAATATCACTTGTGTCATCCTAAAACACAATTAAACCCATTTCACAAAATTCGGTATTACCACAAAATTTTTTTCCGTACAAAGAGCCCTCGAATTATAAAATGTTTAAAAATTAAGAATTTTCTTCCCGAGAAGATTCCATTTGAAGCAGAGCTGTTCGTCAAGAGCTTCATGGATTAATTTTTAAGGTTGTATTGCAAAATGTAAGAGCCTCATTACTGAACACAATCCCCAAAACGTGTACAGTAATAAAAATAGTATCCAGATTAGAACCTTGATGAGAGACTTCAAAAATGTAGTTTGGTTTTACGAATTTTCTTATAATTTGTCTCCCTTCTCCCTCAAAGAAGATTTTAGGTTTGGTACAGCTGAAGTATCCCATACTACATTGATTTTAGTTGTAAGGCATGTAAAGGGAACTATTTCTACTGTAGCGGTATCATCTACATAAGCCAGTAACAGCCTCTGGACAGAGGTAGTGGTCTAGTCGGTCAAGTGATCTTTGTCTAGTGGTATATTACGTGCTTACGGATCAGAAGGTACCGAGTTCTATCCTCCTCATTGATGACCTTGACACTGAACTAAGGAAAACGAAACCTTCGCGTAGTTGTCGTGGCGCCATCTATCCACCGCAAGAAAAATTTAAAGCCGTCAGACTCACCTGAGTCAGCAATGAAAGCCATCAGATCCACTTGACAAGCACCCAAAACCGTCAGACCCACCTGATACAGCAACAAAAGCCTCCAGTCCCACTTGACAAGCAACCAAAGCCGTCAGACACACTTGACGCAGCAACCAAAGTCATCAGACCCACTTGACGCAGCAACCAAAGTCGTCAGACCCACTTGACGCAGCAACCAAAGTCGTCAGACCTACTTGACGCAGCTAAATAAAGTCAAAAGTGACGCAACAACTCACACACTCGCCATAATAACTACATCGTTCGTTCACCTATCCACCGACTCACAGGTGGGGGAGTATTGTAGCGGTATCAATCTACATAAGCCAGTAACAGCCTCCAGACAGAGGTGATCACTTTTGTCTTGTGGTATGTTACGTGCTAACGAATCAGAAGGTACCGAGTTCTATCCTTCTCACGACTAACATGCAAGGAGTACTATACATTTCTTTGAATTCCTTAGGACCAATGGTCATTCTGAAAGATCGGGTGATAGCACAAACTTATTTGAATGTGCTCCGGGAGATCAGGTCCACATCTAATGATGTAGGGAACTTTCCTTTCGGGTTGTCTTTAATTTCAGGAGGAAAATGTTTCTAACCATAGAGAAAAGCGCATCACAAAATGAACGTGAGGATGAAGTGAAACAATTGCTTCTGTGTGCTCTTAGTCATTTTACCTCAAAATTATTGAACATTCCTGGAGATATTTGGGCAGCAAGTGAGAGGACGATTGCCTCCCTCTTAATTGCAGCATAATTGAGACATTTTATAGGAGCGGAATAGTATAAAGCATACGTTATTTTATGAGAGATCTATGCATATCTATTTCACATCGAATTGTTGCTCACAGTAATGCTGAAGGTAAAGAGGTGGACAACACTATATTAAAAAAGTAACTGGATTCCAAGTGTTTTTAGTATTTTGTCTACACACTTGTGTATTTTCATATCAAAGAATTAATAGTTTAGTTCAGCGGTATTCAACCTGCGATCCACCGGACCCTTTTAAGTGGCCCGTGGTTCTGAGAAATTCATTTATTTATGAAAATTTGGAAAGGGAGATTCTTTGATAAGAAATCAAATTTCTTAATTTTGCTTTTTGATCGCGATGTCGTATAGGTGTGAGTTGATACTTTTTTTCTGATTAGTGAAAATAGACAACAGTGGAATAGCGACCATTTTATGAGTGGAACTAATTTTTAACTATCTTTCGTTTCTTGCAAGCGAAAAATATTCCAAGAAAATAGGTTGGCTTCAAGACGATTGGAAAGTTGACTATTTTGAAGTGAAAAACAAGCATGGATCAGTAACTGTTTGATTTGTCACAAAATTGTAGCATTTAAAAAATACCAATAAACAGGAATCGTTCAAGGACACTTTTCCTCGAACATCTCTTTCAAGAGGTGATAATAGGTTTTCTCTTGAATAATCTGTACGACAGCAAAAGTGTTTTGTCAGTGATAATGTCACAGTGGTAACAAAAAGGCACCCCATAAAGTTTTTATTTTATTGGCAAACATATGAACCGTTTACTGATGCAGAAATAGAAAGGAGTGGTTCTTAAATGCTTCCAATTTAGAAAAAATCAGTGACAAATATAATAAAAATATTAAATAAAAATGCAAAATAGGAGTTTTAATATTTTGATCAATTTTCCACATTTTAAATTTTTTATGTTACCTTGGTCTTAAGCTTTTCTCCCCCCCTCTCCATTAATCCTCATGTGTGCGGCCCGCGTGAAATAGCCATCATATATATGCGGCCCACTTGAAACAGCTAACATGTGTATGCGGCCCGGAAGAGAAAAAGGTTGAGTACCCCTGGTTTAGCTGAACAAAACTTTTTTAAAAATAGCGGTGTTCTTGATTGTTTAAATAAGATTTATGCATACTATAATAAATGGAAAAAAATATTATATCTGTAATCCTTTAAATGTTACTCCCGAAAATGGGAATACAACTTTAAACTTACTTATGTTATCTATTCTTATACTAACTTAAATTTCTTAAAACTGATGGAGAATGATTTATATTTCATTTCCATCAATAACTGTTCAAAATCTTTTCTCTAAATTTTAAGAATTACTTTTGTTTTATTTTTGTTAACTTCATAAAAACTACTAAAATTTTAACTAGAATAATTAATAAGCTTTCTTTGTAAAAATATAATAGAAAAGCTTACGCTGGTGGCACTTAGTTCCTGTCCATCCAGCAGAACAGTGACACCTTCCATTGACTCGGTCGCAAGTAGCTCCATTCTCACAATAACATTGATTTTTACAATCCTGTCCATACTTATCAGGAGGACATTCTAAATGAAAAACAAGTAATAAATAATTTTTTGAAGTCAATTCCTACTTAGACCAACAAAGAAAATTTTTATTTTAGCTACTTTTTATTAAATTGTTACAATTAATATAAATATGTATATACATATGGCGTAATCACAACATTAAGTGGTAATTAATTTTTATTAATTATCATTAAAGTATCGTATTGTCATACAAAACAATCGTATCTATAAAATTTCAGTTCGACTGAATGCTTTAAAACGTGAGAAATAATCTTTTCATGTTTTGACACAAGTCACCAAAAGGGTCGCTAAGTCGCCGAAAATGATACCAACGTGGCTGTATTTGTAATTCTTTAAATAATTAGTTTTAATCAATTAATTTTTATTAATTATAATTAAATTATTGCATTGCCATCCAAAATAATCATGTATATAAAATTTCAGCTCAATTGAGCGCTTTACAATGTATTTTATTAACGATTGAAAATTACACCAAGATAAATAAATAAGTATATAGAGAGATGACCTAATAGTAGGAATTGAATAAACAACAGATATAACAAGTAATGATCTTTTCCAACTATTTATTTTAATAAAAATAATTTAGAAAACTTTTCATTCCAAATAATCTTACTCACTTTTTTCGCAAGATTTTCCAATGAATCCTGTAGGGCACATACATTTTCCATTCTTTGGATTACATGCAGCTCCATTTTCGCAAGTGCAATTTTTTAAGCAACTTTTACCGTATTTTCCCTTGGGGCAAGCTGTAAAAGGAGAATCGCGTATGAATGCAAGCATCGGCAAAAAGATAATTTGAAGAATATTGGTAAAAAGGGTTCTTGGTTCATTTTTATTAGCACAGCCCTGGTTTTTAATAACTGTAAGTCCGACTGTAGTGCTGATGGCTTAGTTTGATTGTTTTCTTTAATATATTAGTTTTTCCGTAGAATTAAAATACTTTTAATGGCACTTCTAATTTCATATGCATATTGAAAGATATAAGCATGCTTGTGAAGGTCCCCTTGGACCTCACTTTGAGAACGAGAATAAATTGGAGTCATATAAGAACCAGTAGCCATTTTTATAAATAAATTTCTTTATTTGGTTATCTTTCCCAAATAGAATCAAATACTTTTAATAACAAATAAATAGAATTAGCTATATGAGGTTTAAAAAGGGACTTTCCTTTAAATTAACTTAAATATTTAATAATTAATTAACAATTAGAATATCGATCACGCAGAGATTACCACGATAAGAGATCCCAGAATTATATTCTATAATGTTCCTATTGAACATTTAACTTTAATCTCACTCCTAATATAAAGCTTTAATGAGACTTTAATTATAAATCAATATTTACCACACTGATTCTCAACTCTTCCTGAGATTAAATTATCCACCAAGAAATCTTCAATTATAAATCTAACTTCACTATTATAACTTTCTGCTTCAATCTCTCTCTCCTACTGCTATAACTTTACTATTCCGTTTGACTTAAATACTTTATCTAATCTGCATAACAAGGAATCCAGTCCTCTCTTTGGAGCTGATTGGAAATAGGTAGGGGAATTAAATTTCCCTAAAAAAGACGACTCAGAAGGTTAGTGATAAAGTTCCGTATAGATTTGTCACATGCTGAAGTTGGATATATAAAGCCAGAATTTACAGAGTATACATAACGAGTAGAGATTTAGTAAGAATGAGAGAAAAAGAATGTTCATGAAGAGTAGAATAAATTAAATTTCGCATACTTGCTGGGAGTTTTTTAAAAAAAATCAGGAATGTTCATAGAGAGTAAAATAAATTAAATTTCGTGTAATACTTATTAGAAAATTTTAAAAAAATCAAGAAAAATACTCTCTACTCTATGCAAAAAATTAACGAATTATGAAAAAATCTTCATTTTTTTCTGGTGATATTCCGATCCAGATTCCATCAGATAGTTTTTAGATATTAATTCTGCTTATTCTAGCTATTTCTTAGAAAGACTGATGTATAAAAAAACAATGATCTTTTATTTAAGTTCAAGGAAAAGCTTTTAAAGAAGGTTCTAATGCCCTTAGAGAGGCAGCAGGTAATATTTTCTTGAGACAATTTTAAAGTGCTTATCTGTCAGTTTGCAGACAGACACTCTGAGTCAGGAATGAATATTCCTCCGAACCAATTAATAGATAATTTTATATGTCATTTCTAATTTAGATTTTCTGTAGAAGGGGACTGGAGCTGTATATATTATATACATTTCGTGATTTTATACTCTTTCTGCCTAATAAGGGCGTTTCAAAAGTCACGCACATCCCCATGGTAATCATTGTTGCTTAAAAACCAAAAGGATTGGTTGAGATTTCTTTCACTATATGGCAGCAGAGACCCCACCATAGGAAGTTTTGAACGTATCAGGCATTAGTTTTAAAATACTTGTCAGTTGTAGTCAGCTCAGCACAACGGGAGGTGCTTGATGTTTTCCAAAGAGCAAATAGCCATCGTGGAATTTTATTTCGCTATAAAATCTCATTGCCGTGTGATAAATGCATTTCAGCAGAAATATCCAGGTGAAACAGCACCAAATGCATCAATGATAACACTTTTAGTGCAACGGTTCCGTGACATAGGATCGGTTGTTGACACGAAGCGATCGAGTATAGTGTTTATAATGAAAAGGAAAGTGGCAGATGTGAATACCGCTTTACAAATATGTCCATTGAAAAGGTCATCCGTCTACATAAAAATGATTACAGAATTCATATCCTTGCTGAAAGTGATGAAAGGTACGTTTGGTTGCAGCAAGACGGTGCAATGTGTCCATCACGGGACAGTATGGAAGTTTTAACTGAATTTTTCGATTAACGTGTCATTTCCAAAAGACTTTGGCCAACTCGTTTACCGGACTTGTCAATTCAGGATTTTTTTCCTTGAGGATATCTGAAAAATGTCACCTTCAGGAATAATCCCCATATGTTTGATGAACTTAAGAGTAACATCCTTCATGCAATATCGGACATTAATTCTCACGCTCTTCGTAAAGTGTCAATTAATCTGGTAAAAAGAGTTCGATTGTGTGTCCAGGAAAACGGACATCATTTTGAACATTTACTGTTATTTTACCATGTTTGACACCTGGCAATAAAGATAACCGTTCTTCCTTTGTTTGTCCTTTATTCTGTTTGTTAACATAATTCATTCGTCTTTAAAATTCAACCACAAAGGTTGATGTGCGTGACTTTTGAAACACCCGGTATATCATTACGGTTTATATCATTACGGTAACTATCATGGCGCGGTTCTGATGCCACAGTAGATAAGGAAATTTTTAAAAAATTATCCAGATTAATATTAATTAATTAATATAATTTTATATTTAGTATAAATAATTCATCTTTCATATTGTGATGTCAGATTTATTTTATGCCAGAAAAAATGAATACCTTGAGTGCATGATGGTCCCTTTTTTCCAGAATCGCAAAGACATGATCCAGTTATAGCATCGCATTCTCTAAGACCGCAGAGACAGATTTTCAAACAATTGGTTCCGTAATAGCCCTCAGGACAAGCTGCAAAAATATTTAACTTTTCAGCATTACGTTCTTATAGGAAAATATATTTAATTTTTAAAATCATCATATAGTAAATACAGAGTTCATATCAGCTTAAAATTTTTTTACTTAAGAGTTTATGAAAAATAAATTTAAATAATAATACAAAGAGACAGATTATAATTAAGTTCTATTTCCATATATTCTTAATGAAAATTTTTAGACTTCAACAATGACAGAGAGTAAGAGAAGGACAGTTGTACAAATGTCTCTAATAAAGTGGACACTCCTCCCAAAATTATAAATCTTGTTTCTCCTTTACGTTATTTCAATACGCGTTTTCAATCTTTTCTTTTTAAACTCTTAATACAAGAATGAGCGCCATAGAATCACATAGAAACCAGGAAGTTTGGATACATAAGTATAACATGGAAAATTTAAATTTTTACTTGTTGAAGAGAAACAGTGTTTTCAAGAGACAATTCGAATCTTTTTGGGGGTACGGTTCTCTCTCTCTCTCTCACACACACACTCACTCATTCATTCACTCACTCATTCACTCACTCACACTCACTCATTCACTCACTCACACTCACTCATTCACTCACTCACACTCACCCACCCACTCATTCACTCACACTCACTCATTCACTCACACTCACTCACACTCACACACACTCACACTCACACACACTCACTCACACTCACACACACTCACTCACACTCACTCACTCACACTCACACACACTCACTCACACTCACTCACTCACACTCACACTCACACACCAAAAGTTCTCTAGGTAAATTACTGAAATATATTATTGCTGTTGCTTGTTTTTCACATTGTGCAATGAATCATATCTTTCGTAGAGAAGGATTATAACTGGTTTATCTAATTCTCTGACTTGCAACAAAATGCCCTG